>CM032456.1:176484986-176640812 GCA_019049505.1 Pachyrhynchus sulphureomaculatus
GGAGCTTAGGTAATAATTTTTAGAGTTATGAAAGAAAAAATGGAAAATGTGCAGTCTTAGAGCCCCATACGGGTAACATTGCGCACTAAGGTTGCTAAGATTACATGGTTGCATAGGTATTAAAGGCTTTTTAAGCTACAATAATATAATATTAAATTATTTTCACGCAAAAATATCACAGTTAACAAATCCAAAACCATTGTACGCGGTACAGTCTTCATGCCACCATTCGCCACATACAGAACAACCGATCCAATCTTCAGTAGTTGGTTCTTTGTATGCTTCATTGCAACCAACACATAACCAATTCTTTTTATTTCTAGGATGTTTTGCTGGTTTTTTTGCAGGTCTTTTCGCAGGCTTCTTGCATTCCTTTTCACTCTTTTTTTGGTATATTCCCATATTGCATATCCCTACTATTCCCATATTGCAGCCAAGGATGCCCGATGTTGTCTTCAGACAGCGTATCATAAAGCGTATTTTCAAGAAGCTAGACACTAAAAAGGCTTCCCGCGCAGACGGAATACCTGCCATAGTTCTCAAAAACTGCGAGGGAACTAACACAAGTTTTCTGTAGACTTTTCAACCTTCCTGCTGGAAATGTGCCACAGTTCAGCTGATACCTAAAAAAGGCAAGAAGACCTTGCCAAATAACTACCGACTAGTCGCACTGCTTTCAATAATATCAAAAGTCATGGAAAAGGTTATCAATCAGCATCTTCTAAAATATCTTAAAGGATTCAACATTATTAACGATCACCAATATGGCTTTCGTAAACATAGATCAACAAGAGATGTTCTGACTTATGTTAACACATGTTTGGAACAACGCAATTGAACAATTTGGAGAATCTCGAGCGGTTGCTCTTGACATATCCAAGCATTCGACCATGTTTGGCACAATGGACTGTTGACTAAGCTACGCTCTTATGGTATGTCTGAAAAGTTATTTCTAACACCTTCACTATCAACGCCGGTGTGCCCCAATGCTTCATACTGTCTCCTACTCTCTTTCTCATTTACATTAATGATCTGCTGGAAAAAACCGGGGATCCAATCTACAGCTTTGCAGATGGCAGTACGCTTTTCTCTTCATTCACCTTGAACGCTCGGACATCGGCTACTCAGGCGAATATCCGCATACAGCAGGAGGTCGTTCAACTTAACAAAGACCTGATAGAAACTCTATCTTGGGGTGACAGTAACCAAGTGGAATTTAATGCTATAAAGACCCAGGCGGCAGTTTTTTCTAAAAAGGTTAACGTTGCTGAACCCGACATAGTCATGTCGGGACACTCCATTCCCCTAGTATCGTCACTCAATTTGTTGGGCGTTAATTTGGGAGCAAATATGTCCTGGCATGTACATGTTGCAGGCATACCAAGGAGAGCTTCTCAAAAACTTGGAATATTATTTCGAATGAGAAAGCTTTACACTCCACAGCAACTGTTAATTCTTTACAAAGCTCAAATTCGACCAACTGTGGTATACTGCTCCCATATTGGGGCTCCGCTCCCAAACACACACTGCATTTGCTGGATTCTGTTCAAAGAAGAGCTGTTCGTCTGACTGGAGTCCGGGAAACTGACCGGCGGCTTTGATTCGCTGGAACATTGAAGAACGCTGGCGACTTGAGTCTGTTCTACAAGAATTTTCATGGAAAGTGTTCGTAGGATGTAGCCGGCTTAATTCCTCCGGTGCATGTTAGAAATACACGTCGCGCTAATACTTCATATCCGTATGAGGTTTAGCTTGTTACTCCTCGTACAACGCTTTTCAAGCAGTCTTTTATATGGAGAACATCATCCCTTTGGAATAATTTGCCCAGGGCTGTGTTTCCCACCGAGTACAATTTGCAGCAATTCAAGAACAACGTGAATCGCTCTTTCCGCACGCATGCCGCTCCTGGAGCGCTTAAGGGACTCTCCTGTAGCACGTGTGCTAGACCCATAAAAAAAAATTATGCACAGTTCGAAACGATTTTTTATCTGAAGGCATAAAAAAATTGGAATCTCGCTAGACCAAATGTATTGAGATTAATGGAGATTATGTTCAGAAGTAAATTTTTGTTTTTACAAAAAAATGCTATTTACCTTGTTTTTTACATGATTTTGGAATCCGCCCTTGTATAGTATAATTTGATTAGTACGAAGGTTCATATTTTCGATCAATAAACACTGGTCAAGTGCAAATCGGACTTGCGGAATTAGTATTACGTACGGTGATTGCTTTTAAAATAAAAATGTTTGTTACGGAGGTATAAAATGATGAATGACTTCACAAAATATACCCCACATGAGTTCTCAACAAAGTTATCAAATGAATTTTTATTAAATCTACACTTTATGAAGAATATTCCAGAATTTCTTCAAAATTTTTTGATCAGTACTTTTCAAGTTAAATAATACAAAGAAAAGTGTGCGCTGATGTTACATCATATATATTTTTGAACTCGTATTTTCCCGAGCTTCGATTTGACACCTCAGTCGATGACTTGGTAAATTTTCCTTTCCCTTTCGATTTCACCCCCCTTGAGTCAAAATTTAACTTCCAAAACTACACGACTCTGACTGGACCATCAATTTCTATATTTATACCAAATTTCAACTTTCTATGTCAAATAGTTTCGAAAAAAATCGGGTGTGATAGACGGACGCGGACAGACATGAAGTTTCGTACGGAATACTAAAAATGTACAATATGTACAAAATTTTGTCTGGCAGTATGGAAAATATTACTACAATTTACAAATAATCTCAATGATATAAAAATTCTCAATATTCTACCACAATTTTCCAATAGGATTTAAGTCCAAATGTTATTTTCACCTGTATAATGTATAGAATAGCGATAATACATGGGTAAATATGGAATTTTTTATGATTAAAATTTAGTAAAAGCGTAGTGTTATTTTACAAATAAGTCAAGTTTTTCAGCCGATAAATGTTATAATCGGGTTTTACTTTATTGGAAAGCCTTTTAGAAACTATGATTTGCAGAAATATCCTCAAATTTGTTTTTAGTTTTCATAATTGCTCATTACAAAGAGTTAGATAGTTAGGAAAACAAAACATTAAATTGGGAAGTGGAATGTGGTTATCACACTATCGCCTGTGAGACTCGAATTGTTTTTAAAAATATATAGGTCATGAATTATTTCTCTCTCCAGCCTTAAGTTATACTCGTAATAGCTCACCACTTTAATACAATACCTATAAATGTTCAGTGAAAAAGAAATTTTCTTGTAATCACATCAAAACATTATTCGCTCGACTGTTGCTGCCCTGTTCAAGCTGCCATTCAACCATGGCTGAAATCATAATGTCCACAATCGGTAGCGTTTGGACGTTTTGCATGCCGGTCGTGAACCGTACGTGACGCTGATCTATCTTTTATATGCTCTAAAACGCCGTAGATCATTCGAGTGTCTCTTTTTTTAAAATCACATTTACCATAAAAAGGGCATCTTTTTTATGCTTTATATGTGATGCCTGTGCACGTTCTTTTTTTCTTTCTTTATCTTAAATTGAAAATTAAAAACGTGCTTTGGATTCCGAATATGTGTTATTGTTAAAAGTTATTCATTTGGAAATGATGCTAAAATAAATTTATTTATAACAGTTAACAAAGTTATTAATAAAAGCTAGTAAAGTAAATCCCAAGACATAAGATCCTGCCTTTTTGCTTTTTTAATGGGGCAATAAACAACCCTATTAGGGTTTGGTGCATAGTTGCCAGATATTACGATAAACGTATTTTTGTTTTACCTGCTTTGTATACCGCCCTCACTTGCACCTGCAATCATATTGGATCTATTTTTACCTATATATTTACTACCTGGCAACCCGGTTTGGAACCCTTTAAGTATCTATAATATATATGAAATGCAGCGTCTTTCTGTCTCTCTGTCTGGCTGTCTGTCTGTCCGTTAGTGCGCCTATCACTGGAGAACCACTTATCCGATTTACTTACTTTTTTTTTTAAACATACATGTGTTCTCTGGCCAGGTTATAGGCTATATTTTATTACGATAGGTAGCATAAGGAATGAGCTCTGACGATAATAGTGAATGAAGTCGGAAAAAAGTTTGCTGCTAGCGCGTTCGCTTGCAATACACAGCCTAAACCATTAAATATGGAACAATATTATGTAGCAGAGAATATCTATAATATATATAAAATGCAATGTCTCTCTGTCTGTCCATTAGTGCGTTTATCACGCGAGAACCACTTATCCGATTTACGTCTTTTTTTAAATTCATACATATATTCTTTGGCCAGGTTATATAATAATAATAATGATAATCTATATCTATAATACATATAAAATGCAACGACTCTCTGTCTGTCTGTCTGTGCGTTAATGCGCTTATCCCTTGAGAACCACTTATCCGATTTACGTGATTTTTTAAATTCATACATATGTTCTCTGACCAGGTTATAGATATGTATTTTATTACATTGACTCAATCATCGCTCCTGATGAAGCTAACATGGTTAGCGAAACGCGCGTCGAGTGCAAAAATAAAGTGTTTGGTGTAGTGGTGATATATACTGAGTAGTATCATTGTGCCAAGATTCCACATTCCCAACTTAGTATCTATAATATATATAAAATGCAACGTATCTCTGTCTGTCTGTATGTCCGTTACTAGAGAACCACTTATCCGATTTACGTACTTTTTTTTAAAACATACATATTTCTCTGGCCAGGTTATAGGCTATATTTTATTACGATAGGTAGCGTAAGGAATGAGGAATGACGATAATAGTGAATGAACTCGGAAAAAAGTTTGCCGCTAGCGCGTTCTCTTGCAATACACAGCTTAAATCATTAAATATGGAACAATATTATGTAGCAGAGAATATCTATCATATATATAAAATGTCTCTCTGTCTGTCTGTCCGTCCATTAGTGCTTTTATCACGCGAGAACCACTTATCCGATTTACGTGTCTTTTTTTAAATTCATACATATATTCTTTGGCCAGGTTATATAATAATAATCTATATCTATAATATATATAAAATGCAGCATCTCTCTGTCTGTCTGTGCGTTAGTTCGCTTATCACTGGAGAACCACTTATCTGATTTACGTGTTTTTCTTTAAAACACATACGTATGTTCTCTGACCAGGTTATCTATCTATAATATATATAAAATGCAACGTCTCTCTGTCTGCCCGTTAGTACGTTACGTGCTTTTTTTTTTTTTTAAACATACATATGTTCTCTGGCCAGGTTATAGGATATATTTTATTGCGTTAGGTAACATAAAGAATAAGCAGTGACGATAATAGTGAATCAAGTAAAAAAGGTTACCGTTAGCGCGTTCTCTTGCAATACTGCCTAAACCATTAAATATGGAACAATATCACGTTGCAAAAAAATATAATATATATAAAATGCAACATCTCTCTGTCTGTCTGTCCGTTAGTGCGCTTATTACTTGAGAACCACTTATCCGATTTACGTGTTTTTATAAATTTATATATATGTTCTATATAATTCGATATAAGCCTAGATAATGGGAGATAAGGTGAGATAATGGGAGATAAGTATAAATAATGGGAGATAAGCAGAAATAATGGGAGATAAGCAGAGATAAGTCTAGGTAATGGGTTATGGTGAGATAATGAGAGATAAAGTGAAATAATCGGAGATAAGGAGAAATATTGCGAGATAAGTCGAGATAAGTCTAGATAATGAGAGATAAGGTGAGATAATGGGAGATAAGGAGAAATAAGGGAGATAAGGAGAAATAATGGCAGATGAGCAGAGATAAGCCAAGATAATGAAAATTATGTAGAGATAATGGGAGATAAGGAGAAATAATGACAGATATTTTATTACGTTAGATAACATAAGGAATAAGCAGTGACGATAGTAGTGAATCAAGTCCACGCTAGCGGAGCCGCGGGCACGGCTAGTTTGATAATATAGGCCTAATGATCACAGGTCCCTATTAAGATTCGAAAGATACTTTTTAATATTTTTAGTTTTTTTACTTACAACTTACAACGTAACGGTTCTATTTTAATTATTTGGCGTCCGTGAGAAAATTGCAATAGTGGCTATCCCAAGAGAAAACATTTATCACTTGACGCTAAACAAATAGTGAAAAATGTTTGCGACAGTTTGGTAAAAACAAATTTGAATAAACAGAGTGCCTTGCAAGAAACCAGTGAACTAACAAAAAACCCCAATTTCTACGATTAAGGGTATTGTAGGAAAACCATCACTCAGCAACAGGAAAAAAACGGAAAGATTTTCGAATGCATCATGTAGACGATTGTGAAAAAGACGTCATCAGGAAAAAATATATTCTACGTATGAAGGGCAATTGGTGCCGACACTAGACAAAATCAAAATTAAGACTGGTACAGGACGGGACTAATATACATTGTGGCCGAACAACACTTCACAGAATTCTCTTAAGAATGGGATTCACGTTCCGAAAAATCAACAAAAGGCAAGTCGTGATGGAGTCACAAAGATTACGAATCTTGCAACATACTTATTTACAAGAAATTAAAAAGTATCGAACAGAGAATTGGCCAATAATTTACCTTGACAAAACATGGTTCGATACCCATGATAGTGTCCAAAAAGTGTGGATTGACAGCAGTACAAAATGTCAGACTAACGCACCTTCAAATAAAAGTAAACGAAAAACCATTCTGCATGCTGGATCTGAAAAGGGCTGGGTTTCAAATTGTCTACTATTATCTGCAAAAAAACATAAAAGACTCTAGTTTGAACTATCATGGTGTTCGATCAATATGTACTGCCGGTATTAACATATGGCACTGAAACGTGGGCTTTAAATAAGACTATAATATATAAATTCAGGTAACTCAAAGAATAATAGGGAGGAGAATGCTAAATATTAAACTCCAAGATCGTATTCCTAACATCGAGATACAAAGAAGATCTAAGTGACAGATGTAATTCAACGAATATGTATATTAACGTGGAACTGGGCTGCAGAGGTAGACTAGAGACAAAATAGACGAATGACATTCAAAGATAAGCGGGACACGATTTGATACAAAAGGTTTACGTTAGAGCTCAGTTGAGACAGCTTGGGGGTGCTTACATCTGACTATGGATGAAATAAGCTAATGATGAGGACCAGAAGTCCTCGTCCTGCCAGCGTCTTCTGTATGCAGTGAAAAAAATTATATCGTGTTATGGAGAGAGGCTGTATTTTTTCTGTAACTGGAACAAATTTGTCATTATCAGAAGTGAAACATCGAATGGTTACCAATTTTTTATAAAACTAAAATCAGATTCCGTATAAAATCAAATATCACTTACTATGTATAATGGCATCTTATACCTACCCTACTTAAATAATGGCTGATTTGATGCAGGATCTGGTTTTTTTCTGTTGTTCATCATTACACTCGACAGATGTGAAAGAAATGAGTAATATTTTATTTTGGATTAAGTATTACAAATTTTTAATAATATTACCTGTAGTATATGTCTAATTGAAACTTTCTAACTGTAATTATACCCACTTTTTGTTACATGAAATTACCTAGTTTTGTAATTTATTTTGGAATTCACTAATGTTGGCTATTGAAGCCATTAACAATACAGTATACACATTTTTAACGATTTGGTTAAATATCATACTGCGAAGACTGGAAATGTCACTCAACGACATGTTTTTTGTCAAAGAGATTTTCTTTATTTATCTGTTGTTCACTTTAATGGGTTATTAAACTGTATTTGCACAACTATTATGGACATCATTCTAAAATCTGTATATTTTCTCGAATAAAAACCTTGTACATCTTCCAGTTAAACCTGAAGTAGACGAGAAAACTCTTATCTTTAAAGCCGTTTAAAAAATATCAAGTTTAAGAGCGGTTATTTTGAAAAAAAAATGAAAAATATCTTTAAACTGGTGTAATGAAAGACTTGATTTTGTCAAATTTCCACTTTATTTAGTTTCACTGAAACTGTATGACGCGTTTCGCCATACTATAGCTTCGTCTGATACAAAATGATATTTGAATATTAGTGTTGTTACATTTATACAAATACCCTAAGGTAGATAGGTAATAAAATTAATATTATATGCTAATGAATATTGCTGGGAAATCCATTCTGAATATTAATTATATAAATTGAGTAAAGGTGAGTTACCATGGGCCAGACAGATATCTTTTTTGTTCGTTTAAGATTATGTCTGAATTTTTAATTCTATTTATTTCTAAATTTTCTAATAGGTTTAATTTTACGCCTTTGTTTTCTATGTGTAGAATTTTAAATTTATCGTCAAAAAGATGATTTGATTCTGTTAAATGATTATTATACGCTGAGTCGTTTTTGTTTTTTAAATAGCTTCTTTTATGTTCTGAAATCCGAGTTTCGAACGAGCGACCTGTCTGACCTTGGTAACTTTTATGACAAGAACCACAATTCAACTGATACACTCCAGATTTTTTTGATCTATTTTGTTTTCTCTTTGCGTTTTAATGAGGAGTTGTTTGTTTTAAAAAAGCTATGTTGATATTATATTTGTTTAAGTGGTTTTTAATTTTCTCTGACGTGTTACCAAACTAGGTTAAAACATTTTTTCACTGTGTTTTCTTCCTTGGGGTATACTAAAAAAAAATACTACATCGACAAGAATTTAGCAAATCATTTTTTTATTGATACCGATATGTAGACGACATCTTTGCTTGTTTTAGTGGTACAGAGCGTTAACTTGACAATGTTTTTAACTATATAAACTCAATACATAAAAATATTAAATTCACTATGGAACTAGAAGTCGACAATAAAATTAATTTTCTTGACTTAACGATAACCAGACATTACAACAAATACAAATTTTCTATTTTTCACAAACCCTCACATACAGATACTACAATAAACATAAAATCAGCTCACCCCCTACAACACAAATTGGCAGCTTACCACAGTATGTTGCATAGTCTTGTAAGTGTCCCCTTATCTGTAGATGATTTTAATAAAGAATTAAATCTAATAAAACAAATTGCTGTTAACAACGGATATTTTCCTGACAGATTAGACTCAATTCTAAACAAAAAATTAAAAAATAAAGCCTTCTCTTTAGTATACCCCAAGGAAGAAAACAGTGAAAAAATATAATGTTTTAACCTATTTTGGTAACACGTCAGAGAAAATTAAAAACCACTTAAACAAAAATAATATCAACATAGCTTTTAGAACAAACAACTCGTTAGGAAAATTCATTAAAAACGCAAAAAAGTAAAAACAAAATAGATCAAAAAAATCTGGAGTGTATCAGTTGAATTGTGGTTCTTTTCATAAAAGTTACATAGGTCAGACAGGTCGCTCATTCGAAACTCGGATTTCAGAACATAAAAGAAGCTATTTAAAAAACAAAAAAACGACTCAGCGTAAGTAATCATTTAACAGAATCAAATCATCTTTTTGACGATAAATTTAAAATTCTACACATACAAAACAAAGGCGTAAAAATTAAACCTATTAGAAAATTTAGAAATAAATAGAATTAAAAATTCAGACATAATCTTAAACGAACAAAAAGATACCTGTCTGGCCCATGGTAACTCACCTTTACTCAATTTGTACAATTAATATTCAGAATGGATTTCCCAGCAATATTCATTAGCATATAATATTAATTTTGTTACCTATCTACCTTAGGGTATTTGTATAAATGTAACAACACTAATATTCAAATATCATTTTGTATCAGACGAAGCTATATATATGGCTAAACGCGCCATACAGTTTCAGTGAAAACTAAATAAAGTGGAAATTTGACAAAAATCAAGTCTTTCATTACATTCGTTATGAATTTCCATCAAGTAATAGCCACAACAATTCAAACTTTAACTGGTTTTAAAAATCATAAAAATGCAGTTTGTTATCTTGAAAAAATATCAACTGTGACTTTTAACCCACATTGTTAGTTATTTTGTAAAGTGTAATGTAAAGATTAAGATATAGAGAAATGTAAAATTAGCATTCTTTTATTCTAAAATAAAAAACAGTCAAATTTTTTTTCTTAGTGCAAGTTACGAGTAGAATAGTGCTGAGTGGCCTCAAGCAGAGATGATAGTATTCGGTACTGTTTTCAACCCTTGAAGAAAAAACATAACCTTATTCATTTTTAGGATATTTTGAAGACATATGAGTGAAAGTAATTTTAAATTACCAATTCCACTATTGTATACGACCAATAAAATAGCCTATCAGAAATAGCCATTTCCTGTAAATTGAATAACCCGAGACCACCAGTTTTATCGTCAACCGCTTTTATCCTTTATTTTTATAAATTAAATGTTCTCCCTTTTTTATGGGTCATAATTGTCAGGAATCCATTTAGTTGTTTATAGGGTTATTGCGCGACAACGAAAACATTTCATCAACTAAAAGCTGACCCAAATATAAAGGTTGATATGTTTATGGATTATAAGAAAATAATTTTATTGTGGCCCCAAAAATAATTTTATTTGTTCTTGTGTCAAATTATTTTTATATTATGTGTCAAGACATAAATTTCGAATTTTCCGAATCGAAAATATGTTTAGTATCGTAATTTTATGGTGCCATATAGTTTTTCAATGCATTGATGTTAAAATACAAGGGGGAAATAATTCAAAAAAAGTCACCGAAGTTCTATAACTATATCCTAATTTTTGAAGTAATAATCTTTTTTAAGCAGCCACTAATTTAAGTTTTGATAAAGCATAGGATGATGATGACGATGATGTTAAGATAAGGCGCGTCGACATCAAAGGTCATTTGGCGTCAATATTTAGGTTATATATCTTGGTATATAAAGATCTGCTTCTTTCAGGAATTCTATAAGATTATTTATGTTTTCTTTGTTTGGGGTCATTACCTCTTTGAGAGGTCTTTGTAGGTTGTATTTCACTCTGAGATGAGTGTAATCTCGGAATAAGATGTGTTTTATGGTAAGTGTTGATTGATGTGATTTGCAAATGGGGGGTGGTTCATTCTTGAGGAGGTAGGCATGGATGAGATATGTGTGTCCCATTGCCATTCTCCTTCAAACGACATTTCTCTGCGTGTCAAATTCAAAAAGTGAAAATGAGGGTATACGTTTGGTTGATTCCCATAGTTTGTGTTCATCTTGTAAATCCCAAGATAGTTGGAACATGTTTTTTATAGTGTTTTTTAAAATGGAAAAATTAGATCAGTTGGTGATAAAATTTTATTCTCAATCCTCCCTGATGAGATTGCAGCTTTGGCGTTTTTGTCCGCTAGGTCGTTCCCCCTTACGTTGACATGAGTGGGTGACCATAGAAACTCAATTTGGATTTGTTGGATGTTGCATATTTGTATAAGGTCCATTATGTCTAGTACTAAAGGTATGGATGTTTTGGAAGATTTGAATGTAGGAAACTGAGGGAATCATTTGTTTGTTATTGCTATTCTGATGACCTCTCTTAGGGCCATTAGTTCCGCTGTAGATATCGAAGTGACTTTGTTTAATTTGTATTTTATTATGAAAGTGGGAGAAATTAAAGCGGCACCTGTTCCCAGGTTGGATTTTGAGCCATTCGTGTAGTGGTATGCAAAATTTTGATATTTATCCTGAAGTATTTGTGTAAAAGATGACTTTAGTAATAAGGGGGGTTGATTCCTTGTTGTATTTCGTTAAGCAGAGTTCATTTTTATGTGGATGAGCTATACATGGTGGAAATATTGGGTATTTGGTTGTATCCGGAGAATTGAATGTGGAGTCTTGTGTGGAAAGAGAGGTTTGCGTTCTGGATTGTATGGATTTTGGACTATATGATTTTTGATGGATGCATTGTACGTTTAATAATCTTGTTGTGTGAGTTCTAAAGAGTGATATGGAGTTAAATCGCATCGGGAAACACTGTCTTCGTGGGCGGTAGATTTGATGCTATGGTCTGTAAACTAGGGACTGGAGATGTTTCTATATGCTCCCGTTGATAATCTTATAGCTTGATTTTGGATAACCTCAAGAGATCTTTTGAGGGAGGTGCTTGCTGCATCATAGATAAAATCCCCATAATTATCTTGGGTAAGATGACTGATTTGTACAATTTTATTAGAGAGGAGACGTCTGCTCCCCATGATGTGTTTGATAATTTCACACCACAGATTAATCCCAGAATGTTAACACTGTCCTTCATTGGAATAATGGAATTTGCTAGGGAAAGGATGTTTAACTTTGAGCAGCCTCTCTTTCTGCAGAAATGTGTGGAGGAGGATTTCGATGGAGAAAAGATGAAGCCAGTTTGCCTGGACCAATTTGATATATTGTTCGGTGCAGATTGCAGATAATTGGTAATGGAAGAATTTTCTGATGCAGAGCTGTAAATTATAATGTCGCCTGCAAAGAGTTTCAATGAGGTATTTATGGGGATATGTTCCTCAATGGTCTGGATAGCCAAAAGGAAAAGAGTTGGGCTCAGTCTTGAATCCTAAGGAATTCCCGATTTGAATTCATATGTATTTGAGTGATGATTATTGATCCTAACCGTAAAAGAACGTGATTGTAAAAAATTTATAATGAATTTGGTAAGGTGACCTGTTAAGCCGATTGCCTTTAATTGATTCATAATAATATGCGTGCTAGTTGTATCAAAGGCACTTTGCAAGTCCAAGGACACTGCTAGAAAGTGGGAGTTTCTGTGAAAAGAGTCGTTTGGGCTAAATGTTCTAATGCCGAATGATTTTTACGGAATCCATGGTGATTGTTGCCGAGCAGATTTTTTTGTTTCCAGGATCCATTCCCATCCCTGACCATCCTCTTCATCACTTTGTAAAGCTGACTTAGGTCGTTCTCAAGTGGTAATCTATCTAAAATGTCGTACTTCTAACGTTTTACTAAAAAAATATCAATATATTCATGTCAACTAAAATTTAAATGAAAGTTTTTTGCCTCTTTTTAGTGTTCCGTACGGAACACTTATAAGATCACTTCGGTGTCTGTCTGTCTGTCTGTCACACCCGATTTTCTCCGAAACTATCTGACATAGAAAGTTGAAATTTGGTAATAATATAGGAATTGATGGCCTCATCAGAGCCATGTAGTTTTAAGAGTTAAATTTTGACTTAAGGGGTTAGTTTTGGGGGGTAAAATCGGAAGTGAAATAAAAATTTTTTATTAGGTCATCGAGTGTGGTGTCAAATGAAAGCTTGTGAAAACACGAGTAAAAAATGTATTTATAATGTAATACTTGCGCGCACTTTTCTTTGTATTATTTTTAAAAAATCTCGAAAAATCGCTGTTCCGCGCCTTATCTCGAAAACTACTTATCAAAAAATTTTGAAAAAATTCCGGAATATTCTCCACGGGGTGTAGATTGAACGAAAATTATCAGGAGTGCATTACCTTTAGTAATTTTTCTGGTATTTAAAAAAAACAAAAATTTCAAGGTCATCAGATTTCAGTAAAGATTGCAAACAAACTTTGTTGAAAACTCATTTGGGGTATGTTTTGTGAAGTCACTGATCATTTTATACGTCTGTAACAAAAATTTTTATTTTAAAAGCAATCAACGTACGGAACACTAATTGCGCAAGTTCAACTTGCACTTGACCGGTTTTTTACACTTCTAATCGCATCCCAGTTCCTTTTCGTAACTGTTTCAACATTTATGAGTTCCTTGACTCTAGGAATAGTGATGGTATATATCATAATATGTTATATTGGAAACTACCCCCTTTCATCATCTATAATATATATAAAATGCAACGTCTCTCTGCCTGTCTGTCTGCCCGTTACTGCGCTTATCACTGGAGAACCACTTATTCGATTTACGTACTTTTTTTTTTTAACATAGATATGTTCTCTGGCCAGATTATAGGCTATATTTTATTAAGATAGGTCGCATAAGGAATGAGCAGTGACGATAATAGTAAATGAAGTCGGAAAAAAAGTTTGCCGGTAGCGCGTTCCCTTGCTATACACAGCCTAAACCATTAAATATCGAACAATATTATGTAGCCGAGAATATCTATAATCTATAATATATATAAAATGCAATGTCTCTCCGTCTGTCTGTCTGTCTGTCCATTAGTGCGTTTACCACGCGAGAACCACTTATCCAATTTACGTGTCTTTTTTTAAATTCATACATATATTCTTTGGCCAGGTTATATAATAATAATAATCTATATCTATAATATATATAAAATGCAGCGTCTCTCTATCTGTCTGTCTGTTAGTGCGCTTATCACTGGAGAACCACTTATCCGATTTACGTGCTTTTTTTTTAAAACATATGTATGTTCTCTGGCCAGGTTATCTATCTATAATATATATAAAATGCAACGTCTCTCTGTTTGTCTGTCTGTCCGTTAGTGCGTTACGTACTTTTTTTTTTAAAACATACATATGTTCTCTGGCCAGGTTATAGGATATATTTTATTGCGTTAGGTAACATAAAGAATAAGCAGTGACGATAATAGTGAATCAAGTCGGAAAAAAGACTACCGTTAGCGCGTTCTCTTGCAATATACTGCCTAAATCATTAAATATGGAACAATATCATATTGCAAAGGATATAATATATATAAAATGCAACGTCTCTCGGTCTGTCTGTCTGTTAGTGCGCTTATCACTTGAGAACCGTTTATCCGATTTACGTGTTTTTATAAATTTATACATATGATATGTTCTATATAATTCGATATAAGCCTAGATAATGGGAGATAGGTATAAATAATGGGAGATAAGGAGAAATAATAGGAGATAAGCAGAAATAAGTCTAAGTAATGGGAGATATGGTGAGATAATGGGAGATAAGGAAAAATAATGGGAGATAAGGAAAAATATTACGAGATAAGTCGAGATAAGCCTAGATAATGGGAGATAAGGTGAGATAATGAGAGATAAGTATAAATAATGGGAGATAAACAGAGATAAGTCTAGTCATTTATATACGTGTAACTAAATACAGTTTAAAATTAGCTTTTTATCAACTAAAAAGAAGAAAACAGTTGAATAATGTGTTTGATTTCTTTTTTAAAATTACTTTGTTAATCATACCTTAGCCTCCTATACATAATATTTTGATTATGTATGTAATCAAAAATACAAAGTAAATAAAATGACTAAAAAAAGGCTTGTTAATTCACTAATATTCCCTAAAGCCCCATACGGAGCTGAAATATGGACTATTAATGCAGCATGCCTTAAAAGAATACATACTTTCGAAACAACATGCTATAGGCGAATGCTCAGAATTTCCTGGACAGCTCATAGGACAAATGCGTCTATTCTGAGCAATTTTAATGTCCAGAATAGTGACCGGCTGTTATCATCGATTCAGAGAAAAAAATTTTTTAGTCGCATAATAAGAAGGGATGGCCCGGAAAAGTTAATATTCTAAGGGAAAGTCGACGGCAGAAGAAAAAGAGGTAGATCACCCAACAGATACATCGATCAGCTCATGTCTACAATGCACTTGGAGTTATCGGAGATGATGAGAAGTGTCGAAGATAGAAAACCCTGGAGAGCTGTTATAAATTCCGTGTAACAATGCAGTAGAAGTCACGACGCTCGGAACCGAGCAACCGAGCGAGAAAGGGATTTGGCCTGTAATATATGTTCAAGGAAAATATTTCGGGGAGGTGGATGAAGCAAATCATAGTGTGTAAACAATATATAAATATCTATAATTGTGTCTTGAGAGGAGGGAGCACTAAGTGTGTTGGGAGGACGAGGAGGAGGAGAAGGAATTTCTACAAGAAACCTACTAACCTTATATGTTTAATTATAAATTACATGTATAAATAAAAAATTACTCATTTCCCTACAAAAAACTAGAAAAATTCCTATGATACTAACGAATTTTAGATCGATACCTCATTTTGTTCTGGAGTTGTCGTGGCAGCAGATCAATAAACAATTCCATGTTGTGTATTTTGTAGTTTCGAAAGCGGAAAAATATGCGATCATCTCAGAACTTTTAAGTAATAATACACCTAAAATGCCAGCCACTTAACCAATCTAATGTAACGAGCTTATAACTTATAAGCAAAAACGTACACTTTTGACAACGAGAGTACTAACTACATCATTGTTGTTTAAATCTGTACAATATGTTTGCTTAAAGGTGTTCTTGCAACCGATAACTTTTAGTTTTGCAAAACAAGAGAACCACGGAAACATCATTTGTTTTTATTCATTCAGTGGTGCGTATACGCCTTTTTGGTTTTAAATTAACGGCGTTTTAATTATAACACTATTAATAACACGTAGGCTGAAATTTTTTGGTCTGACACATAGATGTCGCCCTTTTCAAAAAATCCATATGATTTTTAAGGATGATTTGTAGATACAATCGGATACAAAAGTACATGAAATTCTGACCAAACCAATATTTCTCAATATGTTTTAAAATACGGCATTATAACAAAACGTCTTTTTTTTCACAAGCTTGTTTTTCGTATCAACTTTTTATTAAAATCGAAATTCGTTCGACTTTAATTAATTTTTCAATGAAATTTTTAATATTTTCAACAATAATAAAAAAAATTTTGGTTGGACTCTACCTTGAATTTAATTTTAAAAAGAAAAAATACGTAAAATCAGAAATCACTTTTACAAATTTTCACAATATACTTAAAAAATTAAAAGACAGACAAATTCCTCAGAAAACTATAAAAAATAAGTTTAGTTTTTAACTAATGAAACATGACAACAGCGTAACATTCTAGTAGTTGGTAGTTGTGATTTTATTTAAATCCAGAACGAAAGCATGCGTGTGCAGGTTGCGCACTAACATGACTGTTTACATTTATAATATGGATGCCGTTCGAGGTTACTGTTGTATGCACAACTGAAAACGTGTTTATTTATAATTTACCACAATGTCGCAAACCGGAAAATGCAGTAAGTTTGTCAATCCGGCAAAAATAAGCAAGAGCTGGAATTACAATGGAAATTTTGAAAAGCAAACATGATCCGTCGAATGGCAAAAGCCTTGAGAAATTTCTTACTGAAAAAATTAATGCCAAAGAATTGCAATCATTGCAAAAAGCAACTATTTTATACTTTTATATCAATAATTTATAACAATTATACTTTTATATCAATAATTTATAACATTGTTATTAATAAATTATATGTCACTATTTAATTTTGATCGTTCCTACCTTTAAACGCATTTTCTTAATATTTAAATTTACGCGGTAACATAGCATATAGCAAATTTTTAATTTTATTTCCCGTAACTGTTTGCGAGGTTGCCACGTTTTCGATGTGAATTACACTCTGCATTCAATATACCGTAAATATCACTCATTTTTATTGTTTTTCTCTAAAAATAATATTGAAACCATTAAATATTAATTGCTTATGTGCTTCTCAGATATTTAATCTACTAGTTTACAATTTTATGAATTTTTCAAATCATATTTTCTATACTTTTTTTTACTTGAATTCGGCTCGATAGCATATTTTCCATTTAACTACGTGTAAATTTGTTACAACTAAAAAATGCAATAACTTTTGAACGGGCTTGTAAACAAATTTCCAGTTTTTTGAGGAGATTCAGGAGACTTATCAGAATAACATATAATTTTTTCAAACAATTCCCATCGCTTTTAATATACCTACAAAACATCCTTAAGTAGTACCAACCTTCAAACGATACGTGTCAAAAATTTCATGACATTTGGACGATTAGTTTACAAGTTACAGTGGTTTTACTGACGCTACTTTTGTTATTTTCAAAACAGTGGAAAAAATCGAATTTCGTATATTGATTTTGATGAGAAAAAATACCGTTCAAGCAGAGCAATGGTTTGATAAATGTTACGGGAACTCTGTCCCTGGAAAAATCATTCATCATTTACTGGTATGCTGAATTTGAACCCAGTCGTACAGACACAAATAATGCTGAACGCTCTGGACGCCCAAATGAGGTGGTTACACCGGGAAAACATAAAAAAAATCCACAAAATTGTTTTGGATGACCGTAAAGTGAAATTGCATGAAATAGCTGACACCCTGAAAATATCAAAAGAAAGTGTTAGTCCTATTTTGCATGAACATTTGGGCATGAGAAAGCTCTGTTCGAAATGGATACCGCGTTTGCTCACAGTGGACCAAAAACAACAACGAGTTGATGATTCTGAGCGCCGTTTGGACCTGTTTAAGCGCAATAAAAAGGATTTTTTCATGCAATATGTGAGAATGGATGAAACATGGATCAACCACTACACACCGGAATCAAATCGGCAGTCAGCTGAGTGGACAACAGCCGGTGTAAGCCGCCCGAAGCGACCAAAGACACAACAGTCAGTTGGGAAGGTTTTGGCCTCTGTATTTTGGGATGCGCATGGAAAAGTTTTCATCGACTATGCTGAGAAGGGAAAACCATCAATAGCGAATATTATAATAAGTTATTGGTGCCTTTGAGGGCAGAAATCGCAAAGAAATGCCCCCAAATGAACACGAAAAAAGTGCTCTTTCATCAAGACAATGCACCGTGTCACACGTCAATGGTTACGATGGTAAAATTGCATGAATTGAAGTTCGGATTACTTCCTCATCCACCGTTTTCTCCAGATTTAGCCCCCAGCGACTATTATCTATTCGCAGACGTCAAAAAATGCTCACGGGAGGCTTATTTTGAAGGCAAACAAAAAAGGTAGAGAAATGTTAGAAAAGCTTTGGATTGATTGTATCCCTCTTGAAGGAGACTATATTGATGAATAAAGTCGAATTTTGCAAAAAAAATGTGTTTTAAATAGCTAGACCAAAAACTTTTCAGCCTACGTGTTATTATTAAACCAATTACTCAATAACTTCACAGTAAAACTTTCCAGTCTGTACATATGGAAGAAAGGGTTTTTGAACTAAACCGGTAAAGTAAGCTTATAGTTTAAAACCGCATCTTAT
Source organism: Pachyrhynchus sulphureomaculatus (assembly GCA_019049505.1). Classification (NCBI taxonomy): domain Eukaryota; kingdom Metazoa; phylum Arthropoda; class Insecta; order Coleoptera; family Curculionidae; genus Pachyrhynchus; species Pachyrhynchus sulphureomaculatus. Next base: position 176,503,875 of record CM032456.1, read on the forward strand.
TAATTGTTTCCAGTAAAACTTTTTAATTAGTTTTATTGGGGCAGCCTCAGTATTGAATTACAACCTCGCACTGTTACACTATATCGTTATAATTAACGGCAGAGCTTTAATTAAAAGTAAATGTTGCAAAGTTTTACTTCTTGTGCCGAAATGCTTGCTCAAAACTTGGCCGAAGGTATTGTTCTCTAAAACATGGCTACTGGTTCTATGGGCTTTTGTGTAGGATTCTTAGATACAGATTAATAGAAAAAGTTCTCTTTATAGAGTTTAAAGAGAATGAATCATATTTTTGCGCGCATGTTAAAGTTTAAATTTTTATAGATAGCTATACTTTATCGGGGAAGGCATTTTATTTACTTCTTAAGTGATAACAAATTCGTAACCATTTTCTGTAAATGTATTTTTATCCATACTTAAAGTTTACATCAAAATATAATATAACATAGGTCAGGTCGTGGATGTCAAGACGTACATTCGCGATCGTAGAATTTGCATCATCTAATAAAAATGATATTTTCCCAAAACTGAACTCTGAGTCCCACTTCTGATCATTTTTATAAATGATGTGAAAAGGAAAACTACAAATAATAGCTATTGAAACCAAAAACCTAAAGAAAATAAATATGGAAAATAATAAATCTCTAATGTATTGGTGATTAAGAAGACACTTCCACTTTCCATAGAAGTAAAAAAGAACTTAAGAGAAAACGCAACATCAAAAATATGTTTTTAAACACTTTGTTCCTCGTCTAGTAATTCGTTGAGCCACTTTTGGCCTTTATCACTGATGCAGTACGTTCTCAATTGTTTGCTTTAGCTCATCTTTTTAGCCTTAGCTGCATTAATTTTTTTCATCATGATCATCTACAAGTTCACTATGGAGTTTACATTGGGGCTGTTTCCTGGCCATGGCAATTCTGAGATCCCATTTTCCGTTAAAAACTGTCTTACCTATCCAAATATTCAACCATATAGAAAATACCAGGTGTATGAAATGCGGATTTCAGACAACACATGGTGCACCAATGCAGTTTGTGCTATAAAGATTTGACACTGCGCCATTTTGTTGTGTCATCAACAAGTGTCAGACACGCACGAGTGATAAATTGGAAAAATGTGTGCATAGTGTTGTGTTGTTGTGTTCAATATGTCGAAATTTATACCGAACAAAGAGCATTCGCGGACAGCATTAATTTTTTGTTTTTATTTGAAGAAAACTGCTGTTGAATCATACCGATTACTTCGAGAAGCTTATGGTGAACATACTCCATCGCAAGATACGTGTGAACGATGGTTTCGGCGTTTTCGAAAGTGGTGACTTCGATGTTGCAGACAAGGAACGTGGAAAAAACCGCCAAAAAAATACGAAGATGTGGAATTGCAAGCATTGTTGGACGAAGATGATTCGCAAACACAAAAACAACTCGCCGAACAATTGGGCGTTAGTCAACAGGCTATTTCCAATCGGCTACGAGAGATGGGAAGATGGGTACCACATGAGTTGAACGAAAGGCAAATGGATCGGAAAAGCGCAAAAACACGTGTGACATTTTGCTCGCTCGGTACAAAAGGAAGTCGTTTTTGCATCGTATAGTTAGAGGGGATGAAAAGTGGATTTATTTTGGGAATCCCAAGTGCAAAAAATCATGGGTAGACCCAGGCGCACCATCCTCATCGACCGCAAGACCGAATCGCTTTGGCAGAAAGACGATGCTCTGTGTTGGGTGGGACCAGAGGGGCGTGGTCTATTATGAGCTGTTAAAACCTGGGGAAACGGTTAATACTAAACGTTACCAACAACAATTGACCGATTTGAACCGTTCACTGCTTGAAAAAATTCCAGAATACCGAAAGAGGCAACACAAAGTCATTTTTCTTCATGATAGTGTTCCATCACATACGGCAAAACCAGTTTGCGACACATTGGAAGCACTCAGCTGGGAAGTTCTACCCTATGCGGCTTACTCACCAGACTTGGCTCCTTCCGATTACCACTTGTTTGCATCGATGGGTCACACACTTGCTGAGCAGCGCTTTGGTTCGTACGAAGATGTAAAAAAATGGCTCGATGAATGGTTCGCAGCAAAAGGAGAAGATTTTTACTGGCGTGATATTCACAAATTGCCCGAAAGATGGGAAAAAGGTATAACAAGCGATGAAGCATACTTTGAATAAAGCACTTTTTATCATTCTTCCGAATTTAACATGTTTTTTTAGAAAAAAAATCCGCATTTCATACTTGTACACCTGGTAATGACCGGTCAAGTGCAAGTTGAACTTACGCAATTAGTGTTCCGTGCGTTGATTGCTTTAAAAATAAAAAATTTTGTTACGGAGGTATAAAATGATCAATGACTTCACAAAACACACCCCAAATGAGTTTTCAACAAAGTTTATTTACAATCTTTATTGATAACTGATGACCTTGAAATTTTTGTTGTTTTTTTTTATATACTAGATAAATTATTAAAGGTAATGCACTAATTTTCGTTCAATCTACACCCATTGGGGAATATTCCAGATTTTTTTCAAAATTTTTTGATCAGTACTTTTTGAAATAAGGGGGTGGCAGCGATTTTTCGCAATTTTTTAAAATAATACAAAGAAAAGTGTGCGCAAGTATTAGATTATATAATTTTTGAGCTCGTGTTTTTACAGTCTTTCATTTGACACCCCACTCGATGACCTAGTAAATTTTTTTTTTCGCTTTCGATTTCATTCCCCAAAACTAACCCCTTAAGTCAAAATTTAACTTTCAAAACTACACGGCTCTGATGAAGCCATCAATTTCTATATTAATACCAAATATCAACTTTCTATGTCAAATAGTTTCGGAGAAAATTGGATGTGACCGATGTACGGACGGACACCGAAGTGATTTTATAAGTGTTCCGTACGGAACACAAAAATGCTAAACTTGGTGGTGGTCACTAATTTTTTCAATCAGTAAATATAAGTACTTACAGATTTGATTCTTTGCCATGAAGCAGAATAATCTTCAAACACGAAGACTTCATAGCGTGAAAGATGGTTTTTTTTTGAGGGAGTCAAAGTCTTTTCCAAAATTTTTATATGTTTTTCTGCATTAACAGTGCCATCTATAAAGTTTATGTGGCCGATCCCAAACTAGGAAAAACATCCTCAGATTATTACACTTGCTGCATGTTTCTCTGGTCTTAACAGGTTGACTGCCGACCACTCCGATCGGAGTGCGTCGGGTCTCTTCGCCAACGCCGTCTACTCCGATCGGAGTTCGACATGCGTTCTTACGAAACGTTTTAGTATTCCATCGGCGTTGTATATGAAACGTGTTTCTAGTGGTGGCGTTGCTTAAAAACGGAAGTTCTAACAGGTGCTTAAGTGGTTCCGCGGATTTGCTCTTGGTTTGGTTGTAATCTGCCGTACAATATGGACAATCAACCTGGGCCTTCTGGTATTAAAAAAAGACATTGTAGTGATGAAAAAAAGGTATATGATAAGAAAAAGAAGCTAACTGACACTGAATTATTGCAGCTATTGGAAGAAAGCGGAGGTAGTAGTGACGAACATTACGTACCAGACACAGACGATAGTGATGTAAATTCAAGCTCCGAGTCCGAAGAAGAGATGAGATAAAATGGAACGACAGAGGTGCGTTAAAACAAATTTTGTTCCAGAAAACCCAGGAATTATTGGTGCAAATTCCAGGACAGGGTGCACCTATCGATTTTTTCGAAATGATCATTGATGATGATTTTTTACAAACTATTGTAGAACGAACGAACTCTTACGCAGTCGAGGTTTTGCTACGCCCAGAAACAAGTACAAAATCACGTATTACTAATTTTAAAGATCTTACTCTTGACGAACTAAAAATTTTTTTGGCCCTGTTACTTCACACTGGCACAATATCCTTGAGCCGTCTTAACGATTATTGGAAAACTGATCCGTTATTTAATCTACCTGTTTTTAGAAAATATATGTCAAGAAATAGATTTTTGCTTATCTTGAGGTGTTTGCATTTTACATCTCCAGATATGGATCCGGCAGATCGGCTAGGAAAGATTAGATTTGTGGCAGATTTTTTTAACAGGATATTTACTATCCTGGAAGAGAGTTGTCTTTGGATGAAGCTATGGTACTTTATCGGGGTCGTCTCCAGTTTAAACAGTATATCAAGAATAAGCGTCATAAGTTTGGTATGAAGTTATACATGCTGACAGAGCCTAATGGACTTATTTTGAAATTTCGTGTCTACGAAGGTGCGACAGATGTTTATGGTGGAAGCGGACATACTGAAAAGATTGTTTTACATTTATTGGAGAAAAATTGGGTGTGGGACATGCTGTTTATCTAGACAATTTTTACAATAGTATTAATTTAGCTAGGAAATTACTTCAACAAAATACATACTGCACTGGTACGCTGAGAGCTGAGAGGAAAGATAATCCGAAAGAGGTAATGAGTGCAAACTTAAAACGTGGTGAGAATAAATCTATGTTTTGCAATGGAGTGCATGTCGGAAAATGGCGCGATAAACGCAATGTTCAATACATTTCAACAGAATTTGGAAGCGAAATGGGCATTTTTAAAAACAAAAGAAATCAAGAATCTGAAAAACCTTCCGCGATCATTGGATATAATGCTTTTATGTCCGGTATAGATAGACAGGATCAAATGATGGCATATTATCCTTGCAGCCGTAAAACCATTCGGTGGTACAAAAAGTTATTCATGCATGTGCTGCAAATGAGCATGATAAACGCCTATTTTTTGTACAATAAATATTCGCGGTCTGACCAGTTACGATTATATGACTTCCGATTGGATGTCATAAGAAATTTACTAGCCAGACGACCAATTACTAATTTGCCGCAAATTCCTCCAGGCCAAATAAATGTCCACAGCATTAGCAAAGTAGAAAAAATTGTTAGTGAAAAAAAAGGAACTAAAGAAACAAAACGGGTAAGCAGAAAGGAATGCAAAGAATGCAGGAAAAATAAAATAAGAAAGCAAACAGTGTATGAATGCAAAATGTGCCCTGGACAACCAGGTTTTTGCCTTAATTGCTTTGAGGATTACCATAAAAATGTACAAAATGATTTAGAAATAAATGTTTTGAGTTCATGAGTTCGATTTATTATTTCTTTACTTATTTAATTGGACACTCCGATCGGAGTGTTCGGCATCTAGTAAAAATTTTCACTTGCAATGCCGATTACTCTCCGATCGGAGTGAAATTTTTTTTTTCTAATATTTTGAATGGCACATAAAAAAAACACATCCAAGACTCATTTTAATTCACGTTTACCACAATAAAATAAAAATATTTGGAAAAATCTTACCGGCATCAACCACAAACTCAAAAATATAGATCGGCAGTCAACCTGTTAAATGTGCAGGATTTCGTGAAGTCTTTCATGTCTTACATAGGGGGTACCATCAGAACTAAAGATGTAAATTTGCTTTCACCTGAAAGCATCACTTTTCTCCAGTCTTCTGATGTCCACTTTTCATATTGTTTCGCCCAATTTAGGCGTGAATCCTTCATTATTTTTGTTGAGGAATGGTTTTTTGGCTGTTTTTTTGCCTGGTTTTTTGCCCATAAATCTTTTTTCCTTAACCGACTGATGACAGTTTCTCGACTTATATTAGCTAAATTCCTCGATATTTCTTTAACAGTTTTGAAACGATCTTTTACATCATCAAGCGGTTTAATCAACCATCTGTCTCTCTTTTCCTCCCAGTACCTAACTTCCGCTCTGTGGTTCTCTGAGAATTATTTTTCTTTAAAACTCCTGGGCGGCACTTTGTCATCTTGACTATTTCTCGTGAAGAAAACCCAACTTCAGCAAATGTAACAATTTTAAATTTTTCTGTCTAAAAAAGTTGTTTAAAATTCGACTTGATAAAGAATAGGAAATTATACTAACCCTTTCAATGGCTAAGACTAAACTGAGAGCCATTCTTTGAGTTTGCTGTAATTCTGATGAGTACACAAAAACAATACCGTTCAATTATTTATTTTATTTATTTATTTACGGTTCATTAGAACCTAATTTAACTATCGGATAGGCATATTCTTACAATGTCGATATAATAGTTGCTTAAACTTATTTATGGTTTCACAATTTTTAATATTATTTGGTAGGTCATTAAAATGTTTAAGTCCTTTATAATAAAGATTTGCTCGATCAGCTTCATTTGTAATTCTCACTACTCGGAAGTCATTTCGTCCTCTGGTGTTGTAGTTGTGTATCTGACTGACGTATCTAATTTTCTCGGTCAAATATGTGGGACAATTTTCTATCTTTATATTATAGATAAATTTCATTGCGTAATAAAATAAGCTCTGATTTACACTCAGCCAATTTAATCGATCTAACATATCTTTTATGTGCGTATCTCTAGGCTTCCCCAATATAAATCTCATTGCCTTGTTTTGAAGTTTTTGCAGTAGTTCTATTTGTGTATCCTTAGCAAGAAATAATACCAAAGGACAATAAATATAATGTGGCTCAATTATGCTTCTATATATTAATATTTTATGGTATTCACTTATGATGTGGCAAGTTCTATACATGAGATAAAGTTTTTGGTTTATTTTATTCACTAAATATTGAAAGTGTGCATCAAATTTAAGTTTACAATCTATCATTATACCCAAGTATGTAATTTCGTTTACTTTTTCTATTTCACGATTATTTATGTATAATTTATGATTATTATTATAGTTATTGTGTGATATTATCATATATTTTAGTTTTATCTGTATTTAGTTTTAACATATTTATACACATTCACCTGTAAAGAATATTCATATCAGACCGCATTTTATTAATAGCCACATCCAAACTAACATCACTAATTGCAATCAGTGCATCGTCTGCAAATAGTTTAACATCCCCGTACTTTAAACCGTCTTTAATGTCATTTATGTATATGAGAAATAGTACCGGCGCAAGGACAGAGCCTTGCGGTAGACCAATATTCACTGGTATCGCTGACGATGTCGTGTTTCCAATTTTTGTTTGTTGCTTTCTATTCGATAGATAATCTTCAAACCATTTTAATTCCATATCACGCACTCCAATTTTGTGTAGTTTCTTAAGCAATAATTTTCTGTCTATATTTTCAAATGCTCTTTTTAAATCTATGAAAGTTGATACAATGTATTTTTTATTCATCAAATCTTCACGCCATTCACTTATAACATAATTAATTGCAGTTTCACATGAGTATTTGCGTCTAAAACCCCATTGCTCTGGAATAATAATATTGTTATCATTCAAATATTGCAGTAACTGATTTTTTATCACTGTTTCAAGGATTTTTTCGTCACTTGGAAGCGAATTATACCAACGTTTAGGATGAAAACTTCAAAAATAATAGGTGATGCAATTTCTATGACCGCGACTGTAAATAAGTTTTAATGAATGACTGAAAAGCTAAAACTGAATTTACAAAAAAGATATCTTCGTTAAATCAGTTTGTCTGGATATCCTAATCCTAAAACAAGCTACTTTGTTAGAAAATTTTGCAGCTTGTTAAGAAATTTTTCACTGTAGCCTAGAATCTATATAATTTTACTTTTAAATGAAATGAAATGAATTACTTTGTTATTTGTCACTTATTTCTTATTTATCTGCTACTGCAGTTTCGAAGGTTTTCTTCATTATCAAGCGTGATATTACAAACTAAAGTGGTTTATTTATGATTTATAACAAATTTCCAGGTACAATTTGGAATTACCCATCATTAAATTACAATGAACTTAAATTAAATTATTTTATTACATAGGGTTAAATGACATTATTGTTTAAAATTTGAAGAAATACTTTTCAATATTTTCTTAAAACTTTTTACTAAAATGCCTTCTTCAAAGATATATCTAACAAACTTCTAAAATATGCCAAACAGGTTTGAATGCTGAACATCTGTTTAATTATTTAATAGGATTGTATTTTTATTTTTATTGTGCTTGTAGATGTCTATGGCTTCTAAAATAATTAATTTTCTTCCTTTTTGTGCTTTATGTAATATTTGTAGATTATTTATATCTGGAAAAATATGATTCGTTTAATGGAAGTGGTTAGCAAAATTGGAGTTATCTTTGTTTAATCTAAAAGGTATTTGGTGTTCTTTAAATCTAGTAACGAATTTTCTCCCTGTTTAGCCTATATAACAGCTATTATATTCATTACATGACAGTTTATAAACTCCAGAGTCTTTGTATTTATGAGTTTTGTCTTTTATATTGAAAAAGAGGGAGGGATGTTTTTGGGGTGATTTAAAAGCGATATTTATGTTGTCTTTTGTGAGTATATATGCAATTCTATTAGAGATTAGTCCGAAATATGTCAATGAGGAAAAAGTGTGTTTTTCATCGTTTTTAACGTGTGGATAAATATGTCTTAAATTTAGTTGTTTTTGTTTATTTTTAATTAGGTTATCTATGTTTTTTTCTGAAATCCGTTATTGTGTGCAATTTTCTTGATTGTATCTAATTCTTTCTCTAAATTTTGTTTATTTAAAGGGATGGAGAATGCTCTGTGAATCATGGATCTATAGGCTGCGATATTATGTGAGTTGGGGTGGCATGAATTATTGGGAATAGTGGTATCTGTAAAAGTGCGCTTTTTAAAATTATCAAATGAGAGTTTATTGTTATCTTTGGCGATAGAGAAGTCTAGGAAGTTTATTTTATTATTCATTTCTGTTTCTAATGTGAATTTTATATTCGGATGTATTCTGTTCAAGGAATTTAGGGTGGATTGGAGGGATTCGTCGTTTCCTTTAAAACAGACCAATATGTTGTCTACATACCAACACCATAAAACTATATCCCTTGCCTGCTGTGACTCTAGAAAATTGTTTTCAAAATCCCACATAAAAATTTTTAGCCATCAATGGGCTTAGTGGGGATCCCATGGCGAGGCCCTCTTTCTGTTTCAGAAATTGGTTGTTGAATTGAAAATAATTTGTTGTTTTACAATAGAATTTGTATTAAGTTTCTCAGGTGAATTTTTAATGATTTTTAGATACTCCTTATTCGGGATGTTGGGAAACATGTTGGTTACATCGAATGATGCAAGGATGGAGTTGTCAGGGTTATTAAAATTTTTAAGTTGATTACACAGTTCTATGGAAATTTTGATGCTGTATTTTGGTTCAAACTTAGTGATGGTGTTAAGGCAAGTTGTCGTAAGGGACTGTTTGTATATGATACGACTGGTCTAATTGGTGAATTTTCTTTATTTTGGTGGAGATTCATATTTATTAAATTAAATTTTTAGATTTAAGTTTGTTTTGTATAAAATTGGTAGGGGTCTTTTTTAATTTTATTTGTTTTTCTTGTTGTAAAAATTGATTTATTTTTTCTTTATAATCTTCTTGTTTTAATATTACAGTAGAGTTGCCTTTATCTGCTTTAGTCATTACTAGGTTATTTTTGATAGTTTGGATTGAATCGATTTTACTTCTTATTTATGGTTTTGGGTGTGACTGGTATTTTGGTTATGTTTTTAGAAGAGTTTTTTAATTTTTTCTTTAGGTAAATTGGAACTTGTAGATTTACTTAGAGATAATTCTACTTTTGATATTAAAATTTCGGTTTGATTTCTTATGTTATAAGTATCTCACAAATTGATTAACCGTTTATGAAATTGAGTTGATCGTGTTATTCTTAGTTGGTTTTTATTACTACTGTTTTTAGATTTTTTGAGATTGTTTAGTTTATTTAATTGTATTTGATATTTTTTATGAATAATTTTTGATATTTTTGATCTTGTGTAGTCATCTAATAAATGAAATTCTATTGGATGGAGTTTATAACAAAGTTCTGAATGTAATACCTTGATGTGTAATAGCAAGGTGTCCCTTCTGTTGTACCTGGAAATTTGTTATAAATCATAAATAAACCACCTTAGTTTGTAGTATTACGTTTGATAATGTAGAAAACCTACGAAACTACAGTAGCAGATAAATAAAAAATAAGGGACAAATAACAAAGTAATTCGTTTCATTTCATTTAGAAATTTAAAATGTACTGTCACAAAGTAACGGGCATCTCAATTATAAATTAGTTTTACTTTAGCTATGTTGATATCTTTTAAAATAATAGAAACTATGATTGCCACTTTCATAGAGTAATTCATACTGATTACGCTTTATCTGTATAACCAGTGGAGTATCGATACCACCACTAAACCCTAGAAATAAATCTGAAGTGGATATTATTCAATTACAGTTATTAGTACTGTCAGAAAAGAGCTAAAAATGGCTATTTCTCTTCTTTTAGTTAAATATATCTTTAATATGTGATGGAGAAATTTTACGTGCTGATTGGGTTTTATCTCGTGAAAATCCTTTTGAACCACAGATTTTCGCCTTGACACCTGAACGAAATTACTTTTTTGTTGGCTTGTAAAAATACTACTCTAATAAAAATAATATTGTTTGTTGACATTTTTTATATGTTTTACGGGGTTAAAGAATTATTTACAAATGAGAAAAATACGCTACGTCGTATTATGATTATTATTTATTATTATATATTATATATTTATATGTTATATTATTTATATATTATATTTATTATATTATTATACAAAAAAGTTCTTCTTTCTCACATTTAGTCAATGTGGATCCATGTTTGGCTGACGGGCCCAGCCAAGTCAGCACAAACGCTATTACCATTGTGTATTAAGGAATGACCTGACAACGTTACATGTTTTCAAAATCACTGACTTCTGAATGTTTTTGTGTATGTTTGTGTCGAGTTCTAATTGTACTAAGTGTGGTGTGAATGTTATTGGTGTAAGGCCTGTGGCTGATACAATAAGGTGATGACTTTTTCTTGTTTCCATAGCCTTTTTATTTCCGTTGCAAGGTCTGTGTATTTGGAATTTTTTTCTGTGAATTTCGTTTGGATGTTTGTGTCGTTAGGGACAGCAATGTCAATTAAATAGGTGACTTTTTCTTCTTTGCACTGAAGAGTAATATCGGGTCTGTTGGCGGAGACTGTTTTATCTGTATGGATACTGATGTCCCAGTAGAGTTTATAATCTTTATTTTCGAGTATGGATGTTGATGTGTATTTGTAGTAGAGATCTGTGTTTTCTATAAGTTTGTATGTTGTGACTAGTGCTTGGTGAACTACTTTTGCTGCTGAGTCATGTCTGGGTGTGTATTCCGTTCCGGCTAATATTTTACATCCGCTTGTTATGTGTTCGATCGTTTCTTTTTGCTGGTGGCATTTCCTGCATCTGTCTTCTGTAAAAGTTGAGTCTTTGATGATATGCTTTTGGTAGTTTCTGGTTAATATGACTTTATCCTGGATGACAAGTAAGAAGCCTTCTGTTTCAGGGAATAGCTGCCCATCCTGTAACCAGGTGTACGATTGTTTTTTATTTACGTGGTTTTGTTCTATGTGGTATCTGTGTTTTCCGTGGAGTGTTTTCTATAACATCGTTTTCATATTTTATTATTATTATTATTACAAAAAAGTTCTTCTTTCTCACATTTGGTCAATGTGGTTCCATGTTTGGCTGACGGGCGCAAACCAAGTCAGCACAAACGCATTACCATTGTGTATTAAGGAATGACCTGACAATGTTACATGTTTTCAAAATCACTGACTTCTGAATGTTTTTGTGTATGTTTGTGTTGAGTCCTAATTGTACTAAGTGTGGTGTGAATGTTGTTGGTGTAAGGCCTGTGGCTGATATAATGAGGGGGACAATGATGACTTTTTCTTGTTTCCATAGCCTTTTTATTTCCGTTGCAAGGTCCATGTATTTGGAAATTTTTTCTGTGTATTTCGTTTGGATGTTTGTGTCGTTGGGAACAGCTATGTCAATTAGATAGGTGACTTTTTCTTTTTTGCACTGAAAAGTAATATCGGGTCTATTGGCGGAGACTGTTTTATCTGTATAAATACTGATGTCCCAGTAGAGTTTGTAATCTTTATTTTCAAATACGGATGTTGGTGTGTATTTGTAGTAGGGATCTGTGTTTTCTATGAACTTGTATGTTGTGGCTAGTGCTTGGTGAACTACTTTTGCCGCTGAGTCATGTCTGGCTGTGTATTCCGTTCCGGCTAATATTTTACATCCGCTTGTTATGTGTTCGATCGTTTCTTTCTACTGGTGGCATTTTCTGCATCTGTCTTCTGTAATAGTTGGGTCTTTGATGATATGCTTTTGGTAGTTTCTGGTTAATATGACTTTATCCTGGATGGCAAGTAAGAAGCCTTCTGTTTCCGGGAATAGCTGCCCATCCCGTAACCAGGTATATGATTGTTTTTTATTTACATGGTCTTGTTCTATGTGATATCTGTGTTTTCCGTGGAGTGTTTTTTCTGACCACGTTTTTCATCTTTTCCTGTTGTAATTGGGTGTGACTGTGTGTATCTGCTGGGTGGTCTACCCGGGATAAGTCGAGTGGTGTATAGTTTTTGTCTGCTTTAACTGTTGCTGTGTGAAGGCTGGTTTGCTTGGTGTGAAAGAATTTCCTAAGTGCTTGTATTTGTTTTGTGTGTAATGATCTGATGTCTATAATTCCTCTTCCTCCTGCCTTCCTCTCGATGTTAAGTCTTTCTTTGCATGCGTTGGGGTGTAATTTCCTGTATTTGGTGAATTGAGATCGTATAAGGATGTGAATATTTTCTATGTCTGTTTGTGACCATTTGATGATACCAAATGAATATGTGAGTATAGGTATAGCGAACGTGTTGATGGCTTTAGTGAGATTCTTAGAGTTGAGTTTTGTTTGTAAAAGTTTCGTCAGTCTGTTTTTGAATTCGGTTCTGAGCTCTGTTTTGATGTGAGTGTGGTTGAGTTTGGTGCTTTGTTGGAAGCCTAGATATTTATATGTTTCTTTGTCGAACATGTTATCGAGTGTTTCATTGTTGATGGTTTCTGTCTCATGGTGGTACTTCCATTGGCCTTTGTTGATGTGGAGCACTTTGCATTTACTTATACCAAATTCCATATTGACATCTAAGGTGAATATTTCTGTGATTTTGAGGAGTTCTTTCAGCTGTGTTTTTGTGGCAGCGTAGAGTTTTATGTCACCCATATATAGGAGGTGGTTTATTTTATGTTGATTCACTTTTTGGTGTCTGATATTGAAGCCATGCTCTGTTCTGTTTAGTATATTTGAGAGTGGATTGAGACAGAGGCAAAACCATAGAGCGTTGAGCGAGTCTCCCTGAAATATACCCCGTCTGATGTACAGCTCTTCTGTTTGGATGCGTTCGGTTTGTGTTTCTAGGCGTATTTTGGTTTTCCATGTTTTCATAATTTGCGCGAGAAATTGCCTGAGGTGTTGGTTGATTTTATAGATTTCTAGGGCTCTGATTAACCAGCTGTGGGGTATGGAGTCGAAGGCTTTTTTATAGTCTATGTAACCGATGTGAAGGTTTCTGTGTTCTTTTCTGGTTTGTCCCATAATCACGCTATCCATGATCAGCTGTTCTTTGCATCCTCGACTATTTTTCCTGCATCCCTTCTGCTCTTCTGTGAGAATATTGTTGTCTATTAGGTGTTGTTCTATTTTCTTGGAAATTGTGGCTGTGATGATCTTGTATAGGGTTGGAAGACAGGTGATAGGTCGGTAGTTTGACGGGTTTGTGGTGTCTGAACTTTTGGGTTTGATGTATGTTATTCCTTGTGTAAGAAAAGTGGGGAATGTGTGTGGTTGTAGAATGGCTTTGTTAATTTGGTGTGTGAGTGCTTCGTGTGTGGTGGTAAACTGTTTGTACCAGAAGTTTTGTATATTGTCTATCCCAGGGCATTTCCAGTTGTGTGTGTGTTTGATTGTTTCTGTAATTTCTACTGTAGTTAGTGTGGAATTTTCTTGTTCTGTGACACGTTTGTGTTTATCTTCTTCGGCTTTGATCCAGGGGGTGTTATTATTATGCAGTTTGGGTTCTGACCAGACAGTTTTCCAATAATCTGCGAGTTCTTGTTTGTTTGGTGGTTTAGTTACTACTGTCTGCTCGTTGTACATAGTTTTTAGGTAGAACTGTTTTTCGCTTCTTCGGAATAGGTTGTTGGTGTCTTTCCTCTCATTTGATTCTTTGTATCTACGGAGTCTTGCAGCATATACGGATAGTTTTTGTTTCAAAGTATCAACGATTTCTGGCAGTGTTCGGTTGAGAGATTTAAATTTGATCTTGTCTACACTCTGTGTGACACGTTTGGATGCGTTCCCGTTCATAAACTGGGTAAGGTGTCCTAGATCTCTTCTGATGTTGCTGATTTTGTTTTCTATTCTTATTTGCCATTTAAATTTAGGTTTTCTGCTGTTGGGGTCTCTTTGTCGTTGCGGGAGTTTTTGATTATTTTGTGTTATAGTGGTGATTGCTGCTGCATATATTATTGTGTGAATGTCTTCGATCGTGCCTAAGTCTATTATGTACTGTGGTATTATGTGCTTGTTTATTGTGTTGAGGATTATTTGTGTGCTCTGTTTGAAGATTAAACGAGGGATGGGATTTCTTGTTGTAGGGTCGGTGCCTGACCATCGAGCTAGATGTGACTGCATTTCTGCTTTGAGTGTTTGTATGAGAGGTGATTCGGGGTGATGTTGTGTAGATGTTGTTGAGGGTGGTGAGTCATTCATTTTGTCGTCTGTGATATGGTGTCGTGTGGTGCTTGCTATTTGCATTGAAATATTATTTTGAGTTATGCTCCTGCTGGGTGGTGGGTCTTGTTGTTTTCGACTGGGTGGTTGTGTATGTGAGACTGGTTCGGTATCTGCTCTACTGTTTCTATTGTTTCTTCTATTGTTATTATTATTATTATTACAAAAAAGTTCTTCTTTCTCACATTTGGTCAATGTGGTTCCATGTTTGGCTGACGGGCGCAAACCAAGTCAGCACAAACGCATTACCATTCTGTATTAAGGAATGACCTGACAATGTTACATGTTTTCAAAATCACTGACTTCTGAATGTTTTTGTGTATGTTTGTGTTGAGTCCTAATTGTACTAAGTGTGGTGTGAATGTTGTTGGTGTAAGACCTGTGGATGATATAATGAGGAGGACAATGATGACTTTTTCTTGTTTCCATAGCCTTTTTATTTCCGTTGCAAGGTCTGTGTATTTGGAAATTTTTTTCTGTGTATTTCGTTTGGATGTTTGTGTCGTTGGGGACAGCTATGTCAATTAGATAGGTGACTTTTTTCTTTTTTGCACTGAAAAGTAATATCGGGTCTATTGGCGGGAATTATTATTATTATGATTGTTCTCGTTTTTCTTTCTCACATTTGGTCAATGTGGTTCCATGTTTGGCTGACGGGCGCAAACCAAGTCAGCACAAACGCATTACTATTGTGTATTAAGGAATGACCTGACAATGTTACATGTTTTCAAAATCACTGACTTCTGAATGTTTTTGTGTATGTTTGTGTTGAGTCCTAATTGTACTAAGTGTGGTGTGAATGTTGTTGGTGTAAGGCCTGTGGCTGATATAATGAGGGGGACAATGATGACTTTTTCTTGTTTCCATAGCCTTTTTATTTCCGTTGCAAGATCTGTGTATTTGGAAATTTTCTCTGTGTATTTCGTTTGGATGTTTGTGTCGTTGGGGACAGCTATGTCAATTAGATAGGTGACTTTTTCTTTTTTGCACTGAAAAGTAATATCGCGTCTATTGGCGGAGACTGTTTTTATCTGTATGGATACCGATGTCCCAGTAGAGCTTGTAATCTTCATTTTCAAGTATGGATGTTGGCGTGTATTTGTAGTAGGGATCTGTGTTTTCTATGAGTTTGTATGTTGTGGCCAGTGCTTGGTGAACTACTTTGGCAGCTGAATCATGCCTGGCTGTGTACTCTGTTCCGGCCAATATTTTACATCCGCTCGTTATGTGTTCGATCGTTTCTTTCTGCTGGTGGCATTTCCTACATCTGTCCTCTGCAATAGTCGGGTCTTTGATGATATGCTTTTGGTAGTTTCTGGTTAATATGACTTTATCCTGGATGGCAAGTAAGAAGCCTTCAGTCTCAGGGAATAGCTGCCCATCCTGTAACCAGGTGTATGATTGTTTTTTATTTACGTGGTCTTGTTCTATGTGGTATCTGTGTTTTCCGTGGAGTGTTTTCTCTGACCACGTTTTCATCTTTTCCTGTTGTAATTGGGTGTGACTGTGTGTGTCTGCTGAGTGGTCTGCCCGGGCTAAGTCGAGAGGTGTGTAGTTTTTTGTCTGCTTTCACTGTCGCTGTGTGGAGGCTGGTTTGCTTGCTGTGAAAGAATTTCCTAAGTGTTTGTATTTGTTTTGTGTGTAATGATCTGATGTCTATAATTCCTCTTCCTCCTGCCTTCCTCTCGATGGTAAGTCTTTCTTTGCATGCGTTGGGGTGTAATTTCCTGTATTTGGTGAATTGAGATCGTATAAGGATGTGAATATTTTCTATGTCTGTTTGTGACCATTTGATGATACCAAATGAATATGTGAGTACAGGTATAGCGAACGTGTTGATGGCTTTAGTGAGATTCTTAGAGTTGAGTTTTGTTTGCAAAAGTTTCGTCAGTCTGTTTTTGAATTCGGTTCTGAGCTCTGTTTTGATGTGAGTGTGGTTGAGTTTGGTGCTTTGTTGGAAGCCTAGATATTTGTATGTTTCTTTGTCGAACATGTTATCGAGTGTTTCATTGTTAATGGTTTCTGTCTCATGGTGGCACTTCCATTGGCCTTTGTTGATGTGGAGCACTTTGCATTTACTTATACCAAATTCCATATTGACATCTAAGGTGAATATTTCTGTGGTTTTGAGGAGTTCTTTCAGCTGTGTTTGTGTGGCAGCGTAGAGTTTTATGTCGTCCATATATAGGAGGTGGTTTATTTTATGTTGATTCACTTTTTGGTGTCTGATATTGAAGCCATGCTCTGTTCTGTTTAGTATATTTGAGAGTGGATTGAGGCAGAGGCAAAACCATAGAGCGCTGAGCGAGTCTCCCTGAAATATACCCCGTTTGATGTACAGCTCTTCTGTTTCGATGCGTTCAGTTGGTGTTTCTAGGCGTATTTTGGTTTTCCATGTTTTTCATAATTTGCGCGAGAAACTGCCTGAGTTGTTGGTTGATTTTTATAGATTTCTAGGGCTCTGATTAACCAGCTGTGGGGTATGGAGTCGAAGGCTTTTTTATAGTCTATGTAACCGATGTGAATGTTTCTGTGTTCTTTTCTGGTTTGTCCATAATCACGCTATCAATGATCAGCTGCTCTTTGCATCCTCGACTATTTTTCCTGCATCCCTTCTGCTCTTCTGTGATAATATTGTTGTCTGTTAGGTGTTGTTCTATTTTCTTGGAAATTGCGGCTGTGATGATCTTGTATAGGGTTGGAAGACAGGTGATAGGTCGGTAGTTTGACGGGTTTGTGGTGTCTGAGCTTTTGGGTTTAACGTATGTTATTCCCTGTGTAAGGAAAGTGGGAAGTGTGTGTGGTTGTAGAATGGCTTTGTTGATTTGGTGTGTGAGTGCTTCGTGTGTGGTGGTAAACTGTTTGTACCAGAAGTTTTGTATATTGTCTATTCCAGGACATTTCCAGTTGTGTGTGTGTTTGATTGTTTCTGTAATTTCTTCTGTAGTTAGTGTGGAATTTTCTTGTTCTGTCACACGTTTGTGTTTATCTTCTTCGGCTTTGATCCAGGGGGTGTTATTATTATGTAGTTTGGGTTCTGACCAGACAGTTTTCCAATAATCTGCGATTTCTTGTTTGTTTGGTGGTTTAGTTACTACTGTCTGCTCGTTGTACATAGTTTTTCGGTAGAACTGTTTTTCGCTTCTTCGGAAGAGGTTGTTGGTGTCTTTCCTCTCGTTTGATTCTTTGTATCTACGGAGTCTTGCAGCATATACGGATAGTTTTTGTTTCAAAGTATCAACGATTTCTGGCAGTGTTCGCTTGAGAGATTTAGATTTGATCTTGTCTACACCCTGTGTGACACGTTTGGACGCGTTCCCGTTCATAAACTGGGTAAGGTGTCCCAGATCTCTTCTGATGTTGTTGATTTTGTTTTCTAGTCTTATTTGCCATTTAAATTTAGGTTTTCTGCTGTTGGGGTCTCTTTGTCGTTGCGGGAGTTTTTGATTATTTTGTGTTATAGTGGTGATTGCTGCTGCATATATTATTGTGTGAATGTCTTCGATCGTGCTTAAGTCTGTTATGTACTGTGGTATTATGTGCTTGTTTATTGTGTTGAGGATTATTTGTGTGCTCTGTTTGAAAATTAAACGAGGGATGGGATTTCTTGTTGTAGGATCGGTGCCTGACCATCGAGCTAGATGTGACTGCATTTCTGCTTTGAGTGTTTGTATGAGAGGTGATTCGGAGTGATGTTGTGTAGATGTTGTTGAGGGTGGTGAGTCATTCATTTTATCGTCTGTGATATGGTGTCGTGTGGTGCTTGCTATTTGCTTTGAAATATTATTTTGAGTTATGCTCCTGCTGGGTGGTGGGTCTTGTTGTTTTCGACTGGGTGGTTGTGTGTGTGAGATTGGTTCGGTATCTGCTCTACTGTTTCTATTGTTTGGTTGGTCTGTGTTCAGTTCAGCAGCTACTTGGTCTGTGTTCAGTTCAGCAGCTACTGTGTCTTTGATGGTCTGCAATTCGAAAGGTGTGAGGCGATTGTTCTTGGTAATAACTCTTTTTTGGTCTATTACTCTCTGTTCTGTAACAAGTAATTGCAGATGTGGATATTCGGTCAAGAAAAGTCTGTGTAGTTCCAGTCTGTAGCCTGATGTCACTGTTTCTAGTTTGGTGGCGGTGTAGTAACAGCGCATCACTGTTCTATTCATTTCATCTGTCCACTTTAACCGCTGTCTTGGTTTGCCAGCCTTGGTAGTTGCATGTTGTCCTTGCAAAACATACGCGTTTTGGCCTGGCTTTGGTGGTTGTATTTGTCCCGCATCTACGTCGGTTGCGCTTGGGATTGGTGGTGGTGGGTCCAAGCGGCGAGTGATTCTCTTGCCAGTGATTTCTTTTTCAGGTGTGATTTCATTACAGCAACGCATGGCGTGTTCATTGATTCCTGTGGTGCAACTCATGCGTTGCTGTGACTTTCCCGCCTGGGTGGGTGTCGGCTTACTCGCCGGCACAACACTTTTGGCAGGTCCATTTTCGGTTGCCCGGTCTTCATCGTTTTGGTCGAGCTGCCATTTCCCGCGACGTCCTCGACCGTTACGTCGCTCGCCCGATGCTTCTTTTATTGGTCTGCTGTTGTCTGGAATGTTCTCAATGTTTTGTGGTGTCAGAAGCTCAAAGTGTCCCGACATTGTGTTGCCTGTTAGTAGAAGGTAAATAGTTTTGTTGTATTTTCCCGTGCTTATTATTGTTGGTCTGTCCGTAAAAGTTATTTTTGTATGTCTTGTTCTTCGTTGTTTTGAGAAGATATGAAAGTTGCTATTCTGTGTTTCCGAGAGGGCAAGTATCTCTAGGCTCGTTCCATAGGTGCCATTTTTCCTCATATAATTATAGTAGTTATTGAAGTCTTTTATATCGTCGACTTCAATTAATGAAAATGTGTGAAGTTCCGACCAGTTTTGTTGTAAATATCTTAGAGCAACCTCTCGGAGTTTCTCATGATGGTTTTGGTGGCCATACAAGTGTAAGCTAACTGCACGGAAAAGGCAATTTCCATCACCTACAATGTCGGATCTTTATTATTATTATTATTATTATTATTATTATTATTCTATTATGTAATTTAAGTTCCATAACCTACATAGGTCGACAAATTTTTTACCCAGAAACCAGAATATACTTTTCCGAAGGTCTTTGATGCGCTAAATTCGAATGCGAGATCAGAATTTCTCTGATGGTTCCGGTTTTCAAGATGTTCTAACCTGAAAGTTCAATAATCACGGTTTTTTTCGAAATATTTGAGGTTATATTACATCCAAAGGTAATTTTTTAGTGTTCCGTACGGAACACTTATAAGATCACTTCGGTGTCTGTCTGTCTGTCTGTCTGTCTGTCTGTCTTGATGGCCTCATCAGAGCCATGTAGTTTTGAGAATTAAATTTTGACTTAAGAGAAGGTTTTGGGGGGTGGTGTCGGAAGTGAAAAAAAAATTTTTTTACTAGGTCATCGAGTGTGGTGTCAAATGAAAGCTTGTGAAAACACCAGTAAAAAATATATATATAATATTATACTTTCGCGCACTTTTCTTCGTATTATTTTTTAAAAATTTGCGAAAAATCGCTGTCCCGGGCCTTATCTCGAAAAGTACTTATCAAAAAATTTCGAAAAAACTCTGGAATATTCTCCACGGGGTGTAGATTGAACGAAAATTATCACGAGTGCATTACCTTTAATAATTTATATGGTATATAAAAAAAAAACAAAAATTTCAAGGTCATCTGATTTCAGTAAAGATTGGAAACAAACTTTGTTGAAAACTCATTTGGGGTGTGTTTTGTGAAGTTATTGATCATTTTATACCACCGTAACATAAATTTTGACTTAAGGGGTTCGTTTTGAGGGGTGAAATCGGAAGTGAAAAAAATTTTTTTTTACTAGGTCATCGAGTATGGTGTCAAATGAAAGCTTGTGAAAACACGAGTAAAAAATATATATATATATAATGTAATACTTGCGCACACTTTTCTTCGTATTACTTTTAAAAAATCGCTGACCCTACCTTATCTCGAAAAGTACTGATCAAAAAGTTTTGAAAAAATTCTGGAATATTCTCCACGGGGTATAGATTGAACGAAAATTATCACGAGTGCATTACCTTTAATAATTTATTTGGTATATAAAAAAAAAAAATAAAATTCAAGGTCACCAGTTTTCAGTAAAGATTGGACACCAACTTTGTTGAAAACTCATTTGGGGTGTGTTTTGTGAAGTCACTGATCATTTTATACCTACCTAACAAAAATTTTTATTTTAAAAACAATCAACGTACGGAACACTAATTGTGCAAGTTCAACTTGCACTTGACCGGTTTTTTTTTTATGAAACCACTAATGGGGTTCGAAAGAACTACTCTTCCTCTTCAAAACGCATTTGAATTTGTCTGGATATCTTTTTTTATCTTTGAGAAATCGTACGTTGAATTTAAGTAGTTAGACTTATTTCTCAATTTTTGGAAAATGAAAGGCATTGAATAAATACAATTCTTCGACGTAATAACTTTCTTTTTGTTTATGAAACTCAAAATAAGCCTAATTTGAAACATCCTTCACTATAAATTAACAATCGTCACAAAAGTTAATACGTCGAAGAACTGTATTTATTCAATGCCTTTCATTTTCCAAAAATCTATAAATAAGTCGAAATACTTAATTTCAACATACGATTCCTTAGAGACGAAAAAAGATATCTGAACAAATCTAAATGTGTTTTGAAGAGGAAGAATAGTTCTTTCGGATCCCATTAATGGTTTGATAAAAAAAAATTACCTTTCGATGTAACATCACCTCAAATATGTCGAAAAACCGTGATTTTTGTAATATTATTCATAGTTAAGAAATGCAACAGATTAACGGAGCGAGCAGACGGTTAGAGGGATTGCTTCGAATTAAATATCTCGGCATAGATATTTCGAGTATGGTTGGTGTCGACACGTAAGTGAGAAACTTAGCAACAAGGGCGACGAGAACGGGGTATACTTAAACGATGCAATATGGTGAAATAAACAGATACGACCTAAAATGAAAACGCAGGTTTAATAAATAATATGTAGGCTGAAAAGTTTTTGGTCTAGCTACTTAAAACACTTTTTTTGCAAAATTCAACTTTATTCATCAATATAGTCTCCTTCAAGAGCGATACAATCAGTCCAACGCTTTTCTAACATTTCTATACCTTTCTTGTGGAAGAATTTACGTTTGCCTTCAAAATACGCCTCAGTATCGGCAATAACTTCTTCATTGGAGCCAAATCTCTTTCCCGCGAGCATTATTTTGAGGTCTGCTGATAGATAATAGTCGCTGAGGGCCAAATCTGGAGAATACGGTGGATGAGGAAGCAATTCGAACTTCAATTTATGCAATTTTACTATCGTAACCATTAATTTGTGACACCGTGCATTGTCTTGATGAAAGAGCACTTTTTTCTTTATCATTTGGGGCCGTATCTTTGCGATTTCCACTTTCAAACGCGCCAATAATTTTATATAATAATCGCTATTGATGGTTTTTCCCTTCTCAGCATAGTCGATGAAGATTATTCCATGCGCATCCCAAAATACAGAGGCCAAAACCTTGCCAGCCGACTGTTGTGTCATTCATCAGCTGCTGTCCACTCAGCTGACTGCTGATTTGATTCCGGTGTGTAGTGGTAGATCCATGTCACATATCGCATGAAAAAATCCTTTTTACTACGCTTAAATAGGTCCAAACAGTGCTCAGAATCATCAATACGTTGTTGTTTTTGATCCACTGTGAGCAAACGCAGTACCCATTTCGAACAGAGCTTTCTCATGCCCAAATATTCATGCAAAATATGACCAACACGTTCTTTTGATATCTTCAAGGTGTCGGCTATCTCACGCAATTTCACTTTACGTTTATCCAAAATACAGCGGCCAAAACCTTCCCAGCCGACTGTTTTGTCTTTGATCGCTTTGGGTAGCTTTCACCGGCTACTGTCCACTCAGCTGACTGCCGATTTGATTCCGGTGTGTAGTGGTGGATCCATATTTCATCCATTTACACATATTCCATGAAAAAATACTTTTTATTGCTCTTAAACAGGTCTAAGCAGCGCTCAGAATCATTAACACGTTGTTGTTTTTGGTCCACTGTGAGCAAACGCGGTACCCATTTTGTAAAAAGCTTTTTTATGCTCAAATGTTCATGCAAAATATGACCAACACGTTCTTTTGATGTTTTTAGGGTGTCGGCTGTCTCACGCAATTTTACTTTACGGTCATCCAAAATAATTTGTGGATTTTTTTTTGTTTTCCGGTGTAACCACCTCATTTGGGCGTCCAGAACGTTCAGCATCATTTGTATCTGTACGACCGCTTTTAAATTCAGCATACCAGTAAACGATGAGTGATTTTTCAGGGGCAGAGTCTCCGTAAAACTTATTAAGCCTTTGCTTTGCTTGAACGGTATTTTTTCCCATCAAAAAACCGTATTTAATCAACACACGAAATTCGATTTTTTCCATTGTTTTGAAAATGTTTTGAAGTAGCGTCATTAAAACCACTGTAACTTGTAAACTAATCGTCGAAATGTCATGGAATTTTGACACGTATCATTTGAAGGTTGGTACTTCCACACCTATGTGTCTGACTAAAAACTTTTCAGCCTACGTGTTATGTAATAACGTACACGGTGAAATCCATACACGGAATATGAAAAACAAAACAAATAATCAAAACAAGAAAAGTAAAAATATTGAGTAGGATATCGGGAAAGACCCTGTTAGTTCTATAGAGGAGTAACAATTTTAGACAGTATAGATAGAATGACAAAAGAAAGAATGGCTGGAATCACAAGAAACAGGTCACCCAGAGAGAGACGTGAAGACTGTAATAAACAGCCAGTCGGATCTCTATAAGGAAGAAGAATTAGAAAAAATTTACATTTTTACTAATGTATGAATGTTTTTTTACGTTTATTTTCAGGTTACAAATACAAAGCAAAAAATAAATGCTTTAGAAGAATACCTATAATAATTAAATAAATCAGTCTTTAGTAATAATAAGCTGCGTAATTGAATAAATGAAACTTTAGCATTCTGTACGTCATAAAAATGATTTTATCCCGTTAGTTTTGTCACTAATTATGATAATTAATAATAACCCCATTACAGCATGAAATTCCAACAATCAAAGGGTACACATAATTAGTAATTTAATTAACTTCCTAATTATAAGTTGAGGTATAAATGTTCACAAAATTTTTCGGTTTTATTCATGATTTTATTCAGAAATACAAACCTAATAAAACTTCAAATGTTTGAATTTGTAATGTAGATTGTTAAACATTCAGACGCCTCCTGAAATTCAACAAGATAGTTTCGACCCTGTCTCGTGCATTTTTAAGATATATGCATTTTCTATTAGACACCAATAAAAAAATACGGTCTGTTTGTTGTTAAAGCAATTGTTATACAAATATTTTATAAAGCTTATAAAGGGTGTCCCAAAATTCACGCAAGATTTGAATTTGGCGCTATTTGTATGCTAAGTGTTGCCAACAAAACAAAAAACAGCGTGACAGCTGACAGTGCAGTTGAGCAATATTTTAAAAATAATGAAAGTTTGGCAGCTACAGTTCGGAATTTTCATACAAAATATTGTCGGAATAGTGATTTAACCTAATTGAAAAATTCAGGGAGACTGGATCAATTAGTGATTTTAAACGCTCTGGCCGTCCTTCAACAGGTCGTTCGACACAAAACATTGAAGCAGTTCGTGACTGTGTCTCCAGGAACATCAATTCGGTATCGTGGTCAAGAATTGGACATTTCGAGAAGCTCTCTACAGCGTATTCTCACGAAAGATTTGCATCTTCATGCTTACAAAGTTCAATTGACTCAAGAACTGAAGCCTACTGACCACGCACAACGAAGAGAGTTCGTTGAATGGATTATGGAACAACAACAAGTGGATACTTATTGACGCTGCGTCCGAACATTGCCATGTAGGTACACTCGGGACTCGTCGGAGAATAAAACGGAGCGTCATTGCCATAAGGTCCAGTCGACATGTTCTCGCACAAATTTGAGTCTCGCTTGTCGATGGGCTGCTGTCAATTTCGGTGTGTTAGCTGGCCTCCTCGGAGTTAGGTTAGCTTCTTTCAATAATGCTGCAATAAGCTGCAATCAAATAAACCTCATGTACTCGCTCTATGTGAAACCAAGGTCAGTCCATCGACCAGCACGGTCAACTATCTTTATCCTGGGTACGACTTCTATTCCCGATTTAGGCGTAACTTTGGAATCTGTCTTTTGTCAGAAGCGACCTCTCTTGTCAACGAGAAGAAGCTCTGGAGCCCCCAAACTTTGATGTTATGTGGTTAAAAATAACGACTCAACAAACCACAAGGTTTATCTGTATCCTGTATCGACCACCAAGTGATACCAATTTTCGCTTCTCTTGCAGACACCATCGATCATTTACAAAGTAACTATCCAAGTGCCGAAATTGCCATCTTGGGCGACTTTAATGTCCACAATATCAACTGGCTTAAATATTCAAATACTACCGACGAACAAGGTCGTGAAGCTGAATCATTCTCAATCAGTTATGGCTTAACTCAGCTTATTGACGAACCAACACGGATCCCTGATCGAGACGGGGAGTTCGCCAGTCTTCTTGATCTATTTTTAACCACCAATCCGGAGATTTACACGGTCACCGTAAATCCGCCGTTAGGTTCTTCCGACCATAAACTGCTTTCGACATCGAGTATCCTGCCAATCAGTGACAGAGAGGCGCCTAGGCCGCGCAAGATTTGGCACTACAAATCTGCTAAATGGGAAGATCTTATGGAATACTTTCGAACTTTCCCTTGGATGGACATTTGTTTTCGATCCGATAACCCATCTGACTGCGCCAGGGAGGTCTCCGATGTTATTTTGGCTGGTATGGAAGCTTACACCCCTTTTTCGAAGAAATGCTCCTCCAACGGCAAGCCTTGGTTCGACCGAAAATGCAAAGAAGCTGTTGCTTCTAAACATATTGCCTATCGACAATGGCGTGAAAATCCTAACACCGTAAATCGTAACATCTTTGTTCATGCCCGGAATAGATACAAGGGAATTATCGACGAAACCAAGGAGGCACACAATCAACGAATTATAAACAAACTTCTCGCTTGTCCCAACAATTCCAGGTCCTTTTGGCAGTCGCTACGGCAGTTAGTCAAAATTTTACCAAAATCCACCATACCACCACTCACACGGCCAGATAATTCTATTGCAACCACACCTGTTGAGAGAGCGAACTTGTTGGCTGAACTCTTTGCTTCACATTCTACTGTCGATTTCCAAGGAAAAACACCACCTACTATTCCCATTTTGCAGTCAAGGATGCCCGATGTTGTCTTCAGACAGCGCATCATAAAGCGTATTTTAATGAAGCTAGACACCAAGAAGGCTTCTGGCGCTGACGGAATACCTGCCATAGTTCTTAAAAACTGTGCAAGGGAACTAACACCAGTTTTCTGTAGACTTTTTAACCTATCCTACAGAAAGGGAATATTTCCGTCCTGCTGGAAATGTGCCACGGTTCAGCCGATACCTAAAAAAGGTAAGAAGACCTTGCCAAATAACTACCGACCAGTTGCACTGCTTTCAATAATATCGAAAGTCATGGAAAAGGTTATCAATGAGCATCTTCTAAAATATCTTGAACGATTCAATATTATTAGCGATCACCAATATGGTTTTCGTAAACATAGATCAACAGGAGATCTTCTGACTTATGTAACACATGTTTGGAACAACGCAATTGAACACTTTGGAGAATCTCGAGCGGTTGCTCTTGACATATCCAAGGCATTCGACCGTGTTTGGCACGATGGACTGTTGGCTAAGTTACGCTCTTATGGTATGTCTGAAAGGTTCTGTTTGTGGCTCTCATGTTTCCTCAGAGAGCGTTCTTTACGAGTGGCGGTCGACGGATTTCTTTCTAACACCCTCACTATCAACGCCGGTGTGCCCCAGGGCTCCATACTGTCTCCTACTCTCTTTCTCATTTACATTAACGATCTGCCGGAAAAGACCGGGAATCCAATCTATAGCTTTGCAGATGACAGTACGCTTGTCTCTTCATTCGCCTTGAACACTCGGACATCGGCTGCTCAGGCGAATATCCGCAGACAGCAGGAGGTCGTTCAACTTAACAAAGACCTGGAAGAAATTCTGTCTTGGGGTGACAGTAACCAAGTGGAATTTAACGATACAAAAACCCAAGCGGCAGTTTTTTTCTAAAAAAGTTAACGTTGCTGAACCCGACATAGTTATGTCGGGGCACTCCATTCCCCTAGCATCGTCGCTCAATTTGTTGGGCGTTAGTTTGGGAGCAAATATGTCTTGGCATGAACATGTTGCAGGCATAGCAAGGGGAGCTTCTCAAAAGTTGGGAATATTATTTAGAACCAGAAAGCTTTACACCCCACAGCAACTGTTAATTCTTTACAAAGCCCAAATTCGACCAACTATGGAATACTGCTCCCACGTTTGGGGCTCCGCTCCCAAACATACACTGCATTTGTTGGATTCTGTTCAGAGAAGAGCGGTCCGTCTGATTGGGGGCCCGGAATTGACCGGCGGCCTTGATTCGCTGGAACATCGAAGAACGGTTGGCGACTTGAGTCTGTTCTACAAGTATTTTCATGGAAAGTGTTCGAAGGATGTAGCCCGCTTAATTCCTCCCAAAGCGGTGCATGTTAGAAATACACGTCGCGCTGGTGCTTCGCATCCGTATGAGGTTCAGCTTGTTACTCCGCGTACAACGCTTTTCAAGCAATCTTTTATATATGGAGAACGTCATCCCTTTGGAATAATTTGCCCAGCGCTGTGTTTCCCACCGAGTACAATTTACAGCGATCCAAGAACAACGTGAATCGCTTTTTGCGCACTCGTGCCGCTCCTGGAGCGGTTTAGGGACTTCCCTGCAGCACGTGTGCTAGACCCATAAAAAAAAAAATGTCTTCTGACTGTCTAATGACTGACAACCCGCCCACGAACTTGTCGGAACTTCTGCTGGACCTCAACGCCCGTCAAGTGACGATTTCTTAAAGTTGTGTTGACAATGAAGCGGTCATCTGACTCTGAAGTACATCTTCTTCCTGATCCTGGTCTTTGTGTAAAGGCGCCAGTCTCTTGATAATGTCTGTAGACTCTGGAGACAGCTGACTGGCGAAGGTACAGTTGCTCAGCGATTACACGTTGGCTATGCAATAGGGCAATGACTTGTGCCGTGTCCACTTTCCGATAACGTAATTAGTGAGCAGGTATAGCAGAGATGTTGACGGTTCAAGATTCGATAAAGAAATGATGGAAAATGCAGTTGCATGTGTTTTTATAGGGATGAAGAGCGCGCAACAACGGTTCTATTGAGTAAAACCGTTTTAATCAGTAAAACTTTTTGGAAATCCAAATATTTTTGGTATTATTGGAAAGAGTGGAAAATCAGCATTCTAACGATACCAAAAATAACACCACTGTTTGAAAATTAAATTCAAGGATAGGTGTTAAATGAAGCAAAATCTTTTGACTCGATTTTTTTTTGCTCACCGGTATATTATGTGATTCTCATAACATCCTCTACACTAAAAATCCATAAAAGTTTGTTCAATTTCCCATATAAATATTACATTTTACTATAAGAAGCGTACACGACTAACATATATTTTTTTAAAAAACAGTTTTCATATATGGTTTCATCATTGTTAAGTATTTCAAAATTTATAATTCAATATTAAATTTCATGTAATTTTATGATTGATTGATTTAAGTTCTTGTAACTCTTTAATATTCATTGTGAACTCAGTTAATTTGAGGGAAAAATGTTGTACATTTTTAACAGTGTTATTACATTTAGAAAGGAATACGTTAAAATCTGTAAAATAGAAGCTGAGACGAATTTATTTTCCGCTGTACTCGATTAGTTTCAGTATTTCATGTACACGTTTATTGTAGTCAATTGTTCTATAATGTTGGCCGTACTGCATTGTCCTGCAAGTCTATTGTCACTCTCTAACAATGTTTAGTCATTAGTTACGTTACAACGAGTTTATTTCGTAAATAGCAATACTAGTTTTTTTTTTTTTTTAAATTTCGACTCCATGGAAAGGTGTTTGGGAAATATAGTAGATGTGGAGTATGTTCAGAATATTTTTATACTGAATAACAATGTGTTATGCATAAATAAAATAAATTTAAAAATTAATAAATCAAATTTGAAGGGAAAATATTATTACAGAATAATTATTATCACAAAAAAGTTCTTCTTTCTCACATTTGGTCAATGTGGTTCCATGTTTGGCTGACTGGCCCAAACCAAGTCAGTACAAATTCTATTACCATTGTGTATTAAGAAATGACCTGAAAATGTTACATGTTTTCAAAATCACTCACTTCTCAATGGTTCTGTGTATGTTTATGTTGAGTCCTAATTGTGCTAAGTGTGGTGTGAATGTTATTAGTGTGAGGCCTGTGGCTGATATGATGAGGGGGACAATGACGACTTTTTCTTATTTCCATAGCCTTTTTACTTCTGTTACAAGATCTGTGTATTTGGAGATTTTTTTTGGGTATTTCGTTTGGCTGTTTGTGTCGTTGGGGACAGCCATGTCAATTAGATAGATGACCTTTTCTTTTTTGCACTGAAAAGTAATATCGGGTCTATTGGCGGAGACTGTTTTATCTGTATGGATACTGACGTTCCAGTAGAGCTTGTAATCTTTATTTTCAAGTAAGTTGGTGTGTATTTGTAATAGGGATCTGCGTTTGCTATGAGTTTGTATGTTGTGGCTAGTGCTTGGTGAACTACTTTTGCAGCTGAGTCATGTCTGGCTGTGTATTCCGTTCCGGCTAATATTTTACATCCGCTTGTTATGTGTTCGATCGTTTTTAGTGTGCCGTACGGAACACTTATAAGTTGACTTCGGTGTCTGTCTGTCCGTATGTCTGTCCATCTGTCTGTCGAACTGTCTGTCACACCTGATTTTCTCCGAAACTATTTGTCATAGAAAATTGAAATTTGGTAATAATATAGGAATTGATGGCCTCATCAGAGCCATGTAGTTTTGAAAGTTAAATTTTGACTTAAGGGGTTAGTTTTGGGGGGTGAAATCGGAAGTGAAAAAAAAAAGTTTTTTACTAGTTAATCGAGTGTCAAATGAAAGCTTGTGAAAACACGAGTAAAAAATGTATATATAATGAAATACTTACGCGCACTTTGTTGAAAACTCATTTGGGGTGTGTTTTGTGAAGTCACTGATCATTTTATACTTCCGTTACAACATTTTTTATTTTAAAAGCAATCAACGTACGGAACACTAATTGCGCAAGTTCAACTTGCACTTGACCGGTTATTTCTACTGGTGG
Organism: Pachyrhynchus sulphureomaculatus; assembly: GCA_019049505.1. Taxonomy (NCBI): domain Eukaryota; kingdom Metazoa; phylum Arthropoda; class Insecta; order Coleoptera; family Curculionidae; genus Pachyrhynchus; species Pachyrhynchus sulphureomaculatus. The sequence goes on from CM032456.1 coordinate 176,533,881, forward strand.
CATTTCCTGCATCTGTCTTCTGTAATAGTTGGGTCTTTGATGATATGCTTTTGGTAGTTTCTGGTTAATACAACTTTATCCTGGATGGCAAGTAAAAAGCCTTCTATTTCAGGGAATAGCTGCCCATCGTGTAACCAGGTGTATGATTGTTTTTTATTTACGTGGTCTTGTTCTATGTGGTATCTGTGTTTTCCGTGGAGTGTTTTTTTTTCTGACCACGTGTTCATCTTTTCCTGTTGTAATTGGGTGTAACTATGTGTGTGTCCGCTGGGTTGTCTGCCCAGGATAAGTCGAGAGGTGTGTAGTTTTTGTCTGCTTTCACTGTTCCTGTCTGGAGGCTGGTTTGCTTGCTGTGAAAGAATTTCCTAAGTGCTTGTATTTGTTTTGTGTGTAGTGATCTGATGTCTATGATTCCCCTTCCTCTTGCCTTCCTGTCGATGGTAAATCTTTCTTTGTATGCGTTAGGGGGTAATTTCCTGTATTTGGTGAATTGAGAACGTATAAGGATTTGAATGTTTTCTATGTCTGTTTATGACCATTTGATGATACCAAATCAGTATGTGGCTTGATGGCTTTAGTGAGATATTTGGAGTTGAGTTTTGTTTGTAAACGTTTCGTGAGTCTGTTTTTGAATTGGGTTCTGAGCTCTGTTTTGGCGTGATTGTGGTTGAGTTTGGTGCTTTGTTGGAAGGCTAGACAATTGTATGTTTCTTTGTCGAGTATGTTATCGAGTGTTTCGTTGTTGATGGTTTCTGTCTCATGGTAGCCCTTCCATTGGCCATTGTTGATGTGGAGTACTTTGTATTTATTTATACCAAATTCCATATTGATATCTAAGGCGAATATTTCTGTGTTTTTGTGGCAGCGTAGAATTTTATGTCATCCATATATAGGCAATGGTTTATTTTATGTTGATTCATTTTTTGTTGTCTGATGTTGAAGCCATGCTCTGTTCTGTTTAGTGTATTTTGGAGAATAATTATTATTGTTTTTATTATTATTACCAATATTAGACGATCGATAGAAAAAGATACATTGTCTTCAAAAATTAACCGCCCCTGGTCTTATTTATCAAAAAAATTTGAAACACTTCCTAAAGCCACCTACACACGATCAAGTAAGTTGGTCCAACCAGTTTGTCATGCAAGTGATTGAATTATTTTTAAAAGGACTTTTATACAGCTTATACAGTTGGACTATTTTTTACTTTTAAAAATTCTACCATAAACATTGTCTCCATAATAAAATAACCATAAAATATAAACATTATATCTAAACTTTTTGCTGCAGTAAAAACGGGTAATATTATTTTACTAACATTTTTTCAAAATAATCAGATAATACCCGAAATCTTGTGTTCGTGTTCAACATGAATTTATTTAAAACCCCACACATGAAAACTTTGTTGCAAAGAAACACTTGACAAAATTGTTATTCCCACATCTCAAATATTTCGGTAACGAAATTTAAATGGAAAACGTTTGAAGTAGAAAAAATTCATGCCCTATTATGTAAAAACAAAAATGCTGACATTTTCTTTTTTACAATATAATATAGAATTTAGCTCAAAGGGATTTGAATATATAAGTAAATATTTTCGAACGTTCTGGCCCAGTTTTTCAAAGTGGAAAAATAACTTAATTTTAATCACTCCCTGCAGCTTGAAGCTAAATATTAAGTTAATACGAGTATATTTTCCCTTAATATTTTAAAAATAATTTTGGTTGAGTTTAAATTTTAGTTTAAGTGAGTCATAAAATACCAATAAATGAATTGATTGATGTCAATAAAAATATATATTTCCTAACTAGTTTTTTTACAGTTATTCCTGATGACCAAAATACAGAAGAATTTGAGTAGATATATAAAACTAATATAAGAACGTATTATGGCTATTCTGCTTTAAATTGCCGTGAGAATTCAGAAAATCCATTTTTTTTAAATTTAATATTAATATTTTAAAAACTATATATTAAATTTAGGGTATATTATGTTTAATACTAGCAGGGCCCGCGGCTCTGCTCGCGTGGACTTGATTCACTACTATCGTCACTGCTTATTCCTTATGTTACCCAACGTAATAAAGTATCTCCCATTATTTCCCTTATCTCCCAATATTTCTCCTTATCTCCCATTATCTCTACATAATTTCCATTGCCTAGGCTTATCTCTGCTCATCTCCATTATTTCTCTCTTATCTTCCATTATTTCTCCTTATCTCCCATTATCACCATCATCTTATTTTCCATTATCTAGGCTTATCTCGACTTGTCTCGCAACATTTCTCCATATCTCCCATTATTTCTTCTAATCTCCCATTATCTCACCATAACTCCCATTATCTAGACTTATCTCTGCTTATCTCCCATTATTTCTCCTTATCTTCCATTATTTATACTTATCTCCCATTATCTCACCTTATCTCCCATTATCGAGGCTTATTTCAATTTATCTCCCATTATTTCTCCTTATCTCCCATTATTTCTCCTTATCTCCCATTATTTCACCTTATCTCCCATTATCTAAGCTTATATCGAATTATATAGAACATATGTATAAATTTATAAAAACACGTAAATCGGATAAGTGGTTCTCGAGTGATAAGCGCACTAACGGACAGACAGACAGACAGAGAGACGTTGCATATTATATATATTATATTCTTTGCTACATGATATTGTTCCATAATAAATGCTTTAGGCAGTGTATTGCAAGAGAACGCGCGAGCGGCAAACTTTATCCGACTTGATTCACTATTATCGTCACTGCTTATTCCTTATGTCACCTAACATAATAAAATATATCCTATAACCTGGCCAGAGGACATATGTATGTTTAAAAAAAAGCACGAAAATCGGATAAGTGGATCTCCAGTGATAAACGCACTAACGGACAGACAGACAAAGAGACGTTACATTTTATATAATTATAGATATTCTTTGCTACATCATATTGTTCCATATTTAATGGTTTAGCATGTTTAAAAACAAGCACGTAAATCGGATAAGTGGTTCTCCAGTGATAAGCGCACTAACGGACAGACACACAGTCAGAAATACGTTGCATTTTATATATATTACGAGGCTGGTTTGAAAAGTCCGTGCAAAAATAAAAACTACTTATGTGTTTGGGGTAAACCTTTTTTATTTTTCGACATAGTCTCCTTTTAGGCTTATACACTTCGTCCAACGATGTTCTAGTTTGTTGATCCCTTCCGAATAATAGGATTTGTCCAAGTCTGCAAAATATCCATTAGTGTCTGCAATCACCTCCTCGTTTGAATAAAATCTTTGTCCCGCCAGCCATTTCTTTAAATTGGGGAACAAATAGTAGTCCGAGGGAGCCAAGTCTGGAGAATAGGGGGGATGTGAAACGAGTTGGAATCCTATTTCCATTAATTTTGCGACCACAACTGCTGAGGTGTGTGCTGGTGCGTTGTCGTGATGGAAAAGGACTTTTTTGTGGGCCAATCGCGGGCGTTTTTCTTGCAGCTCGGTTTTCAAACGGTCCAATAACGATGAATAATATTCACCTGTAATAGTTTTACCCTTTTCCAGATAGTCGATGAGGATTATCCCTTGCGAATCCCAAAAGACAGTCGCCATAACCTTTCCGGCCATTGTTTAGATTGTTGTTTGGTCTCAGGAGTATAGTAATGTATCCATGTTTCATCCACAGTGACGAAACGACGCTTAAAGTCCTCCGGATTCTTCTGGAACAGCTGCAAACCATCCTTGCAACACTTCACACGATTCCGTTTTTGGTCAAGCGTGAGCAATCGCGGCACCCATCTTGCGGATAGCTTTCTCATGTCCAAATGTTTATGCAAAATATTATGTACCCATTCAGTCGAGATGCCCACAGCACTAGCAATCTCACGCACCTTAACTCTTCTGTCATCCATCACCATATCATGGATTTGATCAATGATTTCTGTAGTCGTAACCTCCACAGGCCGTCCAGAACGTTCAGCGTCACTTGTGCCCATATGGCCAGTCCGAAAATTTGAAACCACTTATAAACTGTTCTAATCGAAGGTGCAGAGTCACCATAATGTTTATCAAGCTTCTCTTTAGTCTCCTGAGGCGTTTTGCCTTTCATAAAGTAATGTTTAATCACCACACGAAATTCTTTTTCGTCCATTTCTTGAAAATCACTCGACTTCCTTGATTCACACGAATGCCAAACACAAAGAAATAGACCAATATGGATGAAACTTGGTGTGCGTTCATTCAAGAGATGTTACTAACTAAACATGACCTTGATACGCGACGGTGGTGCCATCTCTCGGACTTTGCACGGACTTTTCATACCAGCCTCGTATAGATGTAATAAAATATGTATCTATAACCTGGTCAGAGAACATATGTATGAATTTAAAAAAATCACGTAAATCGGATAAGTGGTTCTCGAGGGATAAGCGCACTAACGGATATGCAGACAGACAGAGATACGTTGCATTTTATACATATTATAGATATAGATTATTATTATATAACCTGGCCAAAGAATGAATGAATGAATTTAAAAAAAGACACGTAAATCGGATAAATGATTCTCGCGTAATAAACGCACTAATGGACAGACAGACAGAGAGACATTCCATTTTATATATATTATAGATTATAGATTATAGATATTCTCTGCTACATAATATTGTTCCATATTTAATGATTTAGGCTGTGCTTGCAATGGAACGCGTTAGCGGCAAACTTTTTTCCGACTTCATTCACTATTTTACGTCACTGCTCATTCCTTATGCTACCTATCGTAATAAAATATAGCCTATAACCTGGCCAGAGAACATATGTATGTTTTAAAAAAAAAGTACGTAAATCGGATAAGTGGTTCTCCAGTGATAAGCACACTAACGGACAGACAGACAGACAGAGAGACGTTGCATTTTATATATATTATAGATTATAGATGAGACATGACAAGAAATTTATGTGGAAGTCAGAAATAAAACGTTTTCTATACGTGGTAACTACATAAATTTAGCCATTTTTAACACCCCTCTACCTATACTTCGTTTTGTCTCCCTAGGTCGCCACTGTATGATTTTTAGTGGCATTCTTTCATCTTGCTGTTTTGCGACATGTCCAGTCCATTGCCACTTCAGTTCGGCAATCTTCTCTATGACATCCGTAGCCCTGTTCTTCGACGGATCTCTTCATTTCGGATTCTGTCACTCAGAGACAATCCCAACATTGACCTTTTCATTGCATTACTGTCAGTCTATCGACGGTCTTCTGCTTTAGACACATTGTTTGCATTCCGTATGTTGTTACTGGTAGAATACAGGCATCGAAAACTTCCCTTTTTAAATTAATGGGGATACTACTATCTCTCAGCACAAAGGAGAGTCTACCAAATGCTACCAAGGAGAGCTGTGTTCGCTTGGTAACCTCTCTGTACTGATTCTCTTTTAGTAGAATGATTCGATGGCCCAAATAGTTGTATTCACTAATATTTCCTATGTCCTGGTTCTCAATCGATATATGTGGCTCTTCTGGCTCATTATTTTTGTTTTCGAGTAATTCATTTTGAGGCCAACCTGTTTCGACTCATAACTCAGTTGTTGAAGCATTGATTCTAATTCGATCAAGTCACTTGATATCAACACAATGTCATTCGCAAATCGAAGATGGTTCAGATATACTCCATCATTTCTGATTCCTTTATCTTCCCATGGTAGTTTCCTAAAGACATCCTCGAGTACAAGTGTAAATAATTTTGGTGATATAGTGTCCCCCTGACGAACGTCTCTTTCGACTTTAATGCTATTGATTTTCGTCTCTTCATCTATCTTTATATGAATAGAAGCGTTTTTGTAGATATTTTCGATCAGGATAGTATATCAAGTGTCAATTCGTGCTCGGTCCATGGCCATTAATATGTATTCAGTTTCGACTATGTCAAAAGCTTTCTGGAAGTCGATAAAGGCTAGACGTATTTGTACATTATTTTCAGTGGTTTGTAAATGGTCACTTGTGCTAAAGCATATTATATATATATATATATATATATATATATATATATATATATATATATATATATATATATATATATATATATATATATATATATATATATATGTATCCAGACTACAATGTACGTGATAAATAATAAAAATATAACTAAAAAATCTTATATACTATATTTTATAAAATTTGTTTGACGTTACTTAATTAAAGTTGTCTTTTATTTATTAATTCTTTACTCTATTAAAAACAAGTTTTATTGAAATTGTCTACATTTTTTTATTTTAAAAATTTAAGAAGTTTGGCTTAAAAAAAACGTCACATTTAATCCAAATCAGTTTTCTTTTACTTCCAACTTCAATTCCGGGGATTTTTCTATAAGCGGCTTCTGTGACTCGGTGGTTTTTTCTTGTTCGCCTTGAATAGTACTCAGGCAAATGCGGTTATTTGTGTAATTTAAGAATTTAATAAAATTGTTGATTATGCAATTTTATTAAATATATTTAAAGAAGATAGAGTTCTGCTTATTTTGGTTTCCTTTTTCAAATTTACAAAATAACAGCTTTTTAAATAATACCTAGGTTGTTTAAGGTTGTCTTTAAATTCTACTCAAAATTCTAGGCCCCATTGCGTTTAAAACTTTATGTTATCGTACAGTTATTTCAAAATTATGACACTTGAAAAATGCTATTATTTAGACCATAATTGATTGTGGTATTTAATCTACATTTGTATACTAAAGGCAAGTAAGTTTCCCATTTCTATCTTAGTTTTTATTACTGTATCCAAAACTATTTCTGTATGTCACGGAAGCTACAATTTTGTCATCATAGGTGTTTCGGTTAATAATGTCGATTTTGCTAAGAGATGACGTTACTAATACACCTGTTGGTATAGACTAGTGACATCTATGGCGTTTTGGGAGGTGAACATACGCCATTAAAAGCTAGTTCGTTATTAATTGTCATTGTGCGAAAAACATAGTTCTTCATAGCTTTGAATATGTCGTGTTTCGTACCAGAAAAAGACGTTTTGTGGGGAAGTTTGATTACCTTCTTTCATTTGAAGAAAACGGCTGCTGAAAGTTATCGATTGTTGGTTGAAGCTTATGGTAAACATGCTCCAACACAAAAAACTTGTGAACGATGGTTTGAACGCTTTAAGATTGGTGATACATAGAAAAAAACTTTGCTGTGTATTTGGTGGGATAGTAGAGGAGCTGCGTATTACGAATTGTTGAAACCTGGTGAAACGATTTCTGGCGATCGATACCGACAACAATTGATAAAGCATTGAAGCAAAAACGACCAGGATACGCCCAAAGACACGATAAAGTCATTTTTCAACATGACAATGCTCGGCCCCATGTTGCAAAATGTGTTAAAAAACTATTTGGAAAACATCAAATGGGACGTTCTACCCCACCTGCCGTATTCACCGGACTTAGCCCCTTCAGACTACCATTTATTTTGATCGATGCAGCACGGACTTTCAGAACAACACTTTCATTCTTACGAAGAAGTGAAAATTTGGCTTGATGAATGGTTGGCCTCAAAAGATGAAAAGCTCGTCTGGTGCGGAATCCATTCTTTGACAGAAAGATGGGAAAAAAGTCGTAGCTAACGATGGCCAATACTTTGATTATTAAGGTAATTCATTTTGTGATGGAAGTAACGCTTAAATGTTGCGAAAAAATCGACATTATTAACCGAAACACCTATTACTATATTAGTTTTTTGTTAAAATGAGCCACATAGTGTGGGTAATAACCGAAATTTAAAAATTATACTTTTAGGAATTATCCTATTGATCATTTTCTTTAAATTACTGTCGTAATACGTAATGGTTTAATATACTTTATAGATTCATAGTGCCCGACGATCGCATATTTTAACTATGTACTCTAAACGGTGCGTAAAACTATTAGAAATAATCCTTATTCTTTGTTTCATCCTATATTTTTTCATGTCTCCCTTATTTTTTATATCTAAATCTGGTTCGTGACTTCACGAACAAGAACAGTGTTGTTGAAGCGTTGCGGCGCCGCACAATGGGGCGAATGCGTTATTTTTTCGGTCATTTGCTTATAACTTCCACATTTGTTATTGGAATGACGCGTGCGCGTAAAGATGATTATTTCAAAATACTAGACAACAAATTGAAAAATTTTTCGATTAGTCATTTTCAATGTATTTTTGCCTGCTGAACACGAATCCGTTGTCCAAATTTGGCTACGGCGTCGTAATTTTGAGAAAAATGACGGAAATTTGCAAAAAACGACGGTTTCAAGGATTTTCATGACATAACACAGGCACAAATATTTTTCTCATAACTTTCGTTAATACTACGCGTAAGTATCAACATTTAGCTTTAAAATGCCTTTTGTTTCGTTTTGGTACATTTTTTGTTTATTTTCGAGGTATAGCTAAAATTAGAAACACTGGTTGCGCTTACGCAACATTAATATCATTGTCCCGTGTTACGATTGCCCTACGCATGCGACATGTAACGGAACATTAACCCAACAAAATACACTCATGAAGCGAATAATATTTCGAATCAACGACGTGAACGTGACAGATATTTGATCCCTCGGGGTGCTTGATTTTTGTAAGTCCCCTTGCCTCTCACATTTGTACTTCTTGTTTTAATCATCGTAATCTGTATCATCATCACTGAAATGTAATAGATGTTTTACATCTTTGGACAATTCTTTCTTCTTACGTTCCATCAATTTTCGCGAATTAGATATTATCGGATCTGAAGCAATCATCAAATTATTAAAAATATCTTCATTATTATATATTCGAGACATTCTTCGCGAATGGTTTTTTCTATATTTTCTGAAATATTTGTGATTTGCTTCCTGAGCATCTTCAGATAATTGATAATTATCTTTACATGAATTATCTTTACGCTTTATCGTGCTTGTGATAATAAATTGTATGATTTTGATTTCATATTTCTGAAAATATATAAATCGTACATTATGTATATTAAATTGAAGTCATTCCATTGACAAATGTCGAAGTTATGAGCAAATGACCGAAAAATGTCGCATTTGTCTCCTATGGCGCACGATGTAAGCAAACACTCGCATCGAGATCGAAATTTCAGAGTAGCCAAGCCGCGTTGCCGAAAGAGGCAACAAGAGTTTAATTGCCCTTTTTTTAGAAGTGTATACTTCAGAAGAAATGAGGAGTATATCGTCATTTTTTCATTTCATTGGAATATTGCCCAAGAGAATGGCTGAGTGAAGAACGTTAGATCAAGTCGGGGGAACTTTAATGTCCATTTTTTACCAAAGGGGGATAAAAAATAGGATATCTCCGGAAACTAGAGACTTTGCCCTCTCAGATGGTGAAAGCGTCATCCCATTCCACCGCATTCCAAAAACTTTATACATCTTTGAATATTGAAGTAAGAATAATTTTTTGTGTCGAATATGTCAAATATTTATTAATATATTGTAGCACTCTAATGACGTTACACTAAGATTAATTTGTTGTTTGAAACTTAATAAACAAGTTCTAGTAAGCGTTTAACTCATATTCGTAGTTATGTTGTCCACAGAGAATTTAGAATGTAATTTCTCGAATTACAGAAATTCCAACATTGACGAAAATGTCACACTTCAATGGATAATTTTAAGGAAGGCAGAAGGAATAAATTAGTTATAAACATATTTATGTATGGTTTATGATATATATTAAAGGAAAAAATCGTCAATATTCGAAAAATAAATCTTTAATTTTTTCATCCAATATCCGATTTTTTACGCCGTCGCCCCAATGTGCGCCGGCGTGATGCCATAACGACTGAGAAGAATCTTTATAAAAATTGTGTTCCATGAAAATTTTTTTCTATAATAAATAAATACTATTTACTTTACTGAATTTAGGCAAAATTTTGCAAACAAATAATCTTAGAGAAAAATGTCAGTTAGTTAGCCAAATATTTAAATATCAGCAAAATTCGCTCCTCTTAACATGTTTTACTACTTTATCTGTTGATCACGAATTATCATGGAAAATTTATATCTTTAATTGGTCTAGTAAAATATGTGGAGAGGTGAAAGTGATGAAGACAACACTTTTGCGTTAGCTTGAATTTTAGTTTATTGTTTCCTATCTAATAGAACAGGAGTGCTCAAACTTGAACTGCTGGCGATCTACCTCAATATTGTTAGACTACGATCGATCGACTCTGAGAGGCTGCAAGTAAGTGTGATGCAGGATTGTCGTCTAAGTAGGGTGTATCGTGGCATAGATATTAGTTTTCCGCACAATATGCATTTTTTTAGTCAAGGTAAGTGTAGGTCTGCTCTAAAATGTCAATGAAAAAAGTCATAGTTATTCAAAATTGCGAGTTTATTGGTTCTTACAAAACAAACGAGTTCTAGTGTCTAAACTTAACTAAAGAGTGACTTTGAATGTTGAAGCGTGGCACTGCATGTCCTCAGCATACTTTTCATAAGATGGTACGTAATTACCGAGTGCTAATCGCAAGCATGATGACATATCTTCGTCAGTTAGTCGATTGCGATATTTTGACTTAATTATCTTCGTTTCAGAAAATGCAGAGTCGCACAAGTAAGTTGACCCAACCATTGCCGTCAGTTGAAGGGCGATTTGCCTTAGATTTGGATATTTATCTTCAGATATAAAACACCAGAATTTTGTATCAGATGCTGTGGCTTTGAGATGTATATCTGATATAATCTGCACTAACTCATTTTCAACAGAACATGAGTCCATGTTAAACTGACTTGCTATTTCAGTAGCTAATTCCTCAATTTTTTTTACACGAAAAAGGATAACTCATAAATGATGCGATATTTGCCAATTTACTGAAATCGTAAAAACGTATTTCGAATTGGCCCAAAATATTTGATTATTCTGCCTCATATATATTATAATTCAACTGAGGAATCCTTGCTTTCAAAGACGGAAAATTTTTCAGATCCTTTCTCTTCATTTGATCTATCATAAGTTGCAATTTACTTTTGAATGCGTTTATTTGCGCTAATCATCTCAATAATAGTTTTTCCTTTATCTTGAAGCTCCAAATTAATGGTGTTTAAATGCATTGTGATGTCTGTCAAAAATGCCAAATCAGTCAGCCATTTTCCGTTTTTCAGCATCTGAGTGTCATCACCTCTTTCGTCCAGAAAAGCTGTTATTTCGGGCAATAATTCTTGAAACCTTTCTAGGAATTTCCGCGACTCAACCACCTGACGTCCGTGTGAAGAACTAAATCAGTGTGTTCAGCTGACTCACTATCTTCCAACTGCAATTGCAAGCTACGTGCACGGATAGAATTCACAATTTTTATTGCAATGCCCATAATCTCCTCCATGTTTAGAACTTTTGAACACAAAACTTGTTGATGTATAATGCAATGGAAGGAGAAAAATGAAGGGAAATCATCATTAGCTCGACACAATGCCACAAAACCGTTTTCGTTTCCAGTCATTGCTGGTGATCCATCGGTTGTAATGCACACTAGTTTATATATTGTTAGCTTGTAGTTTGTTACAAAATTGAAGAAAAACGTCATATATATCTTCTCCACGGGTCTTTCCTTTCAGAGGAATCATTGTCAAAAACTCTTCCTTGGCCGACATGTCGTTGAATACCATTCGAATAAAAATACACAGCTGGGCAGTGTTTGTCATATCAGTGGATTCGTCGAACTGTAAAGAAAAGTATGTACATTCCATGATATCATGTCTTAGTTTATCTGCCATGTCCTGACTCATGACTTCAACACGCCTTGTGACAGTCGGACGAGATAACTGAAGTTCTCTAATAGCAGGTTTAATCTCTGTTTTATTTTTAAAATCTCCAAATAAAGTCTCACCGCTTCAATAAATGCTTCCTTTACAACCAATCCATCATCAAATGGTTTCTTTTGTTTCGCCAATATATGAGATATTTTAAATGACGCGATCGTTGCAGCTTTTGATTGTTTGGCTGGTCTTGTGAACATGGTTTGTTCTTTTTTCAAACAAATTATCATATCACGTACTTTTCGTTTTCTTAATTCACTCTGTGACGGAAAATCCTTTTCATAGTTTTTATGAACTGTTTTATGATGCCTCTCTAAGTTCCCACGCTTAGGTATTGCAACTGACGCACGGCAAATGAGACAAATGCACTTATACTTTACCATACAAAAGAAAAATTCTTCCTCCCAATCGTTATTAAAATGATAAGTTTTACTTTTCTTCGCCGCACTCATTTTGGACTATTTATTAATAAACTTTGTATCGATGTATCGCCTTCAAGTTACAACTTAGACTGACTCCTTTTCCTGCAGGCGCAACATTTATATCGGTGCGAACGAAGTTTCGAATGTTCCCGTCAAACACGCCGCCCGAAGTTTCTAGAAAAATCGGCGGGAATCAAAAACGCGACTTTTCTTTGACAAGTACCGCGCGTTCCTTTGATAAAGCCGCCTTTTGCCGCTAGCAGGGGGTTATTACGATAAAAGAAAGTGATGAGGGGGTTATTCTGGCCTAATTGTGGATCGAATAAATTTTAGTAGTTTATTCATTACATCTTGTTTTAGTTACCTAAAACAAAATCTGTGAATAGTTCTATATCGGAATTTTTTTCTCGAGATCGACTCAAAAAGCACTCGCGATCGACTTGTCGATCGCGATCGACCGTTTAAGCACCCCTGTAATAGAATGTAGCAAAGGGGGGAGGGGCATAAGCAACCCACCTCTGTAGGACTAGCGCTTTTTTTAGCGCTTATTAAATAATTCGTCAAATTGCTTACCATATTATAGTTATTCCACTAAAAAGCTTCCATCGAGAAATAGGCTACATTACTGAATATTTTGTATAATTGTTTATTTACCGTTACAAATCCATTTAGTTATTAATCGAATCATTCAAGTCACTGATCATTCAGCGGCTGCCTTTTCCATCTAATAGCTTCTTGCTGTAATTTTGGCATGTATGCTTCAATAATATATTTAATTGATAGCTGTGAATCGGCCAGGTTTAGATAATTTGAATTTCCCCTCTAAACGATATTAATACAATAAAATTGAATTGAGCCTCAGTAACTCAGATGTATAGGCATGATTAGTTGATTACTTGTAGGTTACGGTTGCGGAGACCAAGGCAATATGGCTGTTTGTGTAATTAGAGCTATTATGGACCGGCAGTTTAATGGTATTAGATGAAATAACTGGGTCATGCTTGGGAAGTTGTTCGAGAGATAGAATATTAATTTATAGCAGACCAGAGGGCGTGTATATTAATATTAACTAAGTTATTATTGGAGAATTAAAAAACTAAAGAGAAACGCCGACCGCAGTTTCTGCGTTTGTTTAAATAGTAGCCTATTTAGTTGTAAAATAAAATTTTTAAATTAAGACATGGACATAAATGTACATTAATACCAGGTGTACAAGTATGAAATGCGGGTTTCAGACAACAGATGGTGAACCAATGCAGTTTGTGCTATAAAGATTTGACACTGCGCCATTTTGTTGTGTGTGTCAGACGCTCATCAGTGATAAATTGGAAAAGTGTGTGCATAGTGTTGTGTTGTTGTGTTCAATATGTCGAAATTTATACCGAACAAAGAGCATTCGCGGACAGCATTAATTTTTTATTTTCATTTGAAAAAAACTGCTATTGAATCATGCCGACTACTTCGAAAAGCTTATGGTGAACATGCTCCATCGCAAGATGGTTTCGGCGTTTCAAAAAGTGGTGACTTCGATGTTGCAGACAAGGAACGTGGAAAACCGCCAAAAAAATACAAAGATGTGGAATTGCAAGCATTGTTGGACGAAGATGATTCGCAAACACAAAAACAACTCGCCGAGCAATTGGGCGTTAGTCAACAAGCTGTTTCCAATCGGCTACGAGAGATGGGAAAGATTCAGAAGACCGGTAGATGGGTACCACATGAGTTGAACGACAGGCAAATGGAAAAGCGCAAAAACACGTGTGACATTTTGCTCGCTCGGTACAAAAGGAAGTCGTATAGTTACAGGGGATGAAAAGTGGATTTATTTTGAGAATCCAAAGCGCAAAAAATCAGGCAGAAAGACGATGTGTTTGGTGGGACCAGAGGGCTGTGGTCTATTATGAGCTGTTAAAACCTGGGGGAAACGGTTAATACTAAACGTTACCAACAATTGTCCGATTTGAACCGTTCGCTGCTTGAAAAAAAAACCAGAATACCGAAAGAGGCAACACAAAGTCATTTTTCTTCATGACAATGCTCCATCACATACCAGTTCGCGATACATTGGAAGCACTCAGCTGGGAAGTTCTACCCCATGCAGCTTACTCACCAGACTTGGCTCCTTCCGAGTACCACTTGTTTGCATCGATGGGTCACGCACTTGTTGAGCAGCGCTTTGGTTCCTACGAAGGTGTGAAAAAAATGGCTCGATGAATGGTTCGCAGCAAAAGGGGAAGATTTTTACTGGCGTGGTATTCACAAATTGCCCGAAACGTGGGAAAAATGTATAACAAAGCGATGGCGCATACTTTGAAAAAGCACTTTTTATCATTCTTCCTAATTTAACATGTTTTTTTTTAGAGAAAAAATCCGCATTTTATACTTGTACACCTGGTACTTTGTAAATAAATAGCACAAATTAGAAACATCTAAATATTTGTATTCCTTTCAGGTTAAAGAAAATTAACACTATGACGTTAGTATGTTAACCTCTTCGTAGTGTGCCTTATCTTCTAAGGACGTTGGCGTCCACATTTGCCCATCTGATTTTATCTATTGCTTCTCTAAATAGTTCAGTTGACGTCATGTTTGTCCACTGTCGTTTTTCAACCAGGAGTTGTGGCGCCTTCCTGGTCTTCGCCTACCGATTACACAGACGAACAAAAAGAATATTTGTAAAAAACTTTTTAAACCAATACATCTATGTTTTGTATCACCCCACAGTTCTCTCATAAAAAATAAAAAATTTAAACCGTACTTTTATTTGATTAGGCTACAATTTTTTACTCACGATAACATATTTTACTTCAATGCGAATATTTTAGGTGCTTATTTTTGTGTATTTCCTTTCCCTTTTCTCTGTGAAGTTTCTTGTATAGCTTTTTCTCCGATGTGATGCATTTTGTTGTTCTCTATGAAGTGACCAACAGTAATCACCCATCATGTTGATATTCCACCGTCCCTGGTACCGTTTCTCCATCTCCTTTATGTCTTGATGGAACCGTTCCATGCTTTTCACTCACATCGCCTAAGTTTTTAGGAAAAAGGACAAGATGGTTCTGCAAGAAGTGGACTTTAAGGCTCATCAGACAACCCAGATTTTTGAACTTGTCTATCATATTAGCTACGATAAGTTCATAGTTAGGGTCTTTCACATTGCCCAAAAACTTAGTCACAACTTTTTTAAATGATATCCAAGCCTCCTTTTCCTTTGTAATCATCCTTGCTTCAAAGTTGGAACCGAACATCATTTTGTGAATATCAGGCCCAACAAAAACCCCTTTTTTCAGTTTGGGTTCTGATAAATGAGGAAATCTTTTACACAAATATTTAAAATTTTCACCATCTTTAGGCAAGACTTTCACAAATTGTTTCATTAAGCCTAACTTGATGTGTAGTGGTGTAATCTTTTTTGGGTCTACTAAAGTTTTATGCACAATGTTCTTCTCGCCAGGAGTTTCTCTTACAGGCCATTGTTTTTTGGACCAATTGGTCCCTTGCTTTGCTGTCTCACTCACATATAAAACATGGAAACTTTGTAAATCCCTTTTGTTGACCAAGGATCATGGAGACAACTTTCAAATCTCCACATAGCATCCAATCGTGAGCTGGATAGTTAATTTTCTGTAAAATCATGGTAAGATTTTCGTAAGTTTCCTTCATATGGACTCGATGAGCAACAGGCAGTGAAGCACAAGTATTTCCGTTGTGTAACAGAACACCTTTTAAACTAGTTTTTGATGAGTCTATAAAAAGCCTCCAATCTTTCTTCTTGTACTCAAGACCAAATTCGTTTATTAGACTACCAATGTCATGGCAGTAAACCAAATCCTCTTCCTGCTTGAAAAACTGAGCAAACTGTTGATCTCTTGTCCTAGAATAGTAAATAGATGCTCCAGATTCCAATAAATGTTTTTCTTTCAGCCTAGAACCAAGCAATTCTGCTTTTTCCTTAGTCAAACGCAAATCTCTCACTACTGTGTTTTCAAATTTTCTAGAAAACATTGAAACTCGTCATCATCCGGTCGACTTTTATTAAATTCGGGACTGGACTGTAAAACGTCATCAATAGACTGAGGTGCCTTAGGAACAGGAAGTCCCAGTCCATGTCCTACCGGCCGATTAGCAGAAGTAAAATTAGGATAGACAATTAATTACTTTCTCTTACTCTCTCCATATCATGGGAACTGCAAATCTAAAAGCTTTCTTTTCTTTCTTATACCATTTCCTAAGATCCTCGACACAAACGTAACATACTTTGTGAGGAGCCCAACATTTTTCTTGATTACCGATTTCTACACCAAAATATGCAAAGTATCCCTTTTTTACAAAGTCAGTAATGTTTCTTTGATGTTTTTTAACTACAAACACGCCAAATATATAACAAAACGTGTTGGGAGAGCTTTTACAACCACGATTAGCCATACTTTGAGTGTGAATTAAAGCACATGGGTTAAACACTGCAAGGCGAGGTTATATTAACTGGAAGAAAACAAACAGCTGTGACATTTATCGGAACTGCCAACCTAATAACATGTGATTTTGCTGCTAACCTTAAAAAATTCTGATTTTATTGCCAACCTAATAACATTCGAATGATAAAAAATAAACTTTTCACATTTTGAATATCAAAATGTGAAAAATTGGTGGGTGATACGACTTTTTAATTATTATTTTCGGACTCAGTACATCAAAAAACACAGGAATCAGGTAAAATTATTAAAAAAGTTTTTTCATCATTGGCCGAAACTATTTGTCATAGAAAGTTGAAGTTTGGTAATAATATAGGAATTGATGGCCTCATCAGAGCCATGTAGTTTTTGAATGTTAAATTTTGACTTAAGGGGTTAGTTCAGGTTAATTGCGCAAGTTCAACTTGCACTTGACCGGTTATTTTTCCTTTAATTATAAGTTGAAGGAGCTCATACTTTTGGCTTCTCATAATATGGCCACAGTAAGTTCTTTTTCTTTCTTTAACAGCTGGAGTCAACTCTCGTTCTTTTCCCATCCGATCAAGTATTTCCGCGTTTGTGGTATGCGCTGTTCAAGGAACACGCATTATTCGACGATAGCACCACATCTCGAATGACTCTATCTTTGTTGTGTTGCCTCTGTGATTGTTGCAGCTTCTATACCGTATGACATGACCGAGAACACGTAGCATCTTAGCACTCTTGTTCTTGTTTTTAAGTTTAGTTGGCAGTTACAGAGTATGCTTCGCATTTTATTAAAGGAGCTTCGTTTTTTTTCAACTTTTGAGCGATTTCAATAGAGTGATCCCAATCTTCACTAATTACGCTTTCTAAGAACGTTATTTTTGTTTACCCTTTCAAGTGTTTGTTGATGTACTTTAATATTTATGTTTGCATTAAGACCACCATTGTTTTTGTTTTGTTCGTATTCAGTTTCATTCCATATTCCTCACATGCATCAACAATTCCATTCATGAGTCTCTGTAGGCCTTCTTCACTGTCCGCTAGAATGACAATATCATCAGCGTAGCAGAGGTTATTTACAGACACACCATTAATTGTAATTCCATCTTTTTTATCAGAAAGTGCCTTATTGAAGATTTCCTCCGAATAGACATTGAATAACAGGGGTGACAAAATACAACCTTGCCGTACGTCTTTCTTTATTTTCATTTCTTTGGACATACGATTCTCAACTTTTATTTTGGCAGTCTGGTTCCAGTATAAACTTGATCAATGTTACACGATTGTAGTATTTCCATCATTTTCTCATGATTTACCATATCAAAGGCTTTTTGGAAATCTATAAAGCATAAATAAACATCAGAATTGACATCCCTACATCTTTCAATCAGAACGCGGATGGAGAATAGTACGTCCCTCGTTCCTACTCTGTTCCTAACGCCGAACTGTGTTTGTACGCCCATCTAATTTTTTGTATACTCTTTCGTGGATTATTTTAAGGAAGAGTTTCAAGATCTGGTCCATTAGACTTATATTCCGGTATTCCGCGCACTTTCTAGGGTTATTCTGTTTTGACAATGGTATAAAAATTGATGTCAACCAATCATGAAGTACAGCGTTGTATACGCTGTTGAAGAGGTCCTGTATAATTTTCAAAAAATATTTTAATGATTTCTGTAGGTATCTTGTCTTCTCCTATTGCTTTTTTCTTCTTAAGCTGATTTGCTGCTGCTAATATTTCGTCTTTATTTATGGGGGGGGACCGTTGTATTAAACTTATTTGTATTATGTTGTCTAGTTTTGTCACTATACATTTCCCCTATATATTCTTCCATCTATCTATTCTTTCTTGTATGTTCAGTAGTAGTTTACCTTATTTATCCTCTATTATTTGTGCTTGCCTTTGTAACCTTAGTCCTGCAGCTTCTTTGATTTTCTTTTGTAAATTAAATGTGTCATATTTCTATTTCTGTGCATTGTTCATTTAGCCACATGTTTTAGGCTCCTTTAGCTTTCTTTTTTATTAAGTTGTGCGTTTCTTTGAATTTTATATAGCAGCAGGTAATCAAGAAGAAAATCGAATTTGAGCTCTTTTAGTTATAGCTGCAAGAACAACAAATAAAGAAACTAACTCATCTTCCTTCATCTTCCTATCAATATAAAATGCATAATTTCAACTACCATAATTTAATATTCATGCAATTGATATTAATAAAGCAGCATCTCCAATACGATTTCAATGTCAATATCCCAACATTAAAAGATTTAACATTTTGATAATAAATTACTAACGCATAAGACACAAGTCCCAGCCCATCTCATCCTAATAAAATTGAAATTAAATTAGGTCTAATATTTAAAAGTGCTATTGAAAATACAAATATAACAACCAATAAAATAAAACGACTCAATCTTTTATCACCTTGCATATATTCTTCTCTATAATTAATAACCATTGAAGAAATAAATAAGACAAATCTTATGTTGTTCTTTTACTTTCTTCTTGCTTCCATGATTGTTTCTCTTTTGGTTGTATTTTGATTCAGGTGCTTTTCCATTACTTCTTTCAGTATGTTAATTTACAAAATAAAAACATCTGAGATTGGCTAAATTGAGAGAACAGATTTAAAAACTACAAAAATGAAAAACAGCTAAATGTTAAAAACAGATTGTTTCATGTTTTCTCAATTTTATTACGTAATTTTTATATTTTCCTTATCTCACATAATAAATCGCTTCGCCAGATATGAGATATTCAAAAGTTTTTAAAAAACATTTTATCAAAATCCACCTAAAAATATATTTACTCTGACCTAAAAAAAAGTCGTACACAATTAGCTGTAAATGTTATATGATCTGTTGAATCGAAAGAAATTTTATTGAAAAAAGAAAAGTAATCTAACTTTACAGTGATAACAGATAGAAAATGAAATGCATGGGCTTAAAATACACATTCGTCAAACGCTATTTTGGGGTCAAAAAACCGACATAACCTGGAATATTCTACATGAAAATAGGCTATTTTTAGACCTTTTATGTAATGAATAAAAAAGGGTTACGTGAAATTTTGCGGAAGTTTATTTAAAAACTTAAAAGAGTTAGCGATTTTTCAGCCGCAATTATTTTTTTGACCAGCCTATTTTTAATTTGGTTGTTAATTTGGAAAAGGTTATCAACGACCCGACCAAAAAAAAATAAGTTGTTTGCCGTACATATGCTGTCAAAAACGATTCAAAGATAGTATTAAAATTTCGATAAAATTTTTAGTAAAACTTTATTCAGGATAAATTTAAAATACGAGGCTGGTTTGAAAAGTCCGTGCAAAGTCCGAGAGATGGCACCACCGGCGCGTATCGAGGTCATGTTTAGTTAGTAGCATCTCTTGAATGAACGCACACCAAGTTTCAGCCATATTGGTCTATTTCTTTGTGTTTGGCATTCGTGTGAATCAAGGAAGTCGAGTGATTTTCAAGAAATGGACGAAAAAGAATTTCGTGTGGTAATTAAACATTACTTTATGAAAGGCAAAACGCCTCAGGAGACTAAAGATAAGCTTGATAAACATTATGGTGACTCTGCACCTTCGATTAGAACAGTTTATAAGTGGTTTCAAAATTTTCGGACTGGCCATATGGGCACAAGTGACGCTGGACGTTCTGGACGGCCTGTGGAGGTTACGACTCCAGAAATCATTGATCAAATCCATGATATGCTGATGGTTGACAGAAGAGTTAAGGTGCGTGAGATTGCTAGTGCTGTGGGCATCTCGACTGAACGGGTACATAATATTTTGCATAAACATTTGGACATGAGAAAGCTATCCGCAAGATGGGTGCCGCGATTGCTCACGCTTGACCAAAAACGGAATCGTGTGAAGTGTTGCAAGGATAGTTTGTAGCTATTCCAGAAGAATCCGGAGGACTTTAAGCGTCGTTTCGTCACTGTGGATGAAACATGGATATATTACTATACTCCTGAGACCAAACAACAATCTAAACAATGCGTTACCAAGGGGGAATCTGCACCAAAAATGGCGAAGACCGTTCTTTCGGCCGGAAAGGTTATGGCGACTGTCTTTTGGGATTCGCAAGGAATAATCCTCATCGACTATCTGGAAAAGGGTAAAACTATTACAGGCGAATATTATTCATCGTTATTGGACCGTTTGAAAACCGAGCTGCAAGAAAAACGCCCGCGATTGGCCCACAAGAAAGTCCTTTTCCATCACGACAACGCACCAGCACACACCTCAGCAGTTGTGGTCGCAAAATTAATGGAAATAGGATTCCAACTCGTTTCACATCCGCCCTATTCTCCAGACTTGGCTCCCTCGGACTACTATTTCTTCCCTAATTTGAAGAAATGGCTGGCGGGACAAAGATTTTATTCAAACGAGGAGGTGATTGCAGACACTAATGGATATTTTGCAGACTTGGACAAATCCTATTATTCGGAAGGGATCAACAAACTAGAACATCGTTGGACAAAGTGTATAAGCCTAAAAGGAGGAGACTATGTCGAAAAATAAAAAAGGTTTACCCCAAACACATAAGTAGTTTTTATTTTTGCACGGACTTTTCAAACCAGCCTCGTATAAATGTAGTATCGCAGACACTTGACAAACAGTTTGACAAACGTAACTCGATCCAATTTTGTTTATGATAGCTGGTTTTATTCATTAATGCAAATAAATAAAATGATAAGTGTTTTTGGAGATGTTTATTTATAGATGCATGTAAAAACAAATGGATAAGAAGTATAAATATACAGTTTGAATGAATGGGGTTTACAAGAGGGGACATAATGTATAAATAAAAATATATTTTAACTTAAGCCTAATTCGGTTTCACTATCACTGTCATCAGCTGAGGTAATTATCAATGGTTTTATATTATTTACATAAATATATGAATCTTCAACTTTAACAACGTGCCGATTGGAATTCTTCCAGCTTTCACAAGGTATGTCATTTATAACTTTTTTTACTAATTCAACCACTGACACGCTTAAAGTAAGAGAAACATTTTGTGCCCTTATTTTTGATTTAACTTGATGCCAAATATATTCAATTGGATTAAATACACAATAATACGGAGGAAGCTGCAAAACAGTGTGTTCAATTTTCTCAGCCATACTATCACAAACATATTTCTTTTTTAATTTATAGTCTTTCAAAACTTCCAGAAAATCACTTTTTTATAACTAAAGTCAAAATAAATGTCATTTTCTAACATATATCCCTGTATTTCCGATTTGGTGTTGGCTGCATTAGGAACCTTATTTAGTAGGCGACTATGATAACTTGCGTTGTCCATAACAGTAACACTCTGTTCGGGAACGTTTGGCAAAAGGTAATTTTTAAAACCAATTTTCAAAAAGTTCTGCGGTCGTGTCTTCGTGATAGTCCAAACTAGAATCTTTTATGTTTTTTGCAGATAATAGTAGACAATTTGAAACCCAGCTGTTTTCAGATCCAGCATGCAAAATGGTTATTCGTTTACCTTTATTTGAAGGTGCGTTAGTCTGACATTTTGTACTGCTGTCAACCCACCCTTTTTGCAGTGTCATGGGTATCGAACCATGTTTCGTCAAGGTAAATTATTGGCCAATTCTCTGATCGATACTTTTTAATTTCTTGTAAATAAGTATGTCGCAAGATTCGTAATCTTTGTGACTCCATCCCTACCTGCCTTTTGTTGATTTTTCGGAACACGAATCCCATTCTTAAGAGAATTCCGTAAGGGTTGATCGGCCACAATGTATATTGGTCCCGTCCTGCACCAGTCTTAATTTTATTTTGTCTAGTGTCGGCACAAACTGCTCTTCATACATAGAATATATTTTTCTCCTGATGACGTCTTTTTCACAACCGTCTACATGATGCATTTGAAAATCCGTTTCCGTTTTTTCCTGTTTCTGAGTGATGGTTTTCCTACAATACCCTTAATCGTAGAAATTGGGGTTTTTGTTAGTTCACTGGTTTCTTGCAAAGCACTTTGTTTATTCAAATTTCTTTTTACCAAACTGTCGTAAACACTTTTCACTATTTGTTTAGCGTCAGGTGATAAATGTTTTCTCTTGCGATAGCCACTATTGCAATTTTTCCACGGACGCCACATAATTAAAATAGAACCGTTACGTTGTAAGTAAAACTAAAAATAAAAATAATAAAAAGTATCTTTCGAATCTTAATGGGGACCTGTGGTCATTAGGCCTATATTAAAAAATACTTAAAGGGCTCCAAACCGGGTTGCCAGGTAGTAAATATATAGGTAAAAATAGATCCAATATGATTGCAGGTGCAACTGAGGGCGGTATACAAAGCAGGTAAAATAAAAATACGTTTATCGTAATACCTGGCAACGATGCACAAAACCCTAATAGGGTCGTTTATTGCTCCATTGAAAAAGCAAAAAGGCAGGATCTTATATCTTGGGATTTACTTTACAATAACCTGTTAGAGAATGAGTCAAAATTTAGAGAGCATCCTCCATAGATTATTTCAACTAGGTCTTACTATGTAGGATAGTATTTTCTAATTATCTACTGCCACTGCAGCTACACATGTATAATGAGAAATCGAGGTTCTTGGGATTAGAACGCTTCAAATTGGAACAACATTCAGACGTTGCGTACAGGGCATCTTCAGGGATCTTTAAGATATGTAATACTTAACATATGACATTGTTGATCGATACTGTATAAAATATTCTGTTCTATCGTTCTGAATACTGAAAACGTATTATATCATAGGCATGTTATTGCCAGACAAAAATCTCAGATTCAATAACGCAGTCCAAGAGCTTTTTTATTTAGATTTAATAAAGACCTTGGACATCAGCCAATAAACAACAGTATGTCTCGCTACAGCACGTTTATAGAATATTTTTATTGCAAATACTTTACGACGTATATTCTAGTGTGTTGGTTGTGGGTTAATACGACTTTCTTTCTGTAATTTTATACAATATATTGATTTATTAAATATTGGCGGTATTATTACACAGGCCAATAAAAAAAATATTTGTAAAAACGTTTTAAACCAATACATCTAAGTGTTGTGTATTTTTGAGTGCTGAAACCGTATCTGGTATCAGTTTTTTTTGTATCACCCACTGTTCTCTCACAATGTGACATCGATTAAATTTAAATCAAATTGATTAATTAAATTTAAACCAAATCCTCTTCCTGCTTGAAAAACTGAGCAAACTGTTGATTTCTTGTTCTATAATGGTAAATAGATGTTCCAGATTCCAATAAATGTTTTTCTTTCAGCCTAGAACCAAGCAATTTTGCTTTTTCCTTAGTCAGACCCAAATCTCTCACTAAATCATTTAACTCAGCTTGTGTAAACAACTATGGTTTTAAATTTTCTAGAGAACATTGAAACTCATCATCATCCGGTCGATTTTCATTAAATTCGGGACTAGACTGTAAAACGTCAACAATTACTTTCTGATTTTTGGAGTTATGTCCAAAAACATCAACGCTGCAAAAATAACAATCATTTGAATGATTTTCTTGTTCTCTCCATACCATGGGTACTGCAAATCTAAAAGCTTTCTTTTCTGATACCATTTCCTAAGATCCTCGACACAAACATAACATACTTTGTGAGGAGTCCAACATTTTTCTTGATTACCGATTTCTACACCAAATTATGCAAAGTATACTTTTTTACAAAGTCAATAATATTTCTTTAATGTTTTTTAACTACAAACTCACCACATATATAACAAAAAGTAAGTTGGGAATATGGAATCTTTGGCACAATGACACTACTCAGTATATATCACCACAACACCAAACACTTTATTTTTGCACTCGATGCGCGTTGACGTCAATCATCGCTCCTGATGAAGCTAACATGGTTACCGAAACGAGTGCAAAAATAAATTGTTTGGTGTTGTGGTGATATATACTGAGTAATAACAAAAAGTGTTGGGAGAGTTTTTACAACCACGATTAGCCATACTTTGAGCATGAATTAAAGCACATGGGTTAAACACTGCAATGCGAGGTTATATTAACTGGAAGATAACAATCAGCTGTGACATTTATCGGAACTACCAACCTAATAACATTTGATTTTACTGCCAACCTTATAAAATTCTGATTTTATTGCCAACCTAATAACATTCGAATGATAGAAAATAAACACACACACATTTTGAATATTGAAATGTGAAAAATTGGTCTGTGATACGACTTTTTTATTATTATTTTCGAACTCAGCACACCAAAAAACATAGGAATCAGGTAAAATTATTAAAAAAGTTTTTTCATCGTTGGCCTGTATTATTTTTTGTAGGGCACATCATGTGGACTTAATACTGTTCATAATATTTCAGGTATATTGAGTTTTATAAGTTTATAACCACCTAAATTATACCAGTTCATAGTATCTGAAAGGAACAACAAATAATTTAATTAGTATTTGTCACTTTGAAATTTATATTTATACGGTGAAAACTCAACATGACTGTATTTATGTACAAAAACCCAGGCGGCAGTTTTTTCTAAAAAAGTTAACGTTGCTGAACCCGACATAGTTATGTCGGGGAACTCCATTCCCCTAGCATCGTTGCTCAATTTGTTGGGCGTTAGTTTGGGAGCAAATATGTCCTGGCATGAACATGTTGCAGGCATAGCAAGGAGAGCTTCTCAAAAGTTGGGATTATTATTTCGAACCAGAAAGCTTTACACCCCACAACAACTGTTAATTCTTTATAAAGCACAAATTCGACCAACTATGGAATACTGCTCCCACGTTTGGGGTTCCGCTCCCAAACATACATTGCATTTGTTGGATTCTGTTCAGAGAAGAGCGGTCCGTCTGATTGGAGACCCGGAATTGACCGGCGGCCTTGATTCGCTGGAACATCGAAGAACGGTTGGCGACTTGAGTCTGTTCTACAAGTATTTTCATGGAAAGTGTTCGAAGGATGTAGCCCGCTTAATTCCTCCCAAAAGGGTGCATGTTAAAAATACACGTCGCGCTGGTGCTTCACATCTGTATGAGATTCAGCTTGTTACTCCGCGTACAACGCTTTTCAAGCAGTCTTTTATATGGATAACGTCATCCCTTTGGAATAATTTGCCCAGCGCTGTGTTTCCCACCGAGTACGATTTACAGCGATTCAAGAACAACGTGAATCGCTTTTTTCCGCACACATGCCGCTCCTGGAGCGCTTTAGGGACTTCCCTGCAGCACGTGTGCTAGATCCATAAAAAAAAATATCTATTTATTTATATATTTATTTGAAGACGTAATTCATTTAAATTATCGACAAAAAAATGATTTTTATTAGGAAAAACGATCAGGCTTTCAAAAATAATTACACCAACCTTTTTTCTTATTTAGGTTATATTTTCTAGGAACAAAGCCATCGATTGCACGCGATAATATAATTAAAAATAATCATGTTTATTTTTCTTGGTCGTAGTCTAAATCATTTTTTGATGTTAGGTTGCAGACTTGAGCTACATTTTCATATAAATATTATCGTATTGATAAGAAAATTAGTTCTATTTTAACAATTTGGTAAAATTGATTAATTTGTAATACAAAAAGTTTTTGGTTTTTGGCACGTCTATAAATATGGGATTTATTGTCAGTTTTTTTCAGTAATAAGTCCTCTTACAGCGGCAGGAGCCAGTTAACTACATCCTTTTACAACCGGAAACATATTAAAAAACATAGTTTATAAAAAAAAATGGAGCGTACTTGACATACAGTCCCAACAACTTTAAGTGTAAGAATTAGAAATTATCCTAAAATTACGATAGTATATTGGTAACCAAGGGATCTTCTAACGTTATTAACGGTATCATGTATCATAAATTGCGAAGACTCTCTTTAACATTACCAACTGTGATATGTTTTAAAATACTTTTAACGTAAATACAATTTACACTATCTTACTGTAAATGATGACCATAAATGTTGCTTTCGTTGCCTTAAAAAATAAACTTGCAAGGCAAGAAAGGCAAGTTTCATGAAGCTTTATTTATTTTCATACGACCCAAACCAATTAACTGAAATTTAATGAACTTCTCTTCCCAAGAACTTATTTGATTTCTTATACTTCTTATGTTCATCAAAATTTAATTTATTTCATACTGTCCAATATATCTTAATTTACGTTATTAATTTCACTTCAGGAAGTGACATATTACGGTACATGGTCATAAAGTGTCGAGTAGCAACATTTTCCTGGCTCTTTTTTTTATAAATGTACACATAATTATACAACGCTGAAAGATTAATTGACTCAATTGAAAATTCTAGTGTTAAAGTACGTCAGTTTAACTAAAAACAAAAAATAAACAAATATTTAAAAGATTTGTTAAATAAATGAATTGGACAACTTTTAGTATAGCAGAAGTTAGAACAAATGTTATTGATTAATAGTGTTTAATAGAAAGGAACTACTTACTGCTTAAAATTCTCTGCTTGTCAATAAATCAATTTGTTATCCCAAATGAGTCTAGTCCTATTCCCCTATTTACAGTAGATGTCTGGTTTTCATTCGTCTATGGCAATATGAAATAAAATATTTTACGAGACATTAAATCACTCTTTAAAATGTCCGAAGTCGACTTCTTTGTCCTTCTTCCCTACGTGTACTTTAATAAATTGCTTCTCAGACTAGTAACGTTGCCGTATCAGAGTAATAGAAAATAAATATAAATCAAAAATAAGCGATAAAATATTACAAAGACAAAATATATAAGTCAATAAAAATTTAAAATAAACTCGCAGATTAATACTAAGCAAAAAAGAACTCGAACTTACTCGATTTTAGTATGGGGTTGATTTTTTGGCTATTATTATATCAGGTTTTATTTTTTCTCACTTCGATCAAAGTGCAGTCTTCGTCCGCTCCATCTTTTTTTATTGCTATCGAGAGTATTCTCTCATTTACAGACCTTTCCCCTTTTACATTCGTCATCTTCTCTTCTTTGACCACGATTGTCAGTCCTGCCCCTGCATTTTCCTCCTTTTTACTTCTGACCAGTACATCCAATATCCACTAGGTAATCTTTTGCATCCATTCCCTTTCCTTTTTGTTTCTCTAATTCCTACATAGTGCATTTGTATTTTTTCTAATTCTTCTGCCAGTTCATCCTCTTTTCTGTTTATGCCCCTGACATTCCATGTTCCCAATCTAATCTCTTTTCCGTTTATACCCCTAAAGCTCCTTGTTCCCATTTTACTAACTCGGTAATTATTTCCTATTTCTTTCTTCCTATCCATTTCTTTGATTATCTTCTTATTTATATTTCTTTCATTAGTCTTCTCTTCCGTATCCTTTGTCTTTGCCAGAGTCGTCGTCGATCTACCTATCTCTCTCCTTTTTCTCAGTTTTTTGGCTTGATGGTCGTAGTGTTTTTTGTTTGTTCCTTCACTTTTTCTTCCTCAGTGTCTCATGTATATTCTCTTCCCTCGATTAAGATTTTCTGATATCCCGTTTTCACTCTCTTTCCATTTTTTCTCTCGTTCTCTGCTATATGCTTCAATTTCTTTTGAATTTCCCGTTCACCCTTTGGTAAATCGTCGTTTATGTAAACTCTCTCTCTCTCTCCATTTCTCAGTTTGTTTTTATTTTTCATCACAACTTCCTTATCTCCTGAGTTTTCAAGTTCTATCTTGTATATAGTCTCTCCTATTTTTATCACATCCTTAATCTGTACCTTTGTGTCCATACTTCTTTCCATAAAATGTTCTAAATCCATTTTCAGATCTGGCTGACTATTTGCTTTAAATTCATTCTCGATATAACAATATTATTCCTTACGTTTCCCTTTTCCAGCCCACTCATCCTCGAATCAATATTTTTCATGTTTTCTCTAATTGTCTTATTTTCCTCTTTTAATACTTCGTTCTCCTTTCTTAGTTCTTTCACCTCTTGTTGGTATATCTTCTGATCCTTTATTTCCTTTATATCTAACATTTACTCTCTGATCATTTCTGTTAAGTTATCCATCTTGTCTTTTAGCTTTTTACTCCTCTTGTATACCATTGGCTCTTCCCATTCCCCGACTCTTCCTCTTTTCGAGTCTCCTAATGTATAATCATTGTTATCCATTGTTATTCCTGTTGAAACTTATGTTATCAAAACTTTTCCTATGCTCCTCATATATTCTATTTTCAAACCCGAGAGAAGAGAAAGACAAAAAATTGTTGTTTTTATCTCTTATCACCATATACACATTAAACAAAACAATCAACGTCGTCGCTCAACTTTTCTTTAGCTTCATACAATTTGCCAGAATTATCCTCATAGACTTTTATTTATTTTTTATTAACTTATTAATTCTAACATTACACTCTGCTTTATTTCTAGTCCCTTTCGTTTGCAATCGACCAAAACAATTAAATAATTCAGTATATCAAAACACTACCGTAATAATGCTCGTTGAACGAGTTGACCACTGCCGGGCGTTCGATTTCAATGTGTACACTTCGCGGCCCAACTCCCCCCCCTTATTTTTTCTAGTAGACATTTATAAATGACATAAAAACAACTACAGAGAAGTTCAATTTGAAAATAATATTTATTTGATTTTCCTGGTAGATCAGATCGGTTATACTTCTTATTGGAAGTTTATGCCAACCCAAATAAAAAGTTAGTTAGTAGGACCTTCAAAGATCTACGTTGTGGCAACGTAACATATTAAAAAATAGAATACATTTTATACATAATTAAGGTAATATAATCCAATAGCAACATATTTGAGTGAATAGTGCTTTTTGTTGTTTTTATATTGATGGTTTTATAACGAAAAATAAGGTTAGTAAGTATATAATGAAAATACGACAGTTATTAAAAAACGAATTGTTAATTTAAACAATAGCTTTTTTTCTGCAATCTTATTTCACTTATTCCAAAAATGTTATAAATAGGACTGAAATATTATATACCAAAATTTCGATCGTATAACAAGGGCATCATATCCAAAATTCGATTATATAAACATAACGGGAGAAAGTGGTCACCTGAATTTGATGACTTTAAAAGAGATCAGTTTGTGTATCAATCAGATACATCAATAATTTATGACTCATATTTTATTGTATTGTGAGGTATTAAAAACTGTATATCATATTTCACTGTATTGTGAACATTTTATGTAATAAATGAGTCATTTATTTAACAAAGGGTTTTTATCAACACTATTGTGTATTGGGTTGTTTGATATGAGCTACATAGTGTGGATAATAGAGTAATTCTTATGAAAAGACCGTTGACAGAAGAGGTAACTTAATTCGTATTGGCAAGTGGTGATTAACAAATAAAACATAAGTTTCTATAATTAAACAAATAAGTTATACTCATTAATGTAAAAAAAAACATTAAATTTCTTTTGACTTAAAAGGCGAATTGCATTGATTCATAAAAAGATCAATATCGTTTAAAATGTACAATCATTATATATTTATGCTGACATATTATTATTATTACTAGACAAATTTTTAACATATAGCGGAACAAGTTGTGTCTGTGGAAACATCTTAAGAAGTTTTTCTGTATTCGTTTTTAAAAGTTCAGAGTTATAGTTATGGATAATGCAAGTTACCAAAGTCGCCTACTAAATAAGGTTCCTAATGCAGCCAACACCAAATCGGAAATACAGGGATATATGTTAGAAAATGACATTTATTTTGACTTTAGTTATAAAAAAAGTGATCTTTTGGAAGTTTTGAAAGACTATAAATTAAAAAAGAAATATGTTTGTGATAGTATGGCTGAGAAAATAGGACACACTGTTTTGCGGCTTCCTCCGTATTATTGTGTGTTTGCTCTAATTGAACATATTTGGCATCAAGTTAAATTAAAAATAAGAGCACAAAATGTTTCTCCTACTTTAAGCGTGTCAGTGGTTGAATTAGTAAAAAAAAGTTATAGTTGCTATACCTTGTGAAAGCTGGAAGAATTCCGTTCATCACGTTGTTAAAGTTGAAGATTCATATATTTATTTCCATAATTTAACAAAAAAAACTATACTCATTAATGGAACAAAAAAACATTAAATTTCTTTTGAATTAAAAGGGGAATTGCACTGATTCATAAAAGGATCAATATCGTTTTAAATGTACAATCGTTATATATTTATGCTTACAAATAAGTTTTTTATTACTAGACAAATTCTTAACATACAGTGGAACAAGTTGTGTCTGTAGAAACATCTTAAGAAGTTTTTCTGTATTGGTTTTTAAAAGTTCAGAGGTTAGAATTTTTTTTGGGTTTTTATATTTTTGGTGGAAATATTTTTGTTTAAAAATATTTTTTTTTGTGTCTACGATGTTTATCGTAGACGCAAAAAAAGTTCAAATAAAAGAAACATTGCCACAGTGTTTAATTCTAAGAAATCTTGTAACAGTTTTTTAGACAGTCAAACTTTGAAACATAGTTAAATTATTGTTGTTCTTGCTAGTGTAAGTCTTCATATGTTAATTTAGATAGATTTTTGCTTTCCCGTCTAATTTTTATTGTATTTAAACTAGTTTAATTATTATTACTTACAAGTTTTAAAACTGATTGATATTGCAACTATGCAATTTTTCATGGGCTCATGCCACAGGTGCAACGTCTTTTTGCTTTCTACATATTCCTTAACAGGAATCGCCCGTTCGGCATTAAATCTACGTCGCCGTTTACCAATAATCCACTATAAAATTTATATAAAATTTATGGGTAGTTGATGTTAAAAACATCGATAGCACTTTAAATGCATGCGAATTATCCGAAGTGCTTTTAAGCTTTCTCTTGGGTGATATTATTTTGAAATTTCATCAGGGCTAAAAAAAAGTATAAAAATTTGATAATTAAAATACGGAATTATTTTGTTTTGTGTAAAGAATTAAGAAAAATTAAAGTAATGTATTTTATACCCACATACAATAAAATGAAGTAAGAAGGAGAAGAAGAATCGGGGGCCTGAGCCGGAATAACATCGGCAGATATATATATATATATATATATATATATATATATATATATATATATATATATATATATATATATATATATATATATATATATCAATCGGTTTTATAACGTCTTCCGTCTTTCGATGCCTAATTTCCACTCCTCCCGGTTTCTCCATCCCTCCTCCTCCAGATCTCTCTCTAGTACTTCCTTGTTGATTCCTGCTCTCCAGCTTTGGCGTGGTCTTCCTCGCTTTCTTTTTCCATAAGGGGTCCAATTTAAAATCTTTTTAGGTAGTCGGTCTTGTGACATTCTCTGTACATGTCCGTACCATACCAACTGTTGGGTTCTGATTTCGTCCACTATATCGTGCTTTATTTCTAAAGCTCGCCTTATCGTGTCATTTGGTATGCGGTCTTTTCTGGATTTCCTGGCTGCTCGTCTCCAGAAATCCATTTCTGTAGCTTTTAGTATTTTTTCTGTTATTTCCTTTAATGGCCACACCTGGGAGCTGTAAGTTATTATACTTTTCATTATTGAGTTGTAAATTCTCTTCTAATTTTCAATGGTTATGTTTTTGTCCCATAGTATACTATTAAGCATTGCAATCGCTTTTCTTCCTTGGATATTCCTCTCGAATATTGCTTCTTCCAGTGTTCCGTCCCTAGATATTCTCGTTCCCAGATACTTATAACTGGCACAGTGTTTGATGGTGTGTCCTGTGGCCAGTTTCAAGTCCTGCTGTTGTCCTCCGACGCACATGTACTCGGTTTTTTTAATATTGACTTCTAAGCCCCATTTTTTATATTCCTCCATAAGTTTTCGTGTCATGTATTCCATATCATCGATGTCCTGAGCGACTACTACCTGGTCATCTGCGAATGATAGCGTGTACAATATAGTATCGTCATCCAGTGGTAATCCCATACTGCTGCATTTCCTTTTCCAGTTCTTCAGTGCACTCTCCAATAGATTTTAAATAGCGTTGGGGATATACAGCAGCCCTGTTTGAGACCCTTTGTGACAGGGAACCCTGTTGTTATACCATATTTGGTTTTCACACTACTTCTTGTGTCTTGGTATAAGGATTTTACGGCTTTAATTATTTCGGTGCTTACATTACTCTTTTGTAGTGTTTCCCACAATCTCATTAGGGGCACGCTGTCGTAGGCCTTTTTTAAATCAACAAACAAGACATGGACTTCCTGATCAAATGCGGTTTTCGTTTCTAGAATTTGTGTCAGTGAGAAGAGATGGTCTATTGTGGATCTTCCTGCTCTAAAGCCTGCCTGTTCTTCAGCTTCTACGCCCGCGTATTCCGTTTCTATTCTATTTTTAAATATTTTTCCGTATATTCTGCTAATAGATCCTGTAACCGTTATCCCCTTATAGTTATCGCAATTATTTTTGTCTCCTTTCTTATGAATTGTTGATATGTATGATATTTTCCATTCTTCAGGTACTTCTGATGTGTTAATGCATCTTTGGAATAAGTTCCTCAAAGCGCTAAATAGCTTTTCAGTTCCGTATTTTACTATCTCTCCTGGGATGTTTCCTGGTCCTGGAGCTCTACCCTTTTTTAGCGTTTTACATACTTCTTTAACTTCTGATGTTGTTATCCTTATTGGGGATCCTCGTATAACTATATTTGGGTTTCCATGTTGGGTACTTTTGAACTCTGGTCTATCTTCTGTTAGCATATTTGTAAAATATTGGTTCCATTTTTCTGGTGTTATTGGTGAGAAGATTTTTCCGTTCTGTTCTCATATTTTTAAGAAGTCTCCAGCTTTCTGTGCTTTTTTTTCCTCCTATGTAAGTGTTGAGTCTTGAGCATGTCTTTTCCCATTGGTTGTTCTTTTTGTCACTAATCATTTTGCGTACTCTAGCTTGGGATTCTTTGTATTTTACTTTGTCGTTTGTGCTCTTTGAACTTAAGTATTTGTGATAGCTTTTCCGTTTTTCTTCGATTTCGTATTTAATTTCTTCATCCCACCAATATGGTTTTTGCTGTTTTTTCCCTTTTCTCTTGGTACCCTAATGCTTCCAGTGCGGCTGCGTGTAGGCATTCCTTTATATACTTATATTCTTCTTCTATATTAACAAATCGTTGTATCTTTTGGTCCAGTCTACTCTTGTATAGATTTCTGATACTTTCATTTTGTAAGCTGTCTTTATTATATCTTATTGTTGTTTCACTTGTTGTGTGCTGTGTACTTGTATCTTCCAGTTTGCTTTCCTGTGTTGTTCGTGAGGTTATCTTTCCTTTCACGAGGTAGTGGTCGCTGCCACATGAAGCCCCTCTTTGGACTCTTACATCTAGGAAGTTTAATCTAGATCTCTGACGTAATATCATATAGTCGATAATACTTTTTAAATCTCTTGTTGTTTGTCTCCACGTATATTTATGAATATCCCTATGCTGGTAGTGTCCGTTTAATATTGTAAGATTGTTTTGTTCACATATCTCTATAATCCTTCTTCCGTTGTCGTTAGTAACTTCTTCGCCATATTTTCCTACACTTTATCGTGTTCTTTCCTTCCTATTCTTCCATTTAGATCACCCAAAAGTAATATCTCTCTTGATGTTCCAATTTTGCGTATTTCCTCATTTAGTTGTTCAAAAAATGAATCCTTGTTATTAGCCAAATCGTCGTCGTTGACAGCGTATACCCCCAGTAAGGTTGTGTTATTACCTAGTATTTTGAGATTCATCTTTATGATTCTTTCACTAATCGGTTCCCAGGTGGTTATGAATTTCCTCAGTTTTCTGTGTATTAGTATGGATACGCCTTGTTTTGCTCTATCTTCTTTGCGCACTCCACTATAAAAATGATCCGTAATCCCCCAACTTTCGGAGCCTTTTCCTTTCTTCTTTGTTTCCGTCAGTACTGCAATTTCGACTCGAAGATTTTCTAATTCATTTACAACTTCATTTACTTTCCTGAAGAGACCTTATATGTATATATACATTTCAAATATTGATTTAAACATGTTTTCTTATAATTCCAATTAATTAATAAAACATAACAGAAAAATAGTATAGAAAGCAGGCGGTGTATGGAGACTTATTGGACTACTGTATATATGTATATATATATATATATATATATATATATATATATATATATATATATATATATATATATATATATATATATATGTTTTGACGAATGTTCTCACGGGTGTGAAATGTAGTAGTGGTTTTTCGGGTATCCCTTGTTAGCTTGAAGCCCCTTGATGGACGGTTTCGCTGACGTTTCGATGGAATCTCATCCATCTTTTTCAAAGCGTTGATCACTGGTCGGTGTCTTGGCGTTGAATGTCGAGACTGGCCCTGAGTAAGCCGGTTTTATGTGCTCGGCTTTGGCTGCGCGTTGTCGGTCCTGTGGTTCTTTGTAATGTTTGTGTTGGTGAAGTAACATATGGTTGAATTATTGTTTCTCTTGGTTGAACTTGGTACTGGGATAGAATATGTTTCCAAGAGTTCGGTAAACGTTGGCTGTCATCCCGATTATTTAAGTTGTTGGGCCTCTTTTCTATTTCTATGGCTTCTTTGATTACCCTAGTGGATAGGTTATTACTTTTTTGTAGGGTTCTGGTTTTGTCAAAATCGATTTTGTGGCCGGTATTGTGTGCATGTTGTGCTAGAGAAGAGGTGGTGGATTTTTGTTTTACGGCGTTTTTGTGTTCGTCTCTTCTGGCACTAATTTTCCTGTTTGTTTGGCCTATATATGAAAGGCCGCAGACCTGACACGGAATTTCATATACACCTTGGTCTTCTAAGGCTATAATGTCTTTTGGTGTACGTAGAATATCGTTAATTTTTTGATTCGTTGTGTAAATGGTCTCAATTTGGTGTTCTCCTAGAAATCTTCCTATTTTGCCTGTGCTGCCTTTTATATATGGGAGAAATGCTTTTGTCGCATATGTCTTTCTTTCCTGTTTGTGTTGTTTATTTAGGGCCCGCCGGATCGTGTTTTGACTATATCCATTTGAAAGTAAAACGTTTCGAAGGAGCTTGGTTTCTTGTTGCAAATGTTCCTTGTCTGTTAGGGTTTCTGATCGGTGAGCTAAGGATTTGGCAACGGAGAAGAGTTGAGCTGGGTAATGATGTGAGCTGGCATTTAAGTATCTGTTTGTATGTGTCAGTTTTCTATATACTGAGTGAGACAAAGAACCATCTAATTTTCTTTGAAGCAAGACATCTAGGAATGGTAGTTGTTCTGCTACTTCCCTTTCCATTGTAAACTTAATGTTTGGATGTATATTGTTAAGGTGTTCCAGGAACTTGTTTAAGTTGTCTTCACCGTGTTGCCATACCACAAAAGTGTCATCTACGTATCGTAGCCATGTTTTCGGTTTATGTGGAGCAGTTTCTAGAGCTAGTGTTTCGAAATGCTCCATGTATAGATTAGCTAGTGCTGGTGACAATGGAGAGCCCATGGGTGCACCTTCTATTTGTTTGTATTTTTGGCCTGAATAGACGAAGTATGTATTAGCGAGGCAGTGTTTTGATAGACTGCAAAATCACTAGCAACAAGTGACAGATTATAAAGTATGGCCGAAAATTATTCATTTGTTTTAATTTTAGCCAATAATAGATAGCTTGATAAAAAGCAGGTAGTGTATGAAGACTTTTTGGGCTGACTGTATGTATATATATATATATATATATATATATATATATATATATATATATATATATATATATATATATGTATATATATATAAAAGGAGTCAATAGTTTGTGAGCGATGTCAAAAGAAAGCCAGTAAAGAAGAAACTTATAGCGGTTGAGCGATATTACCTCAAAAGAAAGGGGTGAGAGAGGTGAAGTATTAATTTTATATACTTTTAATAGTGTTAAAAAAGGTTTCCTTTTTTATTGTGATAATGTGAAAATTTGAAATATGATTATCTTTTTTTTGTTATTGATATTTTACCATAAACTAACTATTATATAAAATATCAAGTTGCAATTTAATGAATTAGGCTGGGTTATTTTTTAGTGTAAGAAAGTTAGATTCAGTATTCCCTTTGGGACTACATGTTTTTGGGGGAATCGCTTTACCAATTTTTTTATAAAACGCAAATAGTACAACAATGAAGGCTTGTCCATCAGTCACTTGTTAATATTAATACAGTTTAGCCAAAATAACCTTATTGTTAATACATAGGCTGAAAAGTTTTTGGTCTGACACATAGATGTCGCCCTTTTAAAAAAAACCATATGATTTTTAGGAAGTACCAACCTTCAAACGATCTGTGTCAAAATTTCATGACATTTCGACGGTCAATTTACAAGTTACATTGGTTTCAGTGATGCTGCTTTTGATATTTTCAAAACAGTCGAAAAAATCGACGAAATTCGTTGATTAAACACTATTTTTTAATGGGAAAAAATACCGTTTAAGCAAAGCAATGGCTTGATAAGTGTTACGAGGTCTCTGCCCCTCGCCATTTACTGATATGCTGAATTTAAACGCGGTCGTACAGATACAAATGATGCTGAACGCTCTGGACGCCCAAATGACGGAAACACCGAAAACACCAAAAAAATTCACAAAATTGGTTTGAATAACCGTAAAATAAAATTGCGTGAGTTAGCTGACACCCTGAAGGTGTTGGTCTTATTTTGCATGAACATTTGGGCATGAGAAAGCTCTGTTCGAAATGGGTACCGCGTTTGCTCACAGTGGACCAGAAACAACAACGTGTTGATGTTTCTGAGCGCTGTTTGGACTTCTTTAAGCGCAATAAAAAGGATTTTTTCATGCGATATGTGATAATGGATGAAACATGGATCCACCACTACACACCGAAATCAAATCGGCAATCAGCTGAGTGGACGGCCGCCGGTGAAAGCTGCCCGAAACGACCAAAGACAAACACTCAGTTAGGAAGGTTTTGACCTCTGTATTTTGAGATGCGCATGGAATAATTTTTATCGACTATGCTGAAAAGGAAAAAACCATGAATAGCAAACATTATATAAAGTTATTGGTCCGTAAGAAGGCAGAAATCGCGAAGGAACCGCCCCAAATGAACAAAAAAAAGTGCTCTTGAATCAGGACAATGCACCGTGCCACAAATCAATGATTACGATGGTAAAATTGCATGCATTGAAGTTCGAATAGCTTCCTTATCCACTGTATTCTCCAGATTTGGCCCCCAGCGACTATTATATATTCGCAGACCTCAAAAGAATGCTCACGGGAAAGAAATTTGGCTCCAATGAAGAAGTTATCGCCGAAACTGAGGCCTATTTTGAAGGCAAAGACAGATCCTTCTACAAGAAAGGTATAAAAATGTTAGAAAAGCGTTAGACTGATTGTACCGCTCTTAAAGGAGACTATATTGACGAATAAAGTCGAATTTTGCAAAAAAAAAATTGTGTTTTAAGTAGCTAGACCAAAAACTTTTCAGTCTACGTGTTATTATCGGTCACCAACTATAAAATAAATATAAGGCTTACCAAAGAATATGCTCAAAATGAAACTCTAGTATGTAAAATAAAGATTTTGGTCTCTTACTACTCCGCCTCTAATTTTATCAAATGCCATTATGTCTAGCATACCAATTATCCGAAAATTACACTATGCCAATGCTTTCGGCCGAATAACTCACAATTAATACGAATTATAGGGGTAATTCCGTTTTTTAAATGCATCGAATCAGGCCAAAATCCGATAAAAGGCTCCACTGTGCTTTATAATTGTCCCGCGAGATCCAGGCTTTATTGGTGGCTGGCTACGTGCTTTCCATGTTTATATTGAGTAATTTTTGGAGAAAAAAGGACCTCTAGTTGTACTGTTTTCACAGGCGGTACGTGAAATAAAATATCACGTAAAGCTATTAAAATTTGTTACAATAAATCTATTTGCGTCTTTTGGTATCACAAATGGAAGATTTGACCCAAAAACTTTTATATTTTTTTTAAGACACCGTACACGCGCTGCTTTATATTAAATCCGAACTACTTGCCTGTGCTATAAAAGAAATTTAGAGTAATGACTGCTAATCAGCACCCCTAACGAGCCCGGTTATAACTCAAGCTAATTATGTTTACAGCCAAACTCCTTTAAAATGCTTAAATAAGGTAATAAAAAACTTTTTTCTCTCCACTCATTGAATAATAATAATTAGTTAGCATGGACATGTTTTGAAGACACGAACCTTCAACTTCAGCATAATTGGCTACAAATCAAAAAACTTTCAGATTTATCAGTATATGACAGAATATTTGAAAACTAATCATTAAACAAACATAAATCATTCTAAAACATCACCAAGCAGTTCGTTTGAAACGGGCAACCTCATTGATAATTAGTGTTCCGTATGGAACACTTATAAGATCACTTCGGTGTCTGGCTGTCCGTCTGTCACACCCGATGTTCTCCGAAACTATTTATCGTAATTGAAATTTGGCACTACTATAGGAATTCATGGCCTCATTAGAGCCATGTAGTTTTGAAAGTTAAATTTTGACATAAGGAGTTAGTTTTGATAGGTGAAATCGGAAGTGAAAAAAAAAATAACAGGTCATCGAGTGGGATGTCAAATGAAAGCTTGTAAAAACACGAGTTCAAAATATAAACTCCTGGACAAAATTAACGCAACAATCTGAAAATTAATTTATCTTTTTCTTATGTCAGTTTTAAAGTTTATCGAGTGTTTGAATAGTAGGCTCTGCATATCTTGTTTCGTTGTTCATGACAGAAATCAAAACAATTCGTTTAGATTTACAGTTTTAAAGAATTTTTTAGAAGATAAAGAATTTTCTGTAATAATGCGATAGATTTTCTTTAAAAGTAAGCTTATAAATTGTTCCCTTTTTCAAAGTAATATGTTTTTGTGGTAGACTGTTTTATTTTTGACCCCGAAGAATTAGATAAATGAATCGGACAAGGAATTTAACTGAACACGAGGTAGTGCGAGCCTCAGTTTTATTGGACGAGGGATATTGTCAGAGTTATGTTGCCAATTTGTTAGGCAAACATCGTTCCACAATAAGTCGTATGGTAAGACGCTTGAATGAAGTAGGAACTTATTCTAGAAGGCTAGGGCAAGGGCGAAAACAATGCATTAGCGACTTAGATGAACGTTTTATAAGTCAATATGCTTTAAGAAACAGGACTGTCACTAGTTCTATAATAAGAAACGAACTCGAAGCTGTTCGCAATGTCACAATTTCTTCTAACATAGTTAGAAGACGGTTAAATGAAGCTGGATTAAACAGTAGGAGACCAGCCGCTGCGCCCTTGCTTACTAGAGAGAACAGAGTTGCCAGGTTACGTTCTGCTCGAAATCACGAAAACTGGTCTGTGGATGACTGGAAACAAGTTTTCTTCACAGATGAAATTAGGGTTAGTCTAAAACATCCAGATGGTCGTGAGCGAGTATGGCGAAGACCAGGAGAGAGGTTTGCTCCTTGCAATATCTCTGCAAGGATTCCATTCGGCAGTGGCTCTGTTATGTTCTGGGGTGGCATCTGCTTTGATGCTCGCACAGAGTTAGTGTCCGTACTATCTTGAGAATATTATAATAGAACATGTGATGCCTTTCGGTCATTTTGTGGGGCCCAATTTCCTGTTTATGCAAGACAACGCTCGACCTCACGCGGCTAGGGAGGTACTCGATTATTTTAATCAAGTTGATATACCGATTATGCAATGGCCACCAAAAAGCCCGGATCTGAATCCGATAGAACATGTATGGGATCACCTTAAGAAAAATGTGAAACGTCATATACCTGCACCTAGAAACCTGAGGGAACCTAAAAAATGCAGTTATCACAGAATGGGGGCAAATTCCTCAAGTTTTATCTAAAATTTAATTAGAAGCATGCCTAGGCGCATAAACGCTGTCACCGAAGTAGAGGAGGCAAACACGCTACTAGTGTCCCAGTTACACCATTAATTTTCCTACTAGTGTCCCAGTTTATTTTTTTCATTATTACATAATTTCAACGATTTTGTTATTAGGTCTTAAGAATAATTTTAATTCGAATCTTATAGAGAAATTTGGTAGCTAATTCACTTTTAAAGTATCCGAATAAGTTTTTTCTAACTTTTAGTGTAACCAATGTTCATAAAAAATTATTAAAATTAATTCATTATAGAGATTTATATGATTTAATATATTGTTGCGTTAATTTTGTCCAGGAATGTATATAATGTAATACTTGCGAACACTTTTCTTTATATTATTTTGCGAAAAATCGCTGTCCCCCCTCAAAAAAAAATGGCTGAATAAAGCAGAGATCCCTTATCTCAAAAAGTAATAATCAAAAAATTTTGAAAAATTCTGAAATATTCTCCACAGGGTATAGATTGAATGAAAATTATCACGAATACATTACCTTAATAATTTATTTGGTATATTAAAAAACACAAATTTCAAGGTCATTAGTTTTCAGTAAAGATCGGAAAAAACTTTCTTGGAAACTCATTTGGGGTGTGTTTTGTGATGTCATTGATAATTTTATACCCCTTAACAAATAATTTTATTTTAAAAGCAATCAACGTACGGTACACTGATTATGCAAGTCCGATTTGCAGTTTTCCGGTTATTTTTAATTGACTAGGTGTCAAAAATAAAAATTTATATGCATATATATATATATATATATATATATATATATATATATATATATATATATATATATATATACGAGGCTGGTTTGAAAAGTCCGTGTAAAGTCCGAGAGATGGCACCACCGGCGCGTATCGAGGTCATGTTTAGTTAGTAGCATCTCTTGAATGAACGCACACCAAGTTTCAGCCATATTGGTCTATTTCTTTGTGTTTGGCATTCGTGTGAATCAAGGAAGTCGAGTGATTTTCAAGAAATGGACGAAAAAGAATTTCGTGTGGTGATTAAACATTACTTTATGAAAGGCAAAACGCCTCAGGAGAC
Organism: Pachyrhynchus sulphureomaculatus; assembly: GCA_019049505.1. Taxonomy (NCBI): domain Eukaryota; kingdom Metazoa; phylum Arthropoda; class Insecta; order Coleoptera; family Curculionidae; genus Pachyrhynchus; species Pachyrhynchus sulphureomaculatus. The sequence goes on from CM032456.1 coordinate 176,575,368, forward strand.
TAAAGAGAAGCTTGATAAACATTATGGTGACTCTGCACCTTCGATTAGAACAGTTTATAAGTGGTTTCAAAATTTTCGGACTGGCCATATGGGCATAAGTGACGCTGAACGTTCTGGACGGCCTGTGGAGGTTACGACTCCAGAAATCATTGATCAAATCCATGATATGGTGATGGATGACAGAAGAGTTAAGGTGCGTGAGATTGCTAGTGCTGTGGGCATCTCGACTGAACGGGTACATAATATTTTGCATAAACATTTGGACATGAGAAAGCTATCCGCAAGATGGGTGCCGCGATTGCTCACGCTTGACCAAAAACGGAATCGTGTGAAGTGTTGCAAGGATGGTTTGCAGCTGTTCCAGAAGAATCCGGAGGACTTTAAGCGTCGTTTCGTCACTGTGGATGAAACATGGATACATTACTATACTCCTGATACCAAACAACAATCTAAACAATGGGTTACCAAGGGGGAATCTGCACCAAAAAAAGGCGAAGACCGTTCCTTCGGCCGGAAAGGTTATGGCGACTGTCTTTTGGGATTCGCAAGGGATAATCCTCATCGACTATCTGGAAAAGGGTAAAACTATTACAGGTGAATATTATTCATCGTTATTGGACCGTTTGAAAACCGAGCTGCAAGAAAAACGCCCGCGATTGGCCCACAAGAAAGTCCTTTTCCATCACGACAACGCACCAGCACACACCTCAGCAGTTGTGGTCGCAAAATTAATGGAAATAGGATTCCAACTCGTTTCAGATCCCCCCTGTTCTCCAGACTTGGCTCCCTCGGACTACTATTTGTTCCCCAATTTGAAGAAATGGCTGGCGGGACAAAGATTTTATTCAAACGAGGAGGTGATTGCAGACACTAATAGATATTTTGCAGACTTGGACAAACCCTATTATTCGGAAGGGATCAACAAACTAGAACATCGTTGGACGAAATGTATAAGCCTAAAAGGAGACTATGTCGAAAAATAAAAAAAGGTTTACCCCAAACACATAAGTAGTTTTTATTTTTGCACGGACTTTTCAAACCAGCCTCGTATATATATATTTATATTTATATACTGTCACATATTTTTAAATATTAATTATCTAAACTGCCATTCCTCGTACGCCATTAATTCGAAAGCTATAAATAATTGCGGACAGCTAAATGAAAACGGATATTTGAAGGGCCATTTTGAAGACTCTTAGCGTTTACCATTAACATTTCGAGTATTCCAATTGCCATTGATATGATTTGAAGATCGTGCTTCCGCTTATGCTAAAATATTCCACCCTGTGGATGCTGCGTTTATCTATGTAATTTAATCAAAGCATATACCATTTGGGTGATTCAATTACTAATTAAAATAGACCTGGCTATATTAACTCATAATCTTTTTTTAGTTCAGGTTAGAAGATAAAAGTTTTGTATTTATAAAAAAAAAAATCAAGGGTGTCAATTTCTTCATTGAAACGTAAGCTTTCAAATGCAACTTGGCCCTTATGAAAAAAACAAAATTGCGGCTCAATATGGCAGCTCGAAACAAAAAAATCTTGATTTCTAAGCGAAGTCAACTGAACTTCAAAATTGAGACAAAGTAAAATATTGATGGAATAGAGTAACCAACATAATTTTATGTAATACCAACATGGCGGGTCCATCATGAGGCCTAAAACCGAAAATTACTCCGGTCATGAAAAAGTGGTATCTCACTGCGAAATCTCCATAATTGCTTATTTTTCGTATAATTTTCGGTTTTAGTTGCCATATTGGATCCGCCATGTTGGTATTACATAAAATTATGTTGGTTACTCTAACTGTTACATCAATATTGCATTTTGTCTCAGTTTTGAAGTTAGTTAACTCCGCTTAGAAATCATGATTTTTTTTGTTTCTAGCCGCCATATTGAGGCGCCATCTTGTTTTTTTTCAAAAGAGCCAAATTGTATTTGAAAGCTTACGTTATTATATATATATATATATATATATATATATATATATATATATATATATATATATATGTATATATATATATATATATATATATATATATATATATATATATATATATATATATATATATATATATATATATATGTATATATATATATATATATATATATATATATATATATATATATATATATATATATATATGTGTATACATATATATATATATATATATATATATATATATATATATATATATATATATATATATATATATATATATATGTGTATACATATATATATATATATATATATATATATATATATATATATATATATATATATATATATATATATATTTATATATGTATATATATATATATATATATATATATATATATATATATATATATATATATATATATGTATATATATATATGTATATAATATATATATATATATATATATATATATATATATATATATATATATATATATATATATATATATGTATATATATATGTATATATATATATATATATATATATATATATATATATATATATATATATATGTGTGTGTGTGTGTGTATATCAACGAAAACATTCCTCCAATCATATTTCAACAAGAAATTAATAAATTAATAATTAGTATAATAGACAATCTTCCTCCTGGTCGCTCCCATTATTTTCTTTCTCTTTCTCGCTCCCTCGCTCACCCTCTACTTAAAATTGGGTTATGAGTTATCCTTCCTCGGTTCCATATCGGTTCTTGGTCGCTTAATTGGCTATCTCTTTCTTGCTTAAAGGTCCAATACATGCACTTCCCAATTTTTGATCGGTTCCTTCCGGGTGTCGACCCAGTATTCTGGTTATTTGAGTTTTCTTAATAAGCCCCTTATCTCTGTCGGTCAGCTGTCTCCTGTCGTCCTTGTCATCTTTCCTATATGGCGGTGGCCATGTGTGATTGTCACAGGTGAAATAATTAACAATGTTTTCAACATCCAAGGTTCTCAACCACATCCATGTTTTAAATTTGGTTTTTATAATTTTATCTACAGTGTTATAGTGTGTATTTTATATATTTTATGTATTAACCAACGTTTTTATGTATAAGCTACCTACGGCCATTCAGGCTAACTCAACTTCGCACTTCTCATGTGAGTTTTTTGACTTTTTTATGACTGATATCTTATTCTTGTTCTACACTAATTTTATTTATTATAACAACTTAATGATAACATCATTAATTTAAATTTGTCCCAAACACGATAAGTGAATATGTTTTGTTCTTCTTTTCAGTCCTTGCCCTGAAGAAGGTCCCAATCTAGGACCGAAATATTGGCTTAATGAAAATTGTGTGATCTCTTATCACGCCCTTTTTGCCGAGTTCCCCAACTAAGATTTTATTTTTATGAATTTTGGTAGATACGGCAATCTTTTGCTTTCTTTCTTTATTCTATATATATATATATATATATATATATATATATATATATATATATATTATTTTTATTTTTCAATTTTCTTGTATTTGGAGGTCAATTATAGAATGAAACTTCCCAAAATTTATTGTGATCCTTTCCTTTTATTATTGACGTTTCCGCACAGTTTACCTTTCTAAAAATTCTTGTTTAGTTTGGCTAAAATTACACATATTTAATCCATAGTTTACTTTTTTAAAAATGCATGTATTGTTAATTTATTAAGACTAAAGTAATTAACTTTATGAATGTTAGGTTAATTCTTACCTTCGACGTGGATGTTTAGGTTAATATTTGTCATAGCCCATTTCATTGAATTACAACGTACTGTTTTTTCATTTTTTCGTCATATTAATTAACTGTCAGTGTCATATATTTTTATTTTAAAAATTGGGACGAACACAACATGTAAACTACTTTTATAGTACTGCCATATCAGGTTATTTGTTTCTTTTTTATTGTTAATAGCGGTTGGTGTTTTTTGTATCATAAATGATTCCAATATTTCTCTTTTTTTCTTAGTGTTCTCAGTGATTAGAATCTTAGTTCCTTCATAATTAAATGTGTGTTTGTTTTCCTCTTCGTGCTTTGTTAGTGCTGTTCTATTATATGTGTGTATATTTGTGTCCTTTTATCCTATTTTCCAAATATTGGCTAGTCTGCCCTATATATGTATGTTAACTACCCTCACAATTATTGCAAGGAATCTGGTATACAACATTGCTCTTTTTGTTTTTTGGGGTTTTGGTTTTTGATTTGGAAAGTTGGTCGCCAGTAAGTTATAGGCTCTATGATCGATATTTATATTTTTTATTTATATATATATATATATATATATATATATATATATATATATATATATATATATATATATATATATACCATGCAAATTATTAAGGATAATGCACTCGTGATAATTTTCATTTGATCCACACTTTATGAAGGATATTCCAGAATTTTTTGAACAGTTCTTTTTGAGATAAGGAGGGATACAGCGATTTTTGGCAATTTTTAAAAAATAATACAAAGAAAAGTGTTCACAAGTATTACTTCATATATATTTTTGAACTCATGTTTTCACAAGCTTTAATTTGACACCCCACTCGATGACCTGGTAATTTTTTTTTCACTTCCAATTTCACCCCCCAAAACTAACCCCTTAATTCAAAGTTTAACTTTAAAAACTACACGCCTTCTGATTGGGCCCTCAATTCCTATATTTGTATCATATAGTTTTGAAGAAAATCGGGTGTGACAGACGGACGGGCGGACAGACAGATATACACCAAAATGATCTCATAAGTATTCCGTACGGGACACTAAAAATATGATATTATTAAATCATCTATAATATATATAAAATGCAACGTCTCTCTATCTGTCTGTCTGTCTGTCCGTCCGTTAGTGCGCTTATCACTGGAGAACCACTTATCCGATTTACGTACTTTTTTTTAAAAAACATACATATGTTCTATGGCCAGGTTATAGGCTTTATTTTATTACGATAGGTAGCATAAGGAATGAGTAGTGTCGACAATAGTGAATGAAGTCGGAAAAAAGTTTATCGCTAGCGCGTTCCCTTGCAATACACAGCCTAAGCCATTAAATATGGAACAATATTATGTATCAGAGAATATCTATAATCTATAATATATAAAATGCAATGTCTCTGTCTGTCTGTCTATTAGTGCGTTTATCACGCGAGAACCACTTATCCGATTTACTTGTCTTTTTTTTTTTAAATTCATACATATATGCTTCGGCCAGGTTATATAATAATAATAATAATAATAACACTCCGAGAGGTTGCTCTAAGATATTTACAACAAAACTGGTCGGAACTTCACACATTTTCATTAATTGAAGTCGACGATATAAAAGACTTCAATAACTACTATAATTATATGAGGAAAAATGGCACCTATGGAACGAGCCTAGAGATACTTGCCCTCTCGGAAACACAAAATAGCAACTTTCATATCTTCTCAAAACAACGAAGAACAAGATATACAAAAATAACTTTTACGGACAGACCAACAATAATAAGCACGGGAAAATAGAACAAAACTATTTACCTTCTACTAACAGGCAACCCAATGTCGGGACACTTTGAGCTTCTGACACCACAAAACATTGAGAACATTCCAGACAAAAGCAGACCAATAAAAGAAGCATCGGGCGAGCGACGTAACGGTCGAGGAAGTCGCGGGAAATGGCAGCTCGACCAAAACGATGAAGACCGGGCAACCGAAAATGGACTTGCCAAAAGTGTTGTGCCGGCGAGTAAGCCGACACCCACCAAGGCGGGAAAGTCACAGCAACGCATGAGTTGCACCACAGGAATCAATGAACACGCCATGCGTTGCTGTAATGAAATCACACCTGACAAAGAAATCACTGACAAGAGAATCACTCGCCGCTTGGACCCACCACCACCAATCCCAAGCGCAACGGACGTAGATGCGGGACAAATACAACCACCAAAGCCAGGCCAAACCGCGTATGTTTTGCAAGGACAACATGCAACTACCAAGGCGGGCAAACCAAGACAGCGGTTAAAGTGGACAGATGAAATGAATAGAACAGTGATGTGCTGTTACTACACCGCCACCAAACTAGAAACAGTGACATCAGGCTACAGACTGGAACTACACAGACTTTTCTTGACCGAATATCCACATCTGCAATTACTTGTTACAGAACAGAGAGTAATAGACCAAAATAGAGTTATTACCAAGAACAATCGCCTCACACCTTTCGAATTGCAAACCATCAAAGACACAGTAGCTGCTGAACTGAACACAGACCAAGTAGTTGCTGAACTGAACACAGACCAACCAAACAATAGAAACAGTAGAGCAGATACCGAACCAATCTCACACACACAACCACCCAGTCGAAAACAACAAGACCCACCACCCAGCAGGAGCATAACTCAAAATAATATTTCAAAGCAAATAGCAAGCACCACACGACACCATATCACAGACGACAAAATGAATGACTCACCACCCTCAACAACATCTACACAACATCACCCCGAATCACCTCTCATACAAACACTCAAAGCAGAAATGCAGTCACATCTAGCTCGATGGTCAGGCACCGACCCTACAACAAGAAATCCCATCCCTCGTTTAATTTTCAAACAGAACACACAAATAATCCTCAACGCAATAAACAAGCACATAATACCACAGTACATAACAGACTTAAGCACGATCGATGACATTCACACAATAATATATGCAGCAGCAATCACCACTATAACACAAAATAATCAAAAACTCCCGCAACGACAAAGAGACTCCAAAAGCAGAAAACCTAAATTTAAATGGCAAATAAGAATAGAAAACAAAATCAACAACATCAGAAGAGATCTGGGACACCTTACCCAGTTTATGAACGGGAACGCATCCAAACGTGTCACACAGGGTGTAGACAAGATCAAATCTAAATCTCTCAACCGAACACTGCCAGAAATCGTTGATACTTTGAAACAAAAACTATCCGTATATGCTGCAAGACTCCGTAGATACAAAGAATCTAACGAGAGGAAAGACACCAACCACCTCTTCCGAAGAAGCGAAAAACAGTTCTACCGAAAAACTATGTACAACGAGCAGACAGTAGTAACTGAACCACCAAACAAATAAGAGCTCGCAGATTATTGGAAAACTGTCTGGTCAGAACCCAAACTACATAATAATAACACCCCCTGGATCAAAGCCGAAGAAGATAAACACAAGATAAGAACAAGAAAATTACACGCTAACTACAGAAGAAATTACAGAAACAATCAAACACACACACAACTGGAAATGTCCTGGAACAGACAATATACAAAACTTTTGGTACAAACAGTTTACCACCACACACGAAGCACTCACACACCAAATCAACAAAGCCATTCTACAACCACACACATTTCCCACTTTCCTTACACAAGGAATAACATACGTTAAACCCAAAAGCTCAGACACCACAAACCCGTCAAACTACCGACCTATCACCTGTCTTCCAACCCTATAGAAGATCATCACAGCCGCAATTTCCAAGAAAATAGAACAACACCTAACAGACAACAATATTATCACAGAAGAGCCGAAGGGATGCAGAAAAAATAGTCGAGGATGCAAAGAGCAGCTGATCATAGATAGCGTGATTATGGGACAAACCAGAAAAGAACACAGAAACCTTCACATCGGTTACATAGACTATAAAAAAGCCTTCGACTCCATACCCCACAGCTGGTTAATCAGAGCCCTAGAAATCTATAAAATCAACCAACACCTCAGGCAATTTCTAGCGCAAATTATGAAAACATGGAAAACCAAAATACGCCTAGAAACACAAACCGAACGCATCCAAACAGAAGAGCTGTACATCAGGCGGAGTATATTTCAGGGAGACTCGCTCAGCGCTCTATGGTTTTGCCTCTGTCTCAATCCACTCTCAAATATACTAAGCAGAGCAGAGCATGGCTTCAATATCAGACACCAAAAAGTGAATCAACATAAAATAAACCACTTCCTATATATGGATGACATAAAACTCTATGCTGCCACACAAACACAGCTGAAAGAACTCCTCAAAATCACAGAAATATTCACCTTAGATGTCAATATGGAATTTGGTATAAGTAAATGCAAAGTGCTCCACATCAACAAAGGCCAGTGGAAGTACCACACAGACTGACGAAACTTTTACAAACAAAACTCAATTCCAAATATCTCACTAAAGCCATCAACACGTTCGCTATACCTATACTCACATATTCATTTGGTATCATCAAATGGTCACAAACAGACATAGAAAATATTCACATCCTTATACGATCTCAATTCACCAAATACAGGAAATTACACCACAACGCATGCAAAGAAAGACTTACCATCGAGAGGAAGGCAGGAGGAAGAGGAATTATAGACATTAGATCATTACACACAAAACAAATACAAGCACTTAGGAAATTCTTTCACGCCAAGCAAACCAGCCTCCACACAGCAACAGTCAAAGCAGACAAAAACTGTACCCCACTCGACTTATCCCGGGTGGACCACCCAGCAGATACACACAGTCACATCCAATTGCAACAGGAAAAGATGAAAACGTGGGCAGAAAAAACACTCCACGGAAAACACAGAGACCACATAGAACAAGACCACGTAAATAAAAAACAATCATACACCTGGTTGCGGGATGGGCAGCTATTCCCGGAAACGGAAGGCTTCTTGCTTGCCATCCAGGATAGAGTCATATTAACCAGAAACTACCAAAAGCATGTCATCAAAGACCCAACTATTACAGAAGACAGATGCAGAAAATGCCACCAGCAGAAAGAAACGATCGAACACATAACAAGCGGATGTAAAATATTAGCCGGAACGGAATACACAGCCAGACATGACTCAGCTGCAAAAGTAGTTCACCAAGCACTAGCCACAACATACAAGCTCATAGAAAACACAGATCCCTACTACAAATACACACCAACATCCGTACTTCAAAATAAAGATTACAAACTTTACTGGGACATCAGTATCCATACAGATAAAACAGTCTCCGCCAATAGACCCGATATTACTTTTCAGTGCAAAAAAGGAAAAGTCACCTATCTAATTGACATAGCTGTCCCCAACGACACAAACATTCAAACGAAATACACAGAAAAAATTTCCAAATACATAGACCTTGCAACGGAAATAAAAAGGCTATGGAAACAAGAAAAAGTCATGATTGTCCCCCTCATTATATCAGCCACAGGCCTTACACCAACAACATTCACACCACACTTAGTACAATTAGGACTCAACACAAACATACACAAAAACATTCAGAAGTCAGTGATTTTGAAAACATGTAACATTGTCAGGTCATTCCTTAATACACAATGGTAATGCGTTTGTGCTGACTTGGTTTGCGCCCGTCAGCCAAACATGGAACCACATTGACCAAATGTGAGAAAGAAAAACGAGAACAGTCATAATAATAACACATCCTTATACGGTCTCAATTCACCAAATACAGGAAATTACACCCCAACGCATGCAAAGAAAGACTTACCATCGAAAGGAAGGCAGGAGGAAGAGGAATTATAGACATCAGATCATTACACACAAAACAAATACAAGCACTTAGGAAATTCTTTCACACAAAGCAAACCAGCCTCCACACAGCAACAGTCAAAGCAGACAAAAACTATACCCCACTCGACTTATCCCGGGTAGACCACCCAGCAGATACACACAGTCACATCCAATTACAACAGGAAAAGATGAAAACGTGGTCAGAAAAAACACTTCACGGAAAACACAGATACCACATAGAGCAAGACCACGTAAATAAAAAACAATCATACACCTGGTTACGGGATGGGCAGCTATTCCCAGAAACAGAAGGCTTCTTACTTGCCATCCAGGATAAAGTCATATTAACCAGAAACTACCAAAAGCATATTATCAAAGACCCAACTATTACAGAAGACAGATGCAGAAAATGCCACCAACAGAAAGAAACGATCGAACACATAACAAGCGGATGTAAAATATTAGCCGGAACGGAATACACAGCCAGACATGACTCAGCGGCAAAAGTAGTTCACCAAGCACTAGCCACCACATACAAGCTCATAGAAAACACAGATCCCTACTACAAATATACACCAACATCCGTACTTGAAAATAAAGATTACAAACTCTACTGGGACATCAGTATCCATACAGATAAAACAGTCTCCGCCAATAGACCCGATATTACTTTTCAGTGCAAAAAAGAAAAAGTCACCTATCTAATTGACATAGCTGTCCCCAACGACACAAACATCCAAACGAAATACACAGAAAAAATTTCCAAATACACAGACCTTGCAACGGAAATAAAAAGGCTATGGAAACAAGAAAAAGTCATCATTGTCCCCCTCATTATATCAGCCACAGGCCTTACACCAACAACGTTCACACCACACTTAGTACAATTAGGACTCAACACAAACATACACAAAAACATTCAGAAGTCAGTGATTTTGAAAACATGTAACATTGTCAGGTCATTCCTTAATACACAATGATAATGCGTTTGTGCTGACTTGGTTTCCGCCCGTCAGCCAAACATGGAACCACATTGACCAAATGTGAGAAAGAAAAACGAGAACAGTCATAATAATAATAAACCAATAACATTCACACCACATTTAGTACAATTGGGACTCAACACAAACATACACAAAAACATTCAGAAGTCAGTGATTTTGAAAACATGTAACATTGTCAGGTCATTCCTTAATACGGAATGGTAATAGCGTTTGTGCTGACTTGGTTTGCGCCCGTCAGCCAAACATGGAACCACATTGACCAAATGTGAGAAAGAAAAACAAAAATGATCATAATAATAACGATCTATATCTAATATATATAAAATGCAACGTCTCTCTGTCTGTATGTCCGTTAGTGTGCTTATCCCTCGAGAACCACTTATCCGATTTACGTGATTTTTTAAATTCATACATATGTATGTTTTCTGACCAGGTTGTAGATATATATTTTGTTACATCTATAATATATATAAAATGCAACGTATCTTTGTCTGTCTGTCTGTCTGTCCGTTAGTGCGCTTATCACTGGAAAACCACTTATCCGATTTACGTACTTTTTTTTAAAACATACATATGTTCTCTGACCAGATTATCTATCTATAATATATATAAAATGCAACGTCTCTCTGTCTGTCTATCTGTTTGTCTGTCCGTTAGTGTGTTACGTGTTTTTTTTTAAAACATACATATGTTTTCTGGCCAAGTTACAGGATATATTTTGTTACGTTAGGTAACATAAAGAATAAGCAGTGACGATAATAGTGAATCAAGTCGGAAAAAAGGTTACCGTTAGCGCGTTCCCTTGCAATACACTGCCTCTTTTTTTTTTTTTTTTATTGGTCTAGCACATGTGCTGCAGGGAAGTCCCTAAAGCGCTCCAGGAGCGGCACGAGTGCGGAAAAAGCAATTCACGTTGTTCTTGAATCGCTGTAAATTGTACTCGGTGGGAAACACAGCACTGGGCAAATTATTCCAAAGGGATGACGTTCTCCATATAAAAGATTGCTTGAAAAGCGTTGTACGCGGAGTAACAAGCTGAACCTCATACGGATGCGAAGCACCAGCGCGACGTGTATTTCTAACATGCACCGCTTTGGGAGGAATTAAGCGGGCTACATCCTTCGAACACTTTCCATGAAAATACTTGTAGAACAGACTCAAGTCGCCAACCGTTCTTCGATGTTCCAGCGAATCAAGGCCGCCGGTCAATTCCGGGTCCCCAATCAGACGGACCGCTCTTCTCTGAACAGAATCCAACAAATGCAGTGTATGTTTGGGAGCGGAGCCCCAAACGTGGGAGCAGTATTCCATAGTTGGTCGAATTTGGGCTTTGTAAAGAATTAACAGTTGTTGTGGAGTGTAAAGCTTTCTGGTTCTAAATAATATTCCCAACTTTTGAGAAGCTCTCCTTGCTATGCCTGCAACATGTTCATGCCAAGACATATTTGCTCCCAAACTAACGCCCAACAAATTGAGCGACGATGCTAGGGGAATGGAGTGCCCCGACATAACTATGTCGGGTTCAGCAACGTTAACTTTTAATATGGAACAATATCATTTTGCAAAGAATATAATATATATAAAATGTAACGTCTCTCTGTCTGTCTGTCCGTTCGTTAGTACACTTATCACTTGAGAACCACTTATCCGATTTACGTGTTTTTATAAATTTATACATATGTTCTATATAATTCGATGTAATTCGATATAAGCCTAGATAATGGGAGATAAGGTGAGATAATGGGAGATAAATATAAATAACGGGAGATAAGGAGAAATAATGGGAGATAAGGAGAAATATTGCGAGATAAGTCGAGATAAGCCTAGGTAATGGGAGATAAGGTGAGATAATGGGAGATAAGGAGAAATAATGGGAGATAAGGAGAAATAATGGGAGATGAGCAGAGATAAGCCTAGATAATGGAAATTATGTAGAGATAATGGGAGATAAGGAAAAATGATGGGAGATAAGGGGAATAATGGCAGATATTTTATTAGGTTAGGTAACATAAGGAATAAGCAGTGACGACAGTAGTAAATCAAGTCCACGCGAGCGGAGCCGCGGGCACTGCTAGTATACAATATATAAAGATTTATTTTTCATAACTTTTAAGCCATAAACCATACTTATTTTAAAAGGTGACTATTACGTCAGTTTTTTTTCTTTTTATGTTATACGCAACAATATTATTTAGCCGTATACAGGTATTTAAAGGATCAGTTTATTTAAAGCCACTTTTATAGTCTTTTGAAATGATGACATATAAATTTTCATATTCAATTTTATAAGTTTATTTCTCTTTAAATAATACAGTACGGTGATGTGAAATCACGGCAGTATATAAACTTTATTTTGGAAGTTTAATAACCATTTTAAAGGTTAGCAGATGCAATAAGGATCATGAATTACTCTTTAGCAGACACGTGTTATGAAGTTATTTGAAAGTTTGCGGCATTGTTGAAATTCATATGATTAATTAATCTTTACGGTTGACTCGCGATGCAGTGCTGAGATATCCCGACATACTTAATGCGAAAGTACAGTTTGAATTAGAAGAATTATTAAAATTTCTTTAAGTGTGTTTGGAGGCACGTTCTATTTGACTGTCTATATCAGTGATTCCCAAAGTGGTTCAGGTGGACCCCTAGGGGTCCACGGGATACTCGACGAGGGTCTACGTTGGCGTGAAAAAAAATGGGGGTTCACAAGTTGTAAGTGGGGGTCCACGAAAATTTATCTGGTTTCGATAGTAAAGAACAAAAATGTTGGCTTGGCTTTACCTATCAATGTAGGCAGATAATACAGTACTCAAAAAAATTAAGGGAGCAAAAAAAAATTCCAAATTTTTCGGTGATTTTTGACAGGCTGTATTTCGGTGAAAAATGGTCGTATTGAGACTTTAAAAAAAAGCATTTTGAAGCTTTAAGATTCTAATTTTCAGATTTTTTGGCTAAAATTTTTTAGGAGCTACGGTTCTCATGCAATCCTAACAGATAACGCGAAAAAATAATATTGCAAATGCTTTTTTTTGGTCCACGGGCTTGAAAAAAATTTTTTCAGTTAGGCCGGCATATGAATCAGATAGCCTGTTTATTTAGCATTAATTTCCTTCTTTTAAAACCTACCTTAATTTTTTTGAGTAGTGTATTTTAAGAAGGTGAGCGACTGTTACTTGTAAAAACTTGCATATTCGATATTCAGTACAACGCGCGTCGAGACTTGCAAAGCGCCGCTCGCCCGCCCGCAACGCAACCAGTTCAGACGTGTAAAGGGACGAAATACGACTTGTGCTGTGCTTGCAATCTTGCATGAACTTGTTTGATTCTTCACCAATATAAATACGAATGCCAAGGACAAATGTTACTCATTTGTTTCCGGAATTTTGAAAAGAAAAGTGTGAGTGAATCGATATCAGTGTTTGCCAGTGCCGGAAAAAGTAAGTACCTGCCTATTTGTTATTCATACTTTTATTTTTATTGTAATAACATTATATTTGTTATGTTTGCGTGTAGTAGGTACGTAATAAAAATTAAATACTAAACAGGGCCATTATTCGCTACTTCTATAAAAGAACAGAAAGCCGAGAAAGATTGAACTTTTAGTACTTTTTATTATAAAATTATTTATTTACCCGACTATAGTGATTCACTAAAGGAGAGATATATGATTGACCTGCATGTTTGTACATATTTCAGTGCCCTCGTAGTTGCTAATGCTAAATGACTAAAAATATTTTCATAAATTGTACGTGTCTTTATGTACCACTCGTAACGTACATCAAAGTAATAAATAAATCATTAAAATCGCGGAGTTTTGATGTCAAAATATTCTTTAAAAGTATTTTCTCTCGAATTTACAGAAATGTATCAAAATATAATTAATCAAAAAATATTTTATATTACATTAAAATAGGTTCAGCCGTTTTGTGAAAACGTCTATATGGGTCTTAGCAGTTTATTGCTTTTAATAATTAAAATCAGTTTTGCCGCCGGCGTTTTGGTTTTTTCATTGCAATAATTAATTAATCCTATTTTATTCTGTTAAAATAGCCATATCCTGTTAAAGTCGCCTTATGATTACTAAAACAAACATTTTTTTCTTTTCAGGTAGGTAACTGATACGAAACATGGCTGAATCTAAAAAGAAATGTCGACAGTACAGTGTTGATTATTTGAAATTTGGTTTTCTTCCATCAAAGGAAGACAAACGATTGCTCATATGCCTTTTATGCAACAAAGTTTTGAGCAATGACTCTATGAAACCATCGAAGCTCGAAGATCATCTAAGAAGGTGTCATCCTAATAAAATAGGTAAAGATTTAAAATATTTTCAAACATCGAAGGAAAAATATGAAAAGAGACCCACCGTGCACAGTATGTTCGCTTCAACATCTCAATGATGATGATGGCTTGCGGGCATCTTACAATATCTCATTGCTTATAGCGAAATCTGGAAAACCGCACACCATCGGAGAACAGTTAATTTTACCCGCTGTTGAAGAGGTTTTAAAAACTGTTCTGCACAAACCTCCATTTGACGTACTCAAAAGAATTCCTTTGAGTAACAACACTGTACAAAGACGTATTGATGAAATGAGCTCTGATATTGAAAGCTTCTTGTGTAATTATCTGCAAACAACTCATTTTTCTATTCAACTGGACGAGTCAACTTTACCTGGTAATGAAGCATTATTATTGGCATATGTTCGATTTGTTATGGACGAAGAAATCCATGAAGAGATGCTATTCGCAAAAACTTTGGAGACGGACACTAAAGGCGAATCAATATTTAATGTCCTGAGTGAGTTTTTCAAGGAAAAATCAATTCCATTTACAAACATTATTTCGATGGCAGCAGATGGCTCTCCTGCCATCTTCGGGCGATATCGTGGGTTTATAAGCCATCTTAAAAGAATTATACCAGGAGTAACTGCAATTCACTGTGTCATCCACCGACAACACCTGGTAGCGAAAAATTTGAGTGATAGATTGCACCAATCGCTTCAATTTATGATTAAAGCCGTTAACAAAGTAAGAAGCAATGCGTTGAATACCCGTTTATTTACACAATTGTGCGACGAAAATGATGAAGACTTCCAACGATTGCTCTTACATACTGAAGTACGCTAGTTGTCGAAAGGTGCATGTTTAACAAGATTTTACTCACTTTTTGAATCAGTTTTACAGTTTCTGGAAAGTAAAGATCCAGATTTAAAAGAAAACCTGATCAAATTGAAAGCAGACATCGCGTATTTGACAGATTTGGTCAAAAAATTTAATGACATTAACTTGCAGTTACAAGGGGACAGCCTAAATTTAATAAAAACAAGGGGTGTAATTTCGGTTTTTCTTGGAAAATTGAAATTTTTGAAGCAACATATTAGTCGGCGCGAATTCTCCCAGTTTCCAAACTTGTCACAGGCAGAATGTTTTGATGAGGATATTCACATATACGTTTAACATTTAAATGCCCTGCATGATGACTTCAAAAATAGATTTGAAGATATTCTGACGATGGATCTATGGATCATAAATCCATTTGATGAAACGGAAGTGACGAATGTGGTATTACAAGAGGAGTTACTCGAGCTTAGCACCAATGAGGAGCTGAAGGTGAAAGGCTATCAAACATTTTGGCTGCAGGCAGAAATACCCGAAAAATATCCTGGGCTGTGGGAAATTGCGAGAAAACTTGGTAGCGTTTCCCTCGTCATACCTTGTAGAAAAAAGTTTTAGTGTCGTTACAAACCTATTAACAAAAAAAAGGAGCAGATTGAACATTACAGAACGGGGAGATTTGCGGTTATTCCTTACAAAACTGAAGCCAAATATTGATAATTTGATGTCAATTCATCAAGTACATCCCTCCCATTAAAATTATGACTATTTTTTTTTAATTGTTGATTTGCATTGTTGAAGTTACGGTACGTTATTAATGTTTAATTTTAATTCTGTTAAGTCTGTAATCATATTATTTTAATAAATAGAACACAACAAAATATATTATTTTTCTTTTTATTTTTACCACTCCGAATTTAGGGTTGGAACTCAGCCACGACGCAAATTTCCATCGTTAGATCTAATCTTCACATTTTTTGACGAGTTTTGGGAATATGATAGAAATGTAGCAGCAGGGGGTCCACCGAAACTAGTAAAATTTTGAAAGTGGTCTACGAGAAAAAAAGTTTGGGAACCTCTGGTCTATATCATAAATAGTGACTGTTTTATTTTTTTAACCCACAATGGAGTTTAACTATTTACTCAATATGAGTTCATTTTATTTCAACGTATTAACAATATTAGTACTTAAATCTTGTAAGTTTATTATAAAACGGTCTAATTTATTCATAAATTTAGTTTTTGACTAAAAATGATGCAACAAAAGCAATAGAATAAAACAATCTCAGATTGAACATCATGTCGTAACAGAAAAAGAGAAAAGAAAATGTCGTATATTGATATATATTTTATTTTGCTTTCTGCAGAGCGCTTTCGTCTTCTTCGAAAGGGGCCATCCTCAAGGCTAAGACTTTGTTAAATGGGTCTACATGCACACAGCCAAAAAATATCCACTACAGTTATACACACATGTGAGTAAGAGTGAAATATAACTCTTTATATTTATCATAAAAATGGAGTTGAGTTTCGGATCGCGAAGTGTGTACATGTGAATCGAACTCCCGGCAATAGTCAATTCGTTCAACGAGCACTATTACGGTAGTGTATCGATCTATTTACTTATTTATTTATTTATTTATTTATTGACGGACAGACCCATTTTGTACATAGTATTTACAGAAAAATTTCAATAATATAGTAAAGTTATAAAAATACAATAACAACACCAGTAATTATCATTTCAAAAACTCAGTGGACTGTCAACAGTTTTTCTTTTAAACGTTTTAAAGGGAGATTAAAAAAATCAAGATCCGCTTCACTGGCACCATTAGTGATTCTAGTGATCGGCGAGAATAGGCCATAGTTACATCTGTGGTACCTCGGGGCAAAGAGTACGTGGTCCCTTGTTGATCTTGGTGGAACATGAAAATTTATCAGACTCAAGAGATCAGAGCAGTCTATATGACCATTTACAAGTCGAAATAAGAAACATATATCAGCAACTTTCCTACGTCTTGAAAGTGATTGCAGCTGAAGTCTTCGTAGCTGGTCCCCATAGGCAGTGATGTTCCGCTTAAATTTACAAGAGACATATCTAGCATACTTCCTCTGTACCCTTTCAACACCCTCAATATGCACAGCATACGATGGCGACCACACACTTGACAGATACTCCAAAGAAGATCTCACCTAGGCCTTGTACAAAATATTCACGCTATCTACGGTCTGGAAATCCCTAGTATTCCTACAGACGAAGCCAAGGAGTTTAATACATTTGTTAGTAATGAATATGAAAATCAAGCTTAGTGTCCAAATAAATACCCAAGTCACACAATGAGGAGACTCTTTCGAGAAGACAATTATTAATACTATAGTCATACAAAAGCGGAACTTTCACTCGAAAGATCGACATATTCTTACATTTTTTAATATTTAGTTTCATTTTATTTCTACTGCACCACTCACTCACCATGTCCAAGTCTCCCTGCAGTCTCATAGCATCGTCAACAGAATGAATTGACACAGACAATTTCAAGTCATCTGCAAAAAACAAGGGCCTTGAAAATAGAATCATCTCTCGTAGGTCGTTAATAAATATATTAAACAGCAACGGGCCCAGGTGGCTACCCTGCGGTACACCCGATGCAACAGATACCTCACTCGACATAAAGCCCTTTACTTTAACAAATTGTTTCCTGTATGTAAGGTAGCAGGTCAACCAATTCAGTAGTGATCCATAAAACCCATAACCTCTTAACTTCCCTATCAAGATATTGTGGTTGACTGTGTCGAAGGCCTTGCTGAAATCCGTATAAACCACGTCAACCTGACCACCCGCCTCCATTACATCAATAGTACTTTGAACCAACAAGATTAAGTTTGTAACCGTCGATCTGCCACCAACGAAACCGGGCTGTTCCGGAACCAAAAAAGGTTTTATGAATGGTTTTAATTTGTCGCAAACAATTTTTTCGAATACTTTTGGAATAGGATAGGTCGATAATTTTTAGCGTCCGAGTTGTCGCCGGACTTAAATACTCGAGTAATGAACCTATATTTCCATTGGTCAGGAAAAACACCGCTCTCTAGGGACATTTTAAAAAGCATATGGAGCGGTTTGGCCAAAGCATAGACATAGTCAACTAAAAATCTGGGAGATATACCATCAGGACCCGGTCCCTTATTTATGTCAAGTTTGGACATACAGTCAAACACCTCCCCCAGGGAGATCTCAACAGAGGAGAATGATTCACCACTTTCCCCGCCATCCTCAAGCCCAGGCTCACCACCGTCAGTATCCGACCTATAAACACCCTGAAAATGAGACTTAAAAATTTCCACAATAGTCTGTCCATCCGTCCCTGTTAGCTCGTCTAGATTTATTAAGGTGGGGGTGGACTTGCCCCCCTTTTTACTGTTATTGAAATTCCAAAATTGTTTGGTGTTATGCTTTAAATTTGTCTCAATATTTTTAACATACTGCAAGTAGCAGTTGCTCTTTAAGATATTGGATTGGGTTCTGAACTTCTGATAAGTTTCCCACCGATAGGTTTTTTTGTATTCTTTGTGACACAACTTCTTTTTTAGGATAAGATCTTTAAGTTCATCAGAAAACCACTTCGGGAACTTCGGATTTTTGGAATGAACCACAGGGACATACAGACTAATACCAGCATACAAAACTTCATCAAAGACAGACTTTGCAGCATTTACATCCGCAATACCACCCAAGACATATTCCCAGTCCACTGAGTGATAATAATTATTTAACATATTATAGTCCGCACGCTTAAAGTCATAGAAACTGAAATCATAATGCAAACACTCAGGATAGTCATTAAGCAGCACATCAACCATAAGGGAAGGATGGTGCCGGTCGCAAGGCAGCAGACTCTCCAGTGCCACCCGAACAGATGTTCTACTGTCTCGTGTTACCACCAGATCTAATTTCACACCATTCGCATTACTAATTTCGTTCACTTGGAATAACTGATTATAAGAGAAACAGTCACTAAGTAGCCTCACAACGTCCCCACCATGGCCAATGGTTGAACTTCCAAAACTGTCACTAGTCCATTCTACATGAGGCAAGTTATAGTCACCTAGGACACATATATTATCGCTGGGATACTCTTGAATGATCTCCTCTATCGCACAGCAGTGAGCCTGAACAGCATCCACTTTAATGGGTGGCGGCAAGTACACAGCACCCACCACAAGTTTCTCCGTACCACATCGAATTAACACAAACAAGTGTTCCACACTATGGTAGTTGTTTGGCACTATACAAGACTGATAACAGTTTCGTACTGCAATAAGCACCCCACCTCCACTTTTTTTTGTTACTAGTCTGGTTTGACCGATCTTTTCGATACAATACATTATCAGACATACCAATCTCAGCCTCACAGATATCATCACTAAGCCAAGTTTCTGAGAATACCACCACGTCAAAATCACAATCTGATATACTGAGTGTTAAGTCTTTCATTTTGGTTTTAATACCTCTGATGTTTTGGTAATAAAGTGTTAAGTTCGGCCTGCCCCTATTAAGTTTTTTCTCTGCCGCATAGAGTCCTGTCGCGGTTTATCCACATGCACAATCTTAGGCACACCTCCGAAATATTTTATGCCCAGTTTAGTTTCACCATTATGAATACGTTGCTGTAACTGAGACCTCAACTCCTTGAACTGATGCCTTTGCCATAGAGTTTGATCAGGACCAATGGTCATTCCCTGTTCTCTAAACCTTGACTTATTACTCAGGATGGTCTGTGCTGATCGCTCATCATGCATTATCACCTTTATTGGTCTCACCTTTTCAGAACTTTTCCCAACCCTCAACACAAGTGAATTTAATTCCCTCAACAACATTTTCAAAAGCTGTATCAACCAAGCTAGTATCATGTTCTATGATTGTCGATTATAAACGAGAGAGACTAAAAATAAAGCAGAGTGTAGTGTTAGAATTAAGAAAATAAGTAAAAAATTTGGAGGTTTATGAGAATAATTTTGTAAAATTGTATGGAGCTAACGAAACGATAAGCGAAGACCTTGATCGTTTTATTGTTTACGGTGATAAGAAATATAAACAACAGTTTTTTTTTCTCCTGTATTTGAAAATGGAATATAGAAGAACACACATACAGTTTTTTTTATAACAAAAAGAACAATGGATAGCGATGATTATACCTCAGAAGACTCGAAAAGAGGAAGAGTCGAAGAAAAAGAGGAGCGGGATTATTCAAGAAGAATAAAAAGCTGATAAGAACACCTCAGAAAGAGAAAAAACGAAAGAATAGATAAGATAGGCAATTTGATATAAATGATCAGAGAGCTAATGTCAGATATAAAGGATATAAAACAAAATCAGAAGAGATACCAACAAGAGTTGAAGGAACTAAAAAAGGAGAATGAAGTATTGAAAGAGGAAAATAAGATAATTAGAGAAAACATGAGAAGTATGGATTTGAAGATGAGTAGACTGGGAAAAGTCAACGTAAGGAATAATATTGTAATTTCGAGAATGAGATTTGAAGATCTGAAAATAGGTCTAGAACATTTTATGGAGAGGAGTATGGACACAAAAGTACAGATTAAAGATGTGATAAAAATAGGAGCGACTATATACAAGATAGAACTTGGAAACACGGGAGATAAAGAAGCTGTAATGAAAAATAAAAACAAACTGAGAAACCTAAGAGAGAGAGTTTATATAAACAACGATTTAACAAAACATGAACGAGAAATTCAAAAGAGATTGAAGCATATAGCAGAAAACGGGTGAAAATAGGATATCAAAAAATCGTAATCGAAGGAAGAGAATATAAATGCGACATTGAGGAAGAAAAACTGGAAGAATAAAGAATACTACGACCATCAAGTCAAAAAACTGAGAAAAAGGAGAGAGATAGGTAGATTGACGACGACCCTGGTAAAGATAAAGGATACGGATGGAGAAGACTAGTAAAATGAATACAAATAGGAAGATAATTAAAGAAATAGATAGGAAGAAAGAAATGGGAAATAATTATCGAGTTATTAGATTGAGAACACAGAATAACATGGGGTATAAACGGAAAAGAGGATGAACTGATAGAAGAACAACAAATGTACTATATAGGAATCACTGAAACAGAAATGAAAGGAAATGGATGCAAAAAATTAGAAGGAAAAGCATACAAAACTCAACATAAAGACATAATACCGGAACAAGATACAGAACTCACACAAACAGAAGAAACTAATACAGAAGAAACAAAAGAGGCAATTGGTAATTTAAACAGGGTGGAAGGATATAGAAGGAAATATGGAAAAGACAGATATAGAATAGCTGAACTCCACGGGCCTTACACTCCTAACAAAAGGGGTAAAAAGGCATAAGGATTAAGTAAATAAGTATATTTATCATATGTGTGTATGATTTTTTTCAGGTTGGGTGAATGTAGATCCTTTTGACGAAGTCTAAACCCTGAGGATGGCTCTTCTCTAAAGGTCGAAAGTGGTTGGCGGATAGTAAAATAAAACACACCAATATGTAAAGTTTTTTTCGCTCCTCCCTCAGAAATAATGGGGGCATTTTAAGTTTATTTATTTTTTCTGTTTAGCACACTTTTTTTATGTTGGTAAGTGTGATCTTAAATTTTTATAATATTTTGAAATAATAAAAGTCAAATTAGAATTGTATCAAATAAGAAAATTTTAAAAAAAACAGGAGTAAGAATCGACATAATCTATTAAACACCGAATTTGTTCGATTGAAGTACCCATTACTCGATGGAAATTCATAATAATTAAAATAAGTAATTAGATCTTTGATTGTGTTAGCCGATACTTGTTGGAAATTTATAATAAAATTATATAAAAACAACACTATGTTTTAATTTCCAATATATTTAAAGTCACTTGACAATTGTTTCACCATACAATGGCTTGCTTCTTCAGAAGTAAATAAGAAAGAAAAATATTTGGTAGTAATCCTGGTTAAATAGTGCCTCAAACTATCCTTAATTACCTAAGATTATGCTAATCATTTTATTATATTATTTACAGACAGAATTATTTTAAGAATGGAAATCTGTGGTACTATTTCCGAGAACTAATAAAGGTTAAGTAAGGGTGAATCGTTTAAGTCTATCTGTTCGTTTAATAATTGATTGGAGTTTTTCCGTTTGTTAATTTCACGACATTCAAGCAAATTTAATTTTTTAGATTTATTTTCTACATGTAGGATTTTTAACGTATCATCAAAATTATAAGATTCGTTTATTATATGAGTTGCGTAATGTGAATTGTTCTTATTTTTTCAATAACTATGTTTATGTTCTTTAATGCGAGTTTCAAAAGGTCTCCCAGGTTGTCCTACGTAGGTTTTAGTACAAGATCCACAATTTAATAAGTAAACTCCTGATTTTAAGGAATTCTTAGATTTGGTTTTGTTATTCAAAATTATACTCCCTAAGGAATTACTGGTTTTGAATGATATTTTATTGTTCTTTTTTATTAAATGTTTGGAAATTGTTCTAGTTATTTTCCCTGTGTATGTGAGTGTACTAAATTTTCCTTTTTTGTCATTAATTGTGGGATAAATTAGAGAGATTGCTTGTTTAAAGGATTTTTTATTCAAGATATTATCTATAATGTTGGGGTCATATCCATTATTAATTGCGATTTGTTTGATTATGTTGAATTCTTTGTTAAAATTAGTTTTAGTCATAGGGATATGTAACAATCGATGTATGAAAGAGTTAAAAGCTGCCATTTTGTGAGGATACGGGTGGGATGAGCTATTGTGTATGACTGTGTCAGTATGTGACGGTTTGTGAAAAATCGAGAAATCGTGTTTATTGTTCACTTTTGATATAGATATGTCTAAGAAATTTATAGAGTTATTGGTTTCTAATTCTATGGTAAATTTAATATTAGGATGCAAATTATTTAGGAAGTTAAGGAGGATTTTTAGTTGTCTATCTGTTCCCGTGAAACAGGAAATGATATCGTCAACATATCTATACCAGTAAACAATATTTTTGCTTACCGCATTTTGATGAATTTTTAGCTCTAAATGATCCATGAAAATTTCCGCTAGTAACGGACTTAGGATTACCCATTATTAGACCTTCTTTAGATGTATAAAAGTTGTCGTTGAATTCAAAATAATTTTGATCCAAGCACGTCGTAAGTAAATCTAAAATATCCCGTTTAATAATTTCGTTTACTCTATTCTTGATTAAGAGTCATAGAATTAGTAGATAAACTAATCTGGAGTTTACTTATTAAATTGTGGATCTTGTACTAAAACCTACGTAGGACAAACTGGGAGATCTTTTGAAACTCGCATTAAAGAACATAAACATAGTTATTTAAAAAATAAAAACAATTCACATTACGCAACTCATATAATAAACGGATCTCATAATTTTGATGATACGTTAAAAATCCTACATGTGGAAAATAAATCTAAAAAATTAAATTTGCTTGAATGTCTTGAAATTAACAAACGGAAAAACTCCAATCAATTATTAAACGAACAGGTAGACTTAAACCATTCACCCTTACTTAACCTTTATTAGTTCTCGGAAATAGTACCACAGATTTGCATTCTTAAAATAATTCTGTCTGTAAATAATATAATAAAATGATTAGCATAATCTTAGGTAATTAAGGATAGTTTGAAGCACTATTTAACCAGGATTACTACCAAATATTTTTCTTTCTTATATACTTCTGAAGAAGCCATTGTATGGTGAAACAATTGTCAAGTGACTTTAAATATATTGGAAATTAAAACATATATAATTTTATAAGTACTTAAGGTTAGTTCTAAATTTCCACTATATTTTCTGCCTTATGACAATCGTTTCGGTACACAGTACCTTCGTCAGATAGTCGGTAAAAGTTACCGACTCTCTGACGAAGGTACTGTGTACCGAAACAATTGTCATAAGACACAAAATATATTGAAAATTTAGAACTAACATAAGTGTTTATTACAACAATTACAATTGTTCAGTATTAAAAAAAATCATCAACTACGTTGTTATTTTAAAGTATGTTTTTGTACACGTTTTTGAGGAAAATTTTAACTTGCGTTTGCTACCGACGTGAACTTCTAAAGATTGTTTTCCCAATACTAATACTTATTTATTTGTTTATATGCACTTCCTCGTCTGTTTGCTCGGTGTAAACAGTCAAAATCATTATTTTTCCTACTTCTTGATAACATTATTTGTCCACAAATTGTAATAATTACTGTTAGAAATAAAGGAAAATATTCTTAGTAAGGAAGTCCATTTCATAGCGAGAAATATTTCCATTATTTCTACAGTTTCTATTGGTTCTCTTGAAGAAATTGAGTTGTTTATGGGTTATTAAGCTTAATTAAACAATTACGGAATTCTAGTTTCAATTTTAGAACAGTAGAGTTCAGAGACAGTCTACAATCATTTACTAATGGTTTGTAACAACTAAAGTAAAAAGCAATTATATTACAATCATATTTTCCTTTAAAAATTAAATGATTTGGCAACAATTTACTTTCTATATTTTATCCATGATGGGCTCAAATACCAATACTTATCTTTATTTCGGTTATTATTTAATTTATCACTTAAAGAAAAGGAAAATATTGCGTTAAGTAGCCCAATTACCTTTGTTTCTTGTTCTAAAAATCAAATCAGTATCAGTTTTAATACAATTTAAATATTTACAAATTTCTTGAAATAACCGAATTATCCTATAATACAAAATTATGTAAACTTGCGCGAAAAAGAGACCTATGCTCAAGTTTTTATGAATGTTGAGACCCACCTGAACAACATTAAAAAACATCGTGTTGTGGCTGTGGTGGCTGGCCGTGGCTCGGTGTGTAGAAGACGAGGGTTCAATCCCGCAGGACGTATTAATTTATTTAAGTATATTTGGCCTCGCCACGTACATAGGTACTGTTGTTGTCCTTGGCAGCACTACCGCGTTGTTTAAAAGGTGCCGTGAAATACAAAAATCTATGTTTCGGCACTTGGACAACATTGACGAGTATTACGACATCCTCGCCGATATCCTTGGAATACGGAAAAGGGTAAAAAAACGCCATTTAGAAGTTTTATATTTAGCAACTTTTAAAACAGATCTTTTGGGTTCTAGAGCATTAGTAGAAGTAACCCATAATGTGCTCTGCACACGCAAAGCCTTTCCGTGGTAATTCTGACAGCAGCAAAAAAATGAAATGCTGTATTGCTTTGCTACAATAATGTTCTACTGCAATAACTCAGCTAAATTTCTGAACACATTTAATATGATTATAAAAAAAAAAATTAGTTCATTTATAAAACGTGAACCATAGCTTATAAAATTGTATTTTGAAAATCGACAATATAATGTTTTGTACAAATTAACACAGCGCTGGATTTAACTTGAACATCAATACCTTTAGGCTTAGTGATTCCCTATTCATTGAGACATAACTCGTGATGGTTCACTCAGAGCCTTAATTGTATAGAAATATTCTGGTATTATTCCAAATCATAATTTAGACAACTCAATAAATCTGTATTATGGAAATAAATAATAAATTCACTTTGTTGAATTTTAAAACATTAGTTAAATATTGTTATACTCTTTGGGTGTTTCCCAAGAATGTACAGGGTGAGTCAACGATAGAGTAAAGTTCATTATCTCATTTTTGAGTATATAAGCCGATATAGCATATGTTTTTTTAAATGGAACATCCTATTTTCTAATTTATTTTTAAATTCTGCGCAAAATTTTATAAAATAGGATACGGGATGCGTGCAGAACAATAAGCCCCTTTATGCTAAGGAAAGTGAAGGAAAATATAGTAAAACGACTAAACATGTGTATTCAAGTAGACGGGCATATTTTTGAACATTTATTTCGTCATAATAATTAATCGTTAGATAAGTTAAACTATATTAAAATTATTATTAACTATTTGTTTATGTTTTCACAATATCGTAAGTCTATTAAAAACAAGGGTAAAAATTGAAAAATTCAAAATACCAGGTGTACAAGTATGAAATGCGGATTTCAGACAACAGATGGTGCACCAATGCAGTTTGTGCTATAAAGATTTGATACTGCGCCATTTTGTTGTGTCATTAACAAGTGTCAAGCGCGCACAAGTGATAAATTGGAAAAGTGTGTACATAGTGTTGTGTTGTTGTGTTCAATATGTCGAAATTGATACCGAACAAAGAGCATTCGCGGACAGCATTAATTTTTTGTTTTCATTTGAAGAAAACTACTGTTGAATCATACCAATTACTTCGAGAAGCTTATGGTGAACATACTCCATCGCAAGATACGTGTGAACGATTGTTTCGGCGTTTCAAAAGTGGTGACTTCGATGTTGCAGACAGGGAACGTGGAAAACTGCCAAAAAATACGAAGATGTGGAATTGCAAGTATTGTTGGACGAAGATGATTCGCAAACACAAAAATAACTCGCCGAGCAATTGGGCGTTAGTCAACAAGCTGTTTCCAATCGGCTACGAGAGATGGGAAAGATTCAGCAGACCGGTAGATGGGTACCATATGAGTTGAACGACAGGCGAATGGAAAAGCGCAAAAATACGTGTGACATTTTGCTCGCTCATTACCGAAGGAAGTCGTTTTTGCATCGTATAGTTACAGGCGATGAAAAGTGGATTTATTTTGAGAATCCCAAGCGCAAAAAATCATGGGTAGACCCAGGCGCACCATCCACATCGACCGCAAGACCGAATCGCTTTGGCAGAAAGACGATGCTCTGAGTTGGGTGGGACCAGAGGGGAGTGGTCTATTATGAGCTGTTAAAACCTGGGGAAACGGTTAATACTAAACAATTAATCGACTTGGTCCGTTCGCTGCTTGAAAAAAAGGCCAGAATACCGGAAGAGGCAACACAAAGTCATTTTTCTTCATGACAATGCTCCATCACATACGGCAAAACTAGTTCGCGACACGTTGGAAGCACTCAGCTGGGAAGTTATGCCCCATGCGGCTTACTCACCATACTTGGCTCCTTCCGATTACTACTTGTTTGCATCGATGGGTCACGCGCGTCGTTCGTACGAAGATGTGAAAAAAAAATGGCTCGATGACTGATTCACAGCAAAAGGGGAAGATTTTTACTGGCGTGGTATTCACAAATTGCCCGAAAGATGGGAAAAATGTATAACAAACGATGGAGCATACTTTGAATAAATCACTTTTTATCATTCTTCCGAATTTAACATGTTTTTTTAGAAAAAAAATCCGCATTTCATACTTGTACACCTGGTAAATCGAAAAACTATTAGAAATAGGTATCTGACATACTTAACAAAAGTTGGTGGTTTGTAAAATCTATCAGAAAAAATAATAATATACAGGGTGTGCCATCTAAAAAATTTGAGATTTTTCAGTTTAAAATAGTCGAAATGCGTAAATTTGTACCATCTAACTCAAATTTGTTTACATATATCTTTTTTTATCTCTATAGAACGCTCGTGCCAATTATGAGTATTCCACCTTCAGAAACAATGGCACTACTGACAATTTTTTACAAAACTGAAAACTAGTATTTTTTTTTTAAATTAAAATATTAGAAAAACTACTAGGTTTAGGTATATAACATTATTAATAAAAAAGTTATAAAATTTTACGCAGAATTTAGAAAATGGAATGTTCCATTAAAAAAATCATATGTTATATCGGCCACACCTTTTCGAAGTACCCTGTATACTCAAAAATAATTTTAAAATATGCACCCTAACATTCCTTAAAACTATTGTATTTAACATTTTTTCGTCATTCCCGAAACAAATGAGATAATGAACTTTACTCTATCGTTGGTCCACCCTGTACTATGGAAAAATTTATTCATATTCATGTATGTTACTCTTTCTTGGATTCCACTTGTCATTTGTATTAGTTCCCAAATAGTTAAATCTGTAGGCCTATTCTACGGTGTTGTCCCTGATTTCGAGGGATTTTGATGGTAGATTTTTCTTTGTTATTACCATCCACTTGGTTTTTTTTATATTCATAGTTAATCCAAATCTTTCGCTGGCTATTACGACTCAACTGATCAGTTGCTAGAGATCTTTGATATTATTTGAGAGATTTAAGAGATTGTAAATGATACTCTAATTGTATTAATACTTCATTTCGAAACGTACATCGTTAGCGAAATGTGTCTTATACAAAATAAAAAATTGTGGAAATTGACTAAAACAAGTCTTTTATTACTAGTCGTAATGATGTCCTATCAAGTAGAAGCTACCACAATTGGTAATTTTAGAGTTTAACTTAAATAATGGCGATATGGCTCACTTAAGATTATATAGGACGTATCCTTTATGATAAACCACTTTTATCTACTTTAGGAATTTAAGTTTTAGTATTAAATTTTATTACTCTCTTCTATTTGAACGAAATCATAAGATGGTTTTAAAATCTTAGCAGTAAATAAGTCTTACGTTTAGGACCCATAACTAAACTTAATGGATGTAACAAGAATCATAAAGAGCGTTACCGTAACTATTATGAGGTGCATAAATTTAGTTCAAAGCTGCGGTATTACTAAAATTCTTATGTTTAATTGAACTTTAAAGTTAATTCCAATCAAGATATTCTAGACTTAAACTGAAATAGCAATTTGAGCGGAACGAATATTATCTCATCGATTATTCAAATTTGAAGATGTAGCTCAAATATCTGAATTGCCTTCATGTAAGTTTATATAATATTACTTTTCCTGATTAGCCATCCTTTTTGGTACCGAAAAGAAGCGCTTATTTACAATTATCATGTCCTATCATGGCGACAGATGTAAAGGGTGAAATGCAGTTGGAATGGAATCATCATCATTATCATCATCATCATCATCATTAGCTTATTACATCT
This sequence comes from Pachyrhynchus sulphureomaculatus, assembly GCA_019049505.1. Taxonomy (NCBI): domain Eukaryota; kingdom Metazoa; phylum Arthropoda; class Insecta; order Coleoptera; family Curculionidae; genus Pachyrhynchus; species Pachyrhynchus sulphureomaculatus. Next base: position 176,604,893 of record CM032456.1, read on the forward strand.
ATAGTCGGATGTAAGCCTCTCCAGTTGTCTCCAATGAGCAAACAACAATTTGCGCTTTGAATCCAATCGTGTCCTGCTAATCTTCTTATGTCGTCCGTCCATCTTATCTGTGGTCTACCTCTGCATCTTTTGTGTTCTCTAGGCCTCCATTCTACTATACGGCGTGTGCATCTATTATCATTCAGCCTTGCGATATGCCCCACCCAATTCCACCTTAATATACATATTCGTTGAATTACATCTGCCACTTTTGATCTTCTTCGTATCTCGATATTAGGAATACGATCTTGGAGTCTAATATTTAGCATTCTCCTCTCCATTGCTCTTTGGGTTACCTGGTTATTATACTTTTATTTAAAGCCCACGTTTCAGTGCTATATGTTAATACCGGCAGTACATATTGATCCAATACTCTGGCTTTTATTGTATTTAGGATGCCCAATTTAAATGTAAACTGTAACCTTCCGAACGCAGACGAAGTTAATGAGACTCTTCTTTATGTTAAACATATATATATATATATATATATATATATATATATATATATATATATATATATATATATATATATACCAGGTGTACAAGTATGAAATGCGGATTTTTTTCTAAAAAAAACATGTTAAATTCGGAAGAATGATAAAAAGTGCTTTATTCAAAGTATGTTCCATCGCTTCCATCTTTCGGGCACTTTGTGAATACCACGCCAGTAAAAATCTTCCCCTTTTGCTGCGAACCATTCATCGAGCCATTTTTTCACATCTTCGTACGAACTAAAGCGCTGCTCAGCAAGTGCGCGATTCATCGATGCAAACAAGTGGTAATCGGAAGGAGCCAAGTCTGGTGAGTAAGCCGCATGGGGTAGAACTTCCCAGCTGAGTACTTCCAACGTGTCGCGAACTGGTTTTGCCGTATGTGATGAAGCATTGTCATGAAGAAAAATGACTTTGTGTTGCTTCTTGCGATATTCTGGCCTTTTTTCAAGCAGCGAACGGTTCAAATCGGTCAATTGTTGTTGGTAAGGTTTAGTATTAACCGTTTCCCCAGGTTTTAACAGCTCGTAATAGACCACGCCCCACGTCTTTCTACCAAAAACGATTCGGTCTTGCGGTCGATGTGGATGCGCCTAGGTCTACCCATGATTTTTTGCGCTTGGGATTCTCAAAATAAATCCACTTTTCGTCCCCTGTAACTATACGATGCAAAAACGACTTCCTTTGGTACCGAGCGAACCAAATGTCACACGTGTTTTTGCGCTTCTGAATCTTTCCCATCTCTCGTAGTCGATTGGAAACAGCTTGTTGACTAACGCCCAATTGCTCGGCGAGTTGTTTTTGTGTTTGCGAATCATCTTCGTCCAACAATGCTTGCAATTCCACATCTTCGTATTTTTTTGGCGGTTTTCCACGTTCCTTGTCTGCAACATCGAAGTCACCACTTTTGAAACGCCAAAACCATCGTTCACCCGTATCTTGCGATGGAGCATGTTCACCATAAGCTTCTCGAAGTAATCGGTATGATTCAACAGCAGTTTTCTTCAAATGAAAACCAAAAATTAATGCTGTCCGCGAATGCTCTTTGTTCGGTATAAATTTCGACATATTGAACACAACACTATGCACACACTTTTCCAATTTATCACTCGTGCGCGTCTGACACTTGTTGATGACACAACAAAATGGCGCAGTGTCAAATCTTTATAGCACAAACTGCATTGGTGCACCATCTGTTGTCTGAAATCCGCACTTCATACTTGTACACCTAGTATATATATACATATACAGTGTGTCTCAAAAAGTTTTATACAAATTGAGAAAAAGTTTATCTTACATATTATAAAAAAAATTATTCTTGATAAAAAGTTCTATATCACATGGAAATCCATGATCAAGCACCAAAAGTTTAAAATATTTGATAGTGTACAGGGAAAATAAAAAATAATAATTTATAATGAAGAGTAGAGTGTGTTTATATTTAAATACAGAGCAACATATTAATTGAAAATGTTAATATTAAAATAAAAATTTAAATAACTCCAGTAAACACGTCAGTAATTGTTGGATTATTTATTGAATAAAAGAAAACGAAATCACTACAAATTTTAGGCTGAAAATAAACGAACATATTTTTGGAAATTCCTCACAACTGTCAATAAACTTCAAGGCTAACGTCAGTCTGTATTAGCAAAAATTAGAAATGTCAGTAAAATTGAGTGTTGAAGATATAATTGAAATTGTTTTCATAGCTGGAAACATAAAATTTTTAGAGAAGCAGCAGAAATCTTTAATAATAGTACACTTCACAACTGTAAGATATCTAATAAGCAATTTCAAGATTTATGGATGTGTTGAAAATAAATTTAAAAGGAAACATCGGGCATGAGTTTCAAATGAAAATAATCAAAATCAAGTAGTGCTGTCGGTTGTAGAAAAGCCAGAAGATTCACTTCGGAAAAGATCAGCTTTGTTGAATGTGAGTAAAACGACAGTTGCGAGAATTTTAAGATCAAATAAATTTAAACCATACAAACCCCAATTCACCTATACTTTAAAAGCAGGAGATTTTGACAAAGATTTGAATTTTATGATTGGTTTGAAGGAGAGTTGGAAGATAACAGGTTTATGGCAAGACAAATACCTTTCTCCGACGAAACGACATTTACATCTAACGGGACAGTAAGTTCTCAAAACTATCGCTGGTTAATCCTAACTTTAATATCCAAACTCGAAGTCAATACTCATTTAAAACCAATGTTTTGTGTGGAATTTTTAAAGATAGAATAGTTGGATCAGTCTTTTTTCGAAATAATATGAATGGTGAAAGTTACCTAGAATTTTTAAATAATAAGTTCCCTGAGTTTCTTAATCGCCTACCAATGGTATCAACATGATGATGCATCATGTCACAGTACGAGAAATTTTCAAGATTATCTCCTCCACATTTTTAACGGTAGCGTAATAGAGCGTAATAAGGAAGTATGTGCAGTTTACTTGACCCCCAAGGTCTCCGGACTTCAGCCCTCTAGACTTTTTGATGGGGCTACTTAAAAGAAAAGGTTTATCTTAAAAGCCCATTTCAAGGTGTTGATCATCTTGATAAAGTCATTAGGGAAACATGTGAAACTATAACTCCTGACGTAATTAGAGATGTAATAAAAGATTTTTCTCGAAGTACAATCACCTGTTTAGAAAGGGACGGTAAATACATTGAAGCACAGGCGCAATAAAGTTAGAATTACAATAAAAACTACTTAATTACTTTGTTAACTGTCACTAAATATATTTGTAAAGATTTTACAATTGCGTTATCGCGATTTCGTAGTACAACTACATTGTCAAACGCTTAATTAAGACTAAAACAGATTTTTTGGTATTTTATGTTTTTATGATGAACAGATGTGGGTCTATTTTATATTAAAAAACTTTGAACAAAGGAATTTGCTACGTCTAATTGACTATTCAGTAAATTTATATTATGGTCCTTTGAATGTCTGTAAATTTCTATAGATTCTAAGAAGTTGAGTTTTGACCCTTTAGGTGCCATATGGAGTATTTGTAAACAATCGATATTGGGAAAAGTATGGCCTGTTTCTAAGAAGTGTTTAGCAAAGTGTGATTTTTCATTTTTTAGCCTATAAGAGGCATTGTGTTCTGCGAATCTTGTCTTGAAATTCCGTCCCGTTTGGCCTACGTAACAGCTATTGCACTCTTGACAATTAAGTTTATAAACTCCTGATTTATTATATTTATTAGTTTTATCTTTGGCATTAAAAAATATATTGGATAATTTTTGAGCGGGTTTTAAAGCTATTCTTGTTTTTTCGGTCGTGAGAACTTGGGATATTTTATCCGAGATGGGACCAAAATATGTCAGAGGTATGAATGTTTTCTTTTCTCGGTATTCTTTTACGGGGTAGATTAAGCTGAGAGTGATTTGTTTTCGTTTACGGCTTATTAAGGTATTAATTATTTTAGGTTGGAAGCCGTTATTGAGTGCTATATTTTTGATTGTGTCCAGTTCTTTTTTTAAATTATTTTTACTAAGAGGGATATTGAAGGCCCTATGGATCATAGATCTATAGGCTGCCAGTTTATGGGAGTTAGGGTGTATTGAGTCAGCTGGGATGGTGACATCTGAAAAGGTTGGTTTGCGGAAGATATCGAATTCTAGTCTATTTTCTTTTTTTAAAATTGTAATATCTAAGAAATTTATTTTATTATCGGTTTCCTTTTCAAGTGTGAATTTTATGTTGGGGTGTAAATTATTTAGCTGATTTAAAGTGGAATTTAGTTCAGTATCATTTCCAAGGAAACATACTAAGATGTCGTCCACATATCTAAACCAAAAGAGAATATTTTTCGCGTGTTGAGTTTTTAGAAAACTGTTTTCCAATTCTGACATAAAGATGTCGGCTAGCCAAGGACTAAGTGGAGACCCCATGGCAAGTCCATCTCTTTGTTTGAAAAATTGATTATTGAACTGAAAATAATTTTCGGATATACAGAATTCGAACAGTTTCAATATATCTTGTTGTATTGTTATATTGACGTTGTTTTTTTGTAACATAGTTTTTATAATTTCTAAACAATCTTTATTTGGGATATTGGAGAACATATTTGTTACATCGAATGAAACCAGAAGGGCGTTATTTGGGATGGAGATATTTTTAAGTTATTTGTAAGGTCTATAGAGTTTTTTGTTTTGTATTTTGGATTGAATTATGTAATTTCTTTGAAGATGGTGTTGAGATGTGTTGCCAGATTTTTTAGGGGGGTGTTGCTGTACGATACTACTGGTCTTATTGGCGAATTTTCTTTATGTATTTTTATCAGGCCATAAAGTTTTGGTGATGTAGGATTTTGGTTTATTATTTTAAACTTTTCTCTTTCATCCACAATGCTCAGGGTTTCATTTAGCAGGGTCTTGAGTTGTTTTTGAATTTTATCCGTTGGATCTTTTTTTAGTTTTACTGGATTTTCTTTTTCCAAAAAATCATTTACTTTTTGAATGTAATGGTTTTTATCAAGAGCTATGATGGAGTTGCCTTTGTCTGCTTTTGTTATTAGTAAGTTATTCTCTTTTATTTTAGACTGAATGGACGCTATCGTTAATTGTTCTTGGTTACTGCAAGTAGTGTTTTTTGTGTTTATCATTATATGTTTTATTTTTTCTTTTTTAATATTTGGGTCACCTATGTTTTTTGTGGCTGATTCAATTTCGGATATTAGTGTTTCGGTAGTATTTTTTATATTAAAATTAGGGTTATATTTTGGTCCTTTTTCAAGCAGTTTTTTCTCACTTTTTGTGAAATTTGTATTAGAGATATTGATAAATCTATTATAGAAAGTTTTTTGTTGAGTATTATCTGAAGTTTCGGTATATTTTTTATTCTCTATTAGTTTTTTAAGTTTTTTTGATTGAGTTAAATAGACTTGCCATGGGGTCTCCACTTAGTCCTTTGCTAGCCGAAATCTTTATGTCAGAATTGGAAAACAGTTTTCTAAAAACTCAACACGCGAAAAATATTCTCTTTTGGTTTAGATATGTGGACGACATCTTAGTATGTTTCCTTGGAAATGATACTGAACTAAATTCCACTTTAAATCAGCTAAATAATTTACACCCCAACATAAAATTCACACTTGAAAAGGAAACCGATAATAAAATAAATTTCTTAGATATTACAATTTTAAAAAAGGAAAATAGACTAGAATTCGATATCTTCCGCAAACCAACCTTTTCAGATGTCACCATCCCAGCTGACTCAATACACCCTAACTCCCATAAACTGGCAGCCTATAGATCTATGATCCATAGGGCCTTCAATATCCCTCTTAGTAAAAATAATTTAAAAAAAGAACTGGACACAATCAAAAATATAGCACTCAACAACGGCTTCCAACCTAAAATAATTAATACCTTAATAAGCCGTAAACGAAAACAAATCACTCTCAGCTTAATCTACCCCGTAAAAGAATACCGAGAAAAGAAAACATTCATACCTCTGACATATTTTGGTCCCATCTCGGCTTTAAAACCCGCTCAAAAATTATCCAATATATTTTTTAATGCCGAAGATAAAACTAATAAATATAATAAATCAGGAGTTTATAAACTTAATTGTCAAGAGTGCAATAGCTGTTACGTAGGCCAAACGGGACGGAATTTCAAGACAAGATTCGCAGAACACAATGCCTCTTATAGGCTAAAAAATGAAAAATCACACTTTGCTAAACACTTCTTAGAAACAGGCCATACTTTTCCCAATATCGATTGTTTACAAATACTCCATATGGCACCTAAAGGGTCAAAACTCAACTTCTTAGAATCTATAGAAATTTACAGACATTCAAAGGACCATAATATAAATTTACTGAATAGTCAATTAGACGTAGCAAATTCTCCTTTGTTCAAAGTTTTTTAATATAAAATAGACCCACATCCGTTCATCATAAAAACATAAAATACCAAAAATCTGTTTTAGTCTTAGTTAAGCGTTTGACAATGTAGTTGTACTACGAAATCGCGATAACGCAATTGTAAAATCTTTACAAATATATTTAGTGACAGTTAACAAAGTAATTAAGTAGTTTTATTGTTAAAATGTACTGTCACAAAGTAACGGACCACTCAATCAACTCTTTAAGTTAGAATTAATCTATATGTTTAGTTGTTATGTTATGTACATAGTAATTTAGTAATGTTGCAATTTCAAAATTAAATGATATTAGCACAAATTTGTTATGGATGTAATTGTTGCAAAGCAGATAAAAAGGTTATCAAAAAAAATCAGTGCACCAGTTTCTGAATAATTTCGTTTTCCTTGGACTCAGTATACAGGTGCTGTTCTCGGTAGTGATAGACGAGGCCATAAAAACAGCAAAAAGGCAAACAGAGAAATACTCGGTACTGTTTCGGAACATGGAGAGAGTTGGAATAACAGAGATAACATACGCTGACGATATGGTACTGATCGCAAAAAACGAGAAAAAACTTGAACGAAAGCCTAAAGGTGTATAACGAAAGCTTGGAACGCATGAATATGAGCTTAAACGTGAAAAAAACGAAGACAATGATAATAAGCAAGGAGGACAGAAAGCATGAAATTACCTAAGAGAAGAAAAGATTCAGCAGGTGGAGAGTTTCAAATATTTTGGTGCAATGGTGACGAGGGATGGAGGGCTGGATGAGATTAGGGCGAGGACAGAGGCAGCGGGGAAACTCTTTAATAGTATCAAGAACACATTATTAGGTAAAAAAGAAATACCAAAATCAACCAAACTACAAATCTTCATAAGAATGGCAACACCAATAATTACATACGGATCCAAAGTGTGGACAACAACACAAAGTCACAGAAGTTAGATACAAAGTATCGAAATGAGATTTCTCAGAAAGATTGAAGGAAAGACAAGACTGAATAGGATAAGAAACGTTAATATACGGGAAGCACTGGAGATGAAGCCGATACAGGACAAAATAAAAGAAAGTCAGTTGAGGTGATTTGGACATATACAAAGAATGTGACAGGAAAGACTGGTAAGAAGAGTGTATGAAGCAAGAGAGAATAAGAAAACGAAGTCGAGGAAGACCACGAAGAACATGGAGGAAGGAAGTAAGGGGAACAGTAGAGAAAAGGGGAGTGAGGTGGGAAGAGACAACAAGGCTAGCCCGAAATAAAGAAAGATGAAAAGAAATATTGAAGACCCCAACCTAACCCAACCTACTCACACCAGCCTACACCGAGAGGTATCATGGCTAAGGATTAAATAAAGTAAGTTTCCTTTATTCAATAAATAATCTGACAATTACTGTCGTGTTTACTGGAGTTTTTTGAATTTTTAACTAGGAAGGTTATAAATCTAAACTTGAGCATACTTTTTTAGTTCCTGTTAACATTTTCAATTAATATTTTGCTCTGTTTAAATTTAAACACACTTTACTCTTCATTCCAAATCATTATTTTTTTATTTTCCCTGTATACCGTCAAATATTTTGAAGTTTTGATGCTTGATTATGGATTTCCATGTGATGTAGAACTATTTATCAAGAACAAATTTTTTTAATATGTAAGATAAACTTTTTCTCCATTTGTATAAAACTTTTTTGGAACACACTGTATATATATATATATATATATATATATATATTTATACAGTATATATATATATATATATATATATATATATATATATATATATATATATATATATATATATATATATTATATACAGTATATATAATATATATATATATATATATATATATATATATATATATATATATATATATATATATATATATACAGTATATATATATATATATATATATATATATATATATATATACAGTAGAACCCCGATTCACCGAGCCGCCCCCCCCCCCCCCCCCCCCCCCCCCCCCCCCCCCCCCCCCCCCCCCCCCCCCCCCCCCCCCCCCCCACGATTATCCGAGTTCCGGATTAACCGAGCCAATCTAAGAACCTGATTATCTGAAGTACGCGCTTCTATGCTGCGTATTAACCTAGCTTCTAAAATATGTATGTACATACATTCCATTTAAAATCGTCGCGGCCTTCGGGGAATCCTCCTGGCCCGTGTGAGGGGTTTCCCTGTTTATGTTTTTGGACTTTTTCAGCATGTAAATTTACCAGAATGCAGTGCGTTATAGCGTTTACTACGGAGAAGTACGAGTATACTTACATAATTTGTTTGGTTGGAGTTCTGGTAGTTAAGTGTAATTATTACGAACTGCTTTGTCTGAATTTTTGTTTGTCGTATTATAATGGAGCAAACAAGCGTAAAAGAATTCTCGTTCCTATTGAAGAAAAATTAAAGCTATCAGAAGAATTGAAGCAGGAGAGACAATTAAAGTGGTTGCACGAGATTATGGAGTAGGTGAGGTAACAGTTGGAGAGTGGCAAAGAAACCGCACAAAAATAGAAGAGTGGTGTATAAATCAAGCCTCCTCGTCCTCAGGAAGAAAATCGATGGAAAGTGGCGACTATGAAAAGGTTAACGAAGCTTTATTCATGTGGTTTAACCAACAGAGACAAAAGGTGTGCCTCTGTCAGGTCCAATTTTACAACAGAAAGCAATAATGATTAGTAGGCAATTCCTAGAGATAGATCAGTTTACCGCCAGTTCTGGATCGCTTGACCGCTGGAAAAAACGGTACGGTGTACGACAACTGACTGTATGTGGTGAAAAACTTTCTGCTGATGTGTCATAAATTGAGAAGTTTAAGCAGAACTTTAAAAAGCAAATCGAATATTGTGGATACACATGTGATCAAATTTACAACTGTGACGGAACTGGTCTGAATTATAAAATGCTTTCATCAAAAACATTGGCATCTCAACAGGAAAAATCAGCTCCTGGGCACAAACGTAGTAAGGAAAGATTAACTATAATGGTATGTTCCAATGCAACTGGCAAGCACAAAATCCCACTGATGGTGATTGGCAAGTCTGCACGTCCAAGAGCTTTAAAAGACATCTCACCCAAAGCCCTACCAGTCTATTACAAAAGTCAGAAGAGCGCATGGATGGATGCGACCTTATTTACTAACTGGTTTGAAGAAGAGTTCGTGCCATCTGTGACTAAATTTTTGAACAGAAACCGTCTTCCTATTAAAGCAATTTTGTTAATGGATAATGCCCCCTCTCACCAAATAGAAGGACTTCATGTGGGCGAAATTGTTGTAAAATTTTTTCCTCCAAATGTAACTAGCATAATGCAACCAATGGATCAAGGCATCCTCGAAAACATTAAAAAAAATTATAGGCGTTTATATCTTGAACATCTGTTAGAATACCCAAAAAAAGGAGGATATTATCAATGGGATGAGAAAGGTTACACTGAAAAATGTTATTTACTGGGTAAGTCAAGCTTGGGATTCTGTGCGTACTACCACTATTCAAACATCTTGGTTAAAAGTTATTGATTTTGAGGACTATAATGACAGTGAAGATGATACTCCATTAAATGAATTAGCTTTGAAATTGAGAAGCCATGGAGAAATGTCCTGGTCAAATTTTTGACAGCGAGATAGAAGAAAAAGAAAAAAGTTTATTTGAATTAATGCAAAAATTAAAAGGTTGCGAAAATGTGACAAGAGAAGATGTTGTTGAATGGATTACACCAGATGATTTAGAAGAAGAAATGAGAGTTGAAGAAATAACAAATGCCTTTCAGGAAACCAAAAAATCAGATGACGATGACGAAGCGGCGCTGGATGAACAGTCTCCCACTAAGATCTCTCATCAAGAAGGTTTTGCTTCTTTGGAAAAAAGCTTTGAGGTATATCGAACAACAACCAGAGGCAACCCCAGCGGATTTGCTTCTTCTTAATAGATGGAGAAACATTGCAGCGAGAAAAAGAAGATGCAATATGAAACAGAAGCGCATAGGTACCTGTTTCACTGTTTTATAATGTATGTACCTATTTATATGTTAAAAAACGTTAATACATCGGTTTAAAGTATTGGTGTTTATTTTTTGAATGAATAAAAAACAAATCCGGATTATCCGAGTTTTCAGTTATCCGAGAAGGGTGCCCTCCCACGTTACCTCGGATAACCGGGGTTCTACAATACTATGTATACATATATATATATATATATATATATATATATATATATATATATATATATTATATATATATATATATTATATATATATATATATATATATACAGGGTTACAGTGAAAGTCGTCCTAGATAATTAAGGACGTTATAGTTTAGGTCGTTTCTGACCGATTTGACTCTATGACATGATGTCCTAAACTTAACCGTTTTCGAGATATTGAAGTTTAAAGATTTTCTAAAAAAAAACATGTTTTTTTTTTGCTTTTTATATCGATTTTTTTTTATTAGAGGTTCTCGAGTGCGATTTTTTGGTTTTTTTTAGTTAGTCTGTATGTCAAGTATTAAAAATCATCAAAAAAATTTGAACTAGTTACTAACAGTTTCAAATGGCGGCTTGTTAATATTTCTAAATTACGAATTTTTACCAAGTGTTTCCTACTTTAAATCAATAAAGAGAAAAAAAAATGTATGGAAGTTATTCTGCAAATTATTTGAAAAACTTTTACGTCTTTTTAGCTATCAAAAAAGGTATAATACTAGGAGTTTAATAGGAAAACTGTACACAGAATGACACCTAAAGCGGGCTCGGGTAGCAAAAGGTAAATTTTTAGTTCTAGATGAAAATACGAAAAATACACAAATAAAACAAAAAACCTTGCAATTTAATATTTTTTATTAATTATAATTCATGTTCTATATGGTCGCCCCTATTTCTAACACAAATTCTCAGTCTTTTTCTTAAATTACTTTTCACAAACGCTGGTTGTGAGGTGCCGCCTCATTTCGTCAGCCGCATCAATTATTTTTTGTCTTAGGACATCCACGTTTTCGATAGGAGTCATCTGGTCGTATACGAGACTTCTCATGTGACCCTACACATAAAAATCCATCGGTGTTAGGTCTGGGCTTCTCGCCGGCCAAGGTATGGGTCCGCCTCTTCCAATCCATTTGTTGGGATAATTGTCATTGAGCCATGCACGAACACTTCCTCTGTAGTGAGCTGGGCAGTCATCGTGTTGAAAGTACATGTTTTAGGTAAACCGTTCCGCAAAAAATTGTCGTATTCCTCGTCATTCAAATTATCTGGCAGGAAGAATGGCCCAACCAAATAATTTGAAATTATACCCATCCACACATTTAAGCTGAATCTCGTTTGTGATCCTTTCGTTCTTTTTTTGTTTGGGTTGCCTTCCTCTTTAGAAGCCCAATAGTGGTCATTGTGGTAGTTTGTAAGACCGTCTTTGTCGAATTTCGACTCGTCAGTCCATAGTATTTTCTTAAAAAAAGATGCATCTTCGACATCGGTATTGAGCATAAATCTGCAGAATTCTAATCGTCGCAACGGATCCCCTTCTTCAATGACTTGCACGGGCGTATAGTGGTAAGGGTGTTGCCCCAACAGTATGCATTACAAACCATACCTTCCACTGCGAAATACCAAGCTGTTATGCGACAACATTTGTAGATGTGGTTGGGTCCACCTCAAAGAGACGTCGTATTTCGTTTTCTTCGTCTTCGTCAAAGATGCGTGGTCGTCCCATGTCAGTCCGCCGTCTTTGTACGGAACCAGTTTCCCGTAGTCTTCGATAAGTTCCATCAAATACGCTAACATCAGGTACACGACGAGTAGGATATCGCAGTATGTATTCATCACGTGCACGCGACGACACACCTTCACAAAATCCGTAACACATTAGGATGTCAGCATATTCCTCGTTGGTATACGTTGCCATATTCACAAGCAGAGATTAAAATCCAGTTACAAGCCAATTCACACAGTCAGAAGATGAAACACAGATATTTTTGAAAAGCACGGTATAGCACATCTGCCACGGACGAATCGCATGAGCAGACTAAAAATCATTCAATAATGTTTAGTGAACAGAAAATGTCACTCGCACAGAGAGTACCCCGACCGGAAAAAATGCTTACCCAACCCTTTTTATTGTTTGAAGGTGCAGGTAGTAAACCGGTAATTGGTAGTATCTAAATTCTATTATTATGTGACTCTACATTTGGGCCTATTGAAATCTCATTTTTTTTAGAATTTTCAATAGATCCAGTAGATATTATACCGTTTTAGATAGCTAAAAAGACGTAAAAGTTTTTAAAATAATTTGCAGAATAACTTCTGCTGCTTTTTTTCTCTTTATTGATTTAAAGTAGGAAACACTTGATAAAAATTCGTAATTTAGAAACATTAACAAGCCGCCATTTGAAACTGCTAGTAACTAGTTCAAATTTTTTTGATGATTTTTGATACTTGACATACAGACTAACTAAAAATAACCAAAAAATCGCACTCGAGAACCTCTAATAAAAAAAAAATCGATATAAAAGCAAAAAAAAAACATGTTTTTTTTAGAAAATCTTTAAACTTCAATATCTCGAAAACGGTTAAGTTTAGGACATCATGTCATAGAGTCAAATCGGTCAGAAACGACCTAAACTATAAGGTCCTTAATTATCTAGGACGATTTTCCCTGTAACCCTGTATATTTCTTTGTTATTAATGTTTTACCCTAAGTTACTACTTTATTCCCTAAAATACCTAGTATTAATGATTTGACAAAACACTCAACTACAGCATTTACTTTACATTTGACTTGCAGGGGAAGTATTGGGTAAATAACTTTATAAATTTTTGATAATAAAAACAGTTAAAATTTTATAGATCATCAGTTCAACTAATGCACCAACTTCTTCCTAAGTAGTACATTTTCAGTATTAATATTTAAGAACTGAAATAATGGCCTTATATACCGCAGTGTAAAATTGTCTTTATTTAAAATCGCTTTTATCTATTTTAAGAATAATGGCATTTGGGTTTTAATATTATATTTTACTACTTTATTTCTGCTTAAGCGATACGGTAAGATGGTTTTAAAATCTTGGCAGTAAATAAACTCCGCTTTTAAAGCTTTCATAACCAAAACAAAGAAAGGTTAGCACATGCAACAAGAATCGTAAAAAGTGGCACCGTAACTATTACGAGGTGCATAAATTTATTTGAAAGCTACGGTATTGCCGAAATTTATATGATTAATTAAACTTTATGGTTGACACCGACGGGATGCCGAGACATTCTGACGTACTTAGGGGAAAATGCATTTTGAACCGAACGTCATGCCAAGGATTATTCAGATTTCAGTGTTTCAGGAGAAGGCTTTGTCTCGTTGCAAGTTTACGTCATTAACAGAGATAATGCACGAAAAAAAATTTAACAGAAATCTTATACAATATTGCTTATTAAATTTTTGAACTTTTATCCACAAATTATTCAAGCTGGTAGTTAGTTAATTTACTGAACGATATTCGTTTCAATGAAGATAAGAATGAAACTACCTGCTTAGCTCTTTTGGATTTTAGTAAGGCGTTTGACACCCTAAATCTCTTGGCAAAGCTTTACTATTTTGGCTTCTCAGACCAGTCAGTTATTTTTACGGAACATTTTCTAAAAAATCGATTACACTATATAGAAATTAGAAAAGATTTTAAATCCATTAAATCTAATTACATACCGCTTACTAAAAGAGTGCCTCAGGGCTCCATCTTGGGTCCACTATTATTTTCTCTTTATGTTGCAGATATTGATAAGGCGATAGAATATTCAAAAATGCAACAGTATGCCGATGACTCTCAAATATATATGCAATTTCCTTTAAATAAGTTATGCAATTCTTTAGTATATTTTAATAGGGACCTAAATAACATATATAATTTTTGTAATGATCATAGCTTCAAGCTTAATGCACAGAAGTCTTGTTTCATGCTGTTTAAAGGTAATAAAAATACAGAGGATATACTTTTTGATACCTTTAGACCAGGGGTGCTCAAACGGTCGATCGCGAGTGCTTTTTGAGTCGATCTCGAGAAAAAAATTCCAATATAGAACTATTCACAGATTTTGTTTTAGGTAACTAAAACAAAATGTAATGAATAAACTACTAAAATTTATTCGATCCACAATTAGGCCAGGTACTTGTCAAAGAAAAGCCGCGTTTTTGATTCCCGCCGATTTTTCTAGAAACTTCGGACGGCGTGTTTGACGGGAACATTCGAGACTTCGTTCGCGTCGATATAAATGTTGCGCCTGCAGGAATAGGAGTCAGTCTGAGTTGTAACTTGAAGGCGATACATCGATACAAAGTTTATTAATAAATAGTCCAAAATAAGTGCGACGAAGAAAAGTAAAACTTATCATTTTAATAACGATTGGGAGGAAGGATAAGTGCATTTGTCTCATTTGCCGTGCGTCAGTTGCAATACCTAAGCGTGGGAACTTAGAGAGGCATCATAAAACGGTTCATAAAAACTATGAAAAGGATTTTCCGTGACAGAGTGAATTAAGAAAACGAAAAGTACGTGATTTGATAAATTGTTTGAAAAAAGAACAAACCATGTTCACAAGACCAGCCAAACAATCAAAAGCTGCAACGATCGCGTTGCAGCTTTTAATTGATGGATTGATATATTGGCGAAACACAAGAAACCATTTGATGATGGATTGGTTGCGAAAGAAGCATTTATTGAAGCGAGTGAGACTTTATTTGGAGATTTTAAAAATAAAACAGAGATTATGTCTGCTATTAGAGAACTTCAGTTATCTCGTCCGACTGTCACAAGGCGTGTTGAAACCATGAGTCAGGACATGGCAGATAAACTAAAACATGATATCATGGAATGTACATACTTTTCTTTACAGTTCAACGAATCCACCGATATGACAGACACTGCCCAGCTGTGTATTTTTATTCGAATGGTATTCAGTGACATGTCGGCTAAGGAAGAGTTTTTGACAATTATTCCTCTGAAAGGAAAGGCCCGTGGCGAAAATACATATGACGTTTTCTTCAATTTTGTAACAAACTACAAGCTACCAATATATAAACTAGTGTGCATTACAACCGATGGAGCACCATCCTGGAAACGAAACGGACGAAACATGACTGGAAACGAAAACGGTTTTGTGGCATTGTGTCGAGCTAATGATGATTTCCCTTCATTTTTCTCCTTCCATTGCATTATACATCAACAAGTTTTGTGTTCAAAAGTTCTAAACATGGAAGAGATTATGGGCATTGCAATAAAAATTGTGAATTCTATCCGTGCACGTAGCTTGCAACGACGGCTCTTTAAATTGCAGTTGGAAGATAGTGAGTCAGCTGAACACACTGATTTAGTTCTTCATACGGACGCCAGGTGGTTGAGTCACTGAAAATTCCTAGAAAGGTTTCAAGATTTATTGCCCGAAATAACAGCTTTTCTGGACGAAAGAGGTGATGACACTCAGATGCTGAAAAACGGAAAATGGCTTACTGATTTGGCATTTTTGACAGACATCACAATGCATTTCAACACCATTAATTTGGAGCTTCAAGGTAAAGGAAAAATTATTATTGAGATGATTAGCGCAATAAACGCATTCAAAAGTAAATTGCAACTTATGATAGATCAACTGAAAAGAAAGGATCTGAAAAATGTTCCGTCTTTGAAAGCAAGGATTCCTCAGTTGAATTATAATATTTATGAGGCAGAATTATCAAATATTTTGGGTCAATTCGAAATACGTTTTTATGATTTCAGTAAATTGGCAAATATGGCATCATTTATGAGTTATCCTTTTTCGTGTAAAAACATTGAGGAATTAGCTACTGAAATAGCAAGTTAAACTGACAGTTTAACATGGACTCATGTTCTGTTGAAAATGAGTTAGTGCAGATTATATCAGATATACATCTCAAAGCCACAGCATCTGATACAAAATTCTGGTGTTTTTATATAAGTTTAGACACTAGAACTCGTTTGTTTTGTAAGAACCAATAAACTCGCAATTTTGAATAATTATGAGTTTTTTCATTGACATTTTAGAGCAGACCTACACTTACCTTGACTAAAAAAATACATATTGTGCGGAAAACTAATATCTATGCCACGATACACCCTACCTAGACGACAATCCTGCATCACACTTACTTGCAGCCTCTCAGAGTCGATCGATCGTAGTCTAACAATATTGAGGTAGATCGCCAGCAGTTCAAGTTTGAGCACCCCTGCTTTAGACCTTCTATTGACAATAATTTTTGCCTTTAGGTCATGAGGCCAAAGTATTAGGAGTAATTTTTAACAAATCTCTTTCATTCCAATCACCTATTAATAATAAATTAAACGCTGCTTATATTCGTTTAAAAAAACTGTATAATCTAAGGAATCTTTTGCCATCAAAAACCAAATATTTGTGCAACGGCTTGATTATCTTTATTTGATTATGCTGGTGTTGTGTATGGCGACTCTTTGTCAGTCCAGTATGTTAGATTAATACAAAAAATTCAAAACTGTCATATGCGCTTTTCTTTTAACATTCCATTTAGAAATCGAATCACACCCTATTTAAATAACAGCTACATTTTAAATATCGAAAATCATTTGTATAATTTTGTCTATCGAATTTTTAAATTTGGACAACCCCAATACCTCAGAGAACAATTTAGTGTTTTCCTGCATCCGCACGATACTAGAAACATTAATTCTTTTAGAGTTCCTCAACATAGGAAGGCTACCTTTCAAAAGTCCTTCATTTTTGTTGCTGTGCATTTGTGGAATTCTTTGTCACAAGAGGTTAAACAATTATCACACATCACAAGTTTTCTTCCTATGTAAAACACCAACTTATTAACCAACAAAAGAATTCTAATTTAACGTAATATTTACCTACTTCTTTGTATCTAATTTTTTGGGATCCTTTTAGAGGTGGTACCACTTGCGTACCATATCATATTATGTAAAATTTACTGTGTTTATCTATATACATCTCCCCGCACCTCCGTTTCGCTACGTGCTCGCCGATCCCTCTTTGCGCTCTGCTATTTTTAGAATCTTTATTTTTAGAATTTTTACAATTAGTTTTTTATTTATTTTTAATGTATATATTCGCCACAGGGTGACACTACACATGCCCAAATAGTGAAGGGCTTGTGGTATCGGCTATTTATAGTCGCTGTGCCACCCTTTTTGTCGTATTTTAAGCAAATTTAATTTCTGTCACTTTATAAATTTGTAGATATTGGCAAATAAACTGAATTTGAATTTGAAATTAATGAAAAAGTCATTACATCACTAATTTTTTTCTTTCAAATTATCGGGATGCCTTGTAGTTAGTTACATTTTTAGTGTCTAAACTATAACACTACAAGTTTTAATACAAGGTGTATGTATCATAAGAAACTTAATATTCATGTTGGGAATGTGAAATCTTTGGTACAATGACACTACTCAGTATATATTATCGCTCCTGATGAAGCTAACATGGTTAGCGAAACGCGCGACGAGTGCAAAAATAAAGTGTTTGGTGTAGAAAAATAAAGTGTTTGGTGTAGTGGTGATATATCTATGCTGAGCAGTTAATATTCATAATAATAAAAGAAGAATTGATAAATGAGGAATAACCTTTATTATATATCAAATTACAAAGAATGAAATTTTTTTTTATAGGCCTAGCACACGTGCTGCAGGGAAATTCCTAGAGCGCTACAGGAGCGACAAGAGTGCGGAAAAAGCGATTCACGTTTGTCTTGAATCCCAGCTTTTGAGCAGCTCTCTTTTGCTATGCTTGCAACATCTTCATGACAATATATATATTTACTCCCAAATTAACGCCCAGCGCATTCCGTTACGATGCTTGAGAAATGGAGTGCATCGACGTAACTATGTCGGCTTCAGCAACGTTAACTTTTTTAGAAAAAACTGCCACCTGGGTTTTTATAGCGTTAAATTCTACTTGGATACCGTTACCCCAAGATAGGATTTCTTCCAGGTCTTTGTTAAGTTGAAAGACCTTCTACTGTCTGCGGATATTTGCATGAGTAACGAGATGTCCGAGCCTTTAAAGTGAATGATGAGATAAGCGTACTCTCATCTGCAAAGCTGTAGATTGGATTCTTGGTCTTTTCCAGCAGATTGTTAATGTAAATGAGAAAGAGATTAGGAGACAGTATGGAGCTCTGGGGCACACAGGCGTTGATAGTGAAGGTGTTAGAACAGCGTTTCTCAACCTGTAGGGTGCGCCCACTAGGGGGGGCGTGATTACACTATTGGGGGGGCGCGAGCGTATCGAAAAAAAATTATTATTAAAAACATTCATTAAAAATATTTAATATAATTTATTGAAAGGAAAGCAAAACAAAATATATTCTGACATAATAAAAAATAAAATACACATTTACATTGATATAATACACCTATAAATAGGATTGTACTAGTACTGCACAATGTATTTACCTAATAATTATCATATCAATACTAAATTAAAAACAAGTTTAGAATTATTAGTGACTCCCTTGGGCCTGTTTTGCAGAGCAAAGATTTTCGAAGGATGGTTTAATATTAAAAATAGACACTCTTGAGTTCTTTTTTTAGATTTAGTTGAGATCTATATTTTGTTTTCAAAGCAGCCACCGCAGAAAATCCGGTTTCGCAAAGGTAGGATGTTGAAAATGGTAAATGCTCTTGTTTTCAGTGCAGAAAACTCATCATTCACCCCTGCCCAAAATTGAAAGAGTAATTTATTATTAAATTGCCTTTTGATTTCAGCACTTGCCGTGAAGTCTATGAAGATTTCTTCTTCGGAAGTTGAGAGTCCTTCGGAAGTGTTTTGAAATGGATCCCTAACCCACTCGTAACTTGCTACTAAGTTGTCGTCAGTAAGAAAATACTTTTTAAAATTCTTTGTCAACATGGCTAGAGGATTTTCAATGGTTACTAAAACAACTTTCACATGTTGTTCTTCAGCCTTGTATGTTTTAACACATTCACCCACATTTGCAAACATTTCTAGGTTTTTTTTTGCTTTTCATTTCTGCTCTACAATTTCAATTTTCTATAAAAAACATTAATTTTATCACTTATATCGAATATATGTGTATTTGTTCCTGGGAGTTGAATATTTAAGGTATTTAGTTTCTCGAATATATCGACCAAGTAGCTCAATTTCATCACAAATAAACTATCTCGAAACTTCTCGGCTTTCGGTCGGTTTTCCTCTTCTAGGAAAATGGCGATTTCATTTCTTAATTCATAAACACGTTGCAAACATTTCCCACGTGATAACCATCTTGCCTCCCAATAAAATAGTAACGCTGAATGTTCGGCACCCATGTCTTTACAAAGCGCAGGAAAAATTCTAGATTTTAGGGGTCTCATTTTAATATAATTTACTACGGTTGCAACCCTAGTGAGCACAATATTCAGAGCAGGACTCATTTCTTTGAAAGCCCGAGCTTCTCTGTGGATCATACAGTGTGTCGACACACACAGTGTAGATTTTTGTTTCACAAGTGCTTGTGCACACCCGCACACGTGTCGCTGTTGTAGCGCTTTAGGGACCTCCCTGCAGCACGTGTACTAGACCCATAAAAAAAACACTCGAAAATCTTCCAGACATTGAATGAGCACCATCGGTACATATTCCTACGCAATTTTTTCACTCCATATTTGCCTCGTTTATAAAATCATTTAAGATAGCAAATAATGCGAATGATGTTGCTTTGAGTTCTAATGGTTAACAGAAAAATAGTTCTTCTACTGCTGACATACCATCACAAAATCGAACATAGGCAATGAAATGAGTATCTTTATTGCTATCTGCTGCCTCATCAAGCCGAATTGAAAAACAATTTGTCACGCAACTTCCCGAAAAGCTGATGCTGTGCATCTTCAGCTATATCACCAATTCGACGGGCAACAGTATCATTTGATATAAGTATGGATAGCAATTGTTTGGCAAAATTATCTCCAAACATAGTTTCTACAGTCTCAATTGCTGCTGGCAAACAAGCTCTTCACCAATGGTGTGAGGCTTTTTACATCTGACTATTTTATATGAAACTTTGTAAGAGGCAAGTAATGCTTTTTCATTAATAGACAAAGTTTTTTTAAAAAGTGATTTCTGCTTTACGTATGATTTTAATTCGAAGAATTCTCGGGGTTTGTTAAGGTACTCACTATGAAGCGTTTCCAAATGTCGTTTAAGTTTATTTGGCTTCATGCTGTCTGCTGCCAAGATTTTTGAGCAAATAACACACAGGGGCCTTTCTTCTTCATTTACTTCAGTACTGATAAACCCTAAATTTAAGTATTCTTTAGAATATTTTATTGATTTTATTTTCTGAACCACGCTCGTCTGTGCACTCGTTGATGCTGCACTATCACCTAATGCTCGCTTACGCCCACTTAAAAATTTATCCATGATTCTGCATAAATTTACTGCCGTGAACACTTAATAGCTTGAATTTCAGTTAACACGTAAATTACAGCATACACATTCACGATAAATCTGATAGCAGTAGAAGAGTCAACTCGACTGAGATGGGTTGTAATTGAACGAGGTGCAGCATTTATACACTTTTGGGCAGACTTTCCGAGTGTTCGAGACAACTCGGAACTTCTCGCGAAGCCGCTACCGATATGGTGGACGTGATAGAGATAGGAGGCATCGATTCTAGTTTTGTCAACGCAGCAGATATGTGTTGCCAAATATGAATAAATTTACTTATTCTTGGCAGTTTGTAAGGTTTGTAATTGTTTGTAATTAAGGTTATAGTGTAGCTTTAGCATCAAAATACTGAAAATACATTATTATTGCATTCATTGTTATTGTATGAGAGGGGGGAGACGCGATGAAAATTATGTTTGAAAATTGGGTCGCAAATACTGAAAGGTTGAGAAACGCTGTGTTAGGAAGAACCTATTTATAAAACAGTCGTATTTTGTAGTGCTATGGGAAAATCGACTACAATTTATTATTTTTCAATAAATTTAAGTAATATTTTAATTTATAATATAGGTACAGTAATGAAAACAAAGTTAAGTACGAGGTATTTATTGAGTAGTTTATCTAAATCTGCCTACAATGCAGTGTACATTGGCATGTGCAGTTTTTATGGGAAAATCAGTTACATAGTAATTTAGTCCATATTAAGTAATGGTTATGCGTAATAAAATGGTACTAGCTGCCTTATTAAAACATCTACATTTTTTTTTTAAAAAAAAACCATAATATTGCCAGAAAATACTTCATAATATTGTAGAAAATTAATATAAACGATGTATTGGAAAATAGTTGCCTATAGTAAGAAAATATATTGAGTTGTATTGTAAGTAAAAACTAATAATGATGCAATTTGGCGTACTTTTTTAAAATAATTTGTGGAACATGCCGACAACTGTGATTTTTAATACTTAAATAATTTTTTTCTCTCTTACTTTTTAGTGTTATACATTAACACCAGACATGTATGTACAACAAATCGCTAAATTCATTTTGTAACAGCACATAAGAATAAACTTATCGGTTAATCCAACATCGCTTTTTTTGTATTGTTTTTTATAACACGTATTATAAAAAGTGACAGGCATTGAGCGATCTATGAATTGCCTAGTTGGCCTAGCGCCTGCTATTATAAAGCAAAAAGTGTTCCGGTACACTTTAAATGTTTATATATGTATTCATGTAATTATGTAACTATTTACTTACCTATTTATTTCTGTTACAGGTAAGCCAAACCTAGACTACCATCTTTCATATTAAAGGTACTTTTATTGGTAAGTTCTTTATATTTATAGTTTTAGTTAATAATAATATTTATGTTCGGTTGAGATAATATCTTCCCCATTCGCTAAAAGATTTAAGTTGAAAACTAATCTAATTTGGCTTCAAAAATACTAATTTGTTCTTGTCTATGACCAATTCTAGCTTCTTTTCTACTTTGTAGTAATTGTCCCTGGGCCAGAGCAAGTCATTCTTCGTCCACTTTAGCTGTGGAATCATGTGCATTTCGGCCACAATGAACTCCCATATCTGTCATTATATTTAACAAAGCCAATTAAAATATAAACTTAAATAACTGCTACGACTGAATTGCTACACGTGAACTATGCAACGGTACTGAAACTCCCAGTTTCGAATATAAAATCTTAGAATAGCAGGTATGTCCCTTCTAAGAAGAATCTCTTTGTATTATATGATAAAAGAGAAAGTTTAAAATCCATTAAAATCTAGTTAAGGGGTTACGCCACCTTGGCGCTCGGAAAAGTTGATACCGAGTGGCGGTAAGGGTCAGTGAAAGGCAATAAAAAGTTCCTAGTTACGGTACAGACCTTTTTCGAACCCAAAATTAACGGCCGTGTTGCATTCCGTCACAGGCAGGTATAGAGCTGTAAATATGTGTGAAAATTAAAGGAAAAGACATATTTCAGTAATTACAGTAACATTCATTTTTTCCTAGATTTTAAGATCATGTTACGTCACTGTTTTTCTCCCTATAATTTATATTTTTTTCTCCATTTTTATTTATTGCAGTGATTACTAACTTTTAAGCAGTGTAGTTCAGTCTAATTTTTGAGCCGTTTATTTTACAGTGTGCATTGCGGGTTATCTACTGGATTTATTTAATTTGCATCTAATGCGTCGATTGGCTAGAGATTTGTATCCGGGAAGTAGCCATCTTGAAGACGTGACTTTACGGAAGGAAGAAAGATATTTAAAGGTCCGGATGGTCTGGATCTAGGTCTTTTTTCCCAGCTGAGATTAAGTAGGGCATATATTTTGTGAAGCCAAAGTAAGGGCTTTTTCTTCAGAAAGCCGCCCAGTAGGCTTTTTTATCAAGTTGCCGTACTCATATATTAGTGATGTAGTAGTGCAAAAACTGTTTTAGTGTTCAAGTTCAAGGCCTTTTTCCTTGAAATATCCTGCTTATTCCCAGACCTTTAGGGGTCGAGAACAGTTTGGTAGCCCAAAGGGAACTGGGGTAGCCAAGGTAGAGACATCAGTGGTATGAATATCTCACCAGGACAGGCCAAAAACTCATAGGAAAACCGTAAATCATCAGTATATTAATCCGTAGACCTAGTTTCCCGCTGACTGGTAACTCGTGAAGTGAATCCCACGAACCTTCAACATCATGTTTAACAAAGCTTTAATTAAAAATCCTGATTTAAAGACTCTATTTAATAATACCACCTACTAGACTAAGGGTTTTTTTTTAGTAATAAGAATAATAGTAGTGTAGCGAACTTAGAACTTTTAATTTTGTCATTAATAAACCTTTTTTTTTTTTTTTACCTTATTTAAGTCTAGCGTTTCACTGAATCCCGTGTTTTACCTTTCAGGGCGCAACGGTTGTACCATATCAAAATTATTCTTAACAACTACATAACCCTTGTGTATTTTTTCATTTTTTTAGCTGAAGTTAGATTCTGGTGCCCAAAATCCGTACAACCAAAAATTTTAAACAACTATAGAGACTATTTTCAAAAGACGTACAAAAATTATCTCTTACCCATATATACTCTACCAAGAAAAACTGAGCTAGTGTATGTCTAATTTCTTTAGTTCTTTTAATATTAATATTCACTCAATCCATTCTCAGAAATTATGAAAAAAAAACGAGAAGGCCACAAATGCGGGAAAAAGTAAAAACGCCGTAACATGCATTTGACAAACGTTACAGCATCAATTTCGTTATGTACATGTTGAATTACCTTATTTTCTAAAAATACTGACATGCACCTATTAGTCGAACACTTTGGTGCACTGGTTTGTACAGCGTTGATTTTCGCGTATGTTTCAGTCTGGAAACCCAAACCTGAACTAACCCTAATTTAATGTAATAATATTTAAGAATTAATAATATTTGATAATTTAACCCTACCTACCTGCGATTTGTGGATTACCTCAACTCGGATGAAAGGCAGGTCAAAATATTTACAACCTTCTAAAGGCCATTAGGTGGACCGCAACTCGGTATCTGCGCTCGGAAAAATATTCATAAAATAAAAATTGTTTTTGACTCAATTATTGTATATATAATATAGTTTTTATTTTTTTACAAATACATTATAGTTTTAACAACAAATTAGAAAAAAAAATATATTTACAAAAATTAAAAAATGGCGGAAATATGAACCATATTGTAGGACCCTCTTTTAAAAATCCTTGCCAACCATGGAATTTTTTCTCACTCAAGAATCGTCCAAAAACTAAACAAAACCGTTTTTATTGTTAAGAAAGGTCATAGCTAAGTGGCCACAAATGGCCGTTCGAAAATAAACTGGAATTTTTCACAAACATATTGAGCTTTAAAAATTAATAAAAAACGAACGGTGAATCCAATCGGAAAAACCTTAACTTCAAGATAATATTATAAAGAATATGTGGTATAAATTTGTTCAAAAAAAGTAGTTTTAAGAAAAACGCAGAAGAAAGAAAAATACTGCGTCCGTGTCTTAAAAGTCTATAATTTTTTTATATTACCTTCAAGCTGTGATTCCATTTTGTAAAGCTTGAAATATTCTTAAAAGTATAATAAATCTAATCAAAAAAAAATCGATTTTTTGAAAATTTCAAGTTGGCGTAACCCCTCAAGGTCGGCGAAGGCTGACCCGAGAGCAGCTGCTCGCTACCTGCTCCAAAAACTCTACAGAATGACACTTCTTTTAAACTAATATAACTTTGTCAATTTTTTTACCCCAGATGATTAGTTGTATCCCCTTAATAAATGTTAGATTGATATAATATCTTCTCTATTCCCTAAAAAAATTTACACACAACACTGGAAAGAAAAGAGCATAGATAAAATGTTTATAGCAACCGGAGTTTGACTGGTTTAACAATACAGAAAATTAATCTCGCCAAATTCTGGTTGCTGTAAACTTTCTTCCTGCGCTCTTTTATGTACAGTGTCAGAAAATGGTGTCCCCCTTATAGCCCAGTGGTCAGAGGCAAATTTTGACGAAAATAGCTGGTTTTAAACCCTTTAGTTGTAGTGGGAATCATGCTTCCAACCTCATTTATGATTAAATTAACGTTTCCGTATACCGCTAAATATTTTAAAATTGGTTATTAAGGAATTTTTTGGGATGCTAATTAAGAATCCGATGACGGATTTGAAAAATTCAAAATGACGGATCCAATATGACGGCCAGAGAGTACGTAATTCATTTAATTTCTTCGAGTAATTTAGAATTTTTATGTTTTCAATAACTGTTTTTTTTTTGTACCTGGATGTTTAAATTAAATATTTTTTTTTATTTTAAGTTTAAGTTGTACACTTTTTAAGAGCAAAATTAAAAAAAGAGGAAGTTTTTTTAAGTTTCTAATGATTTTCTTATATCAACTATACTTTTAACTGTAACCAAAAGAAAAATAAAAAATTGTCCGACTTTTTTTTACCATTTCGTACTGGTTTGAACGTAAAATTGCCGGCGGAGCACTACAGTAGGAAAATTTTCATATTTTAAAACTCAATTTTTAAATAACACAGAAAATGTGGGTGTTTTTAATTATTCTTATATTGAAACTTAAAGTATAATGATGATATATGCACAAAGATTTCTTTTTTCATTACTATATTTTATTAAATATTTGTAATGTACTGTATGTCCGTTATAATCATGCACACAAAAATTTCATTTTAAGTTTTACAAATTATTAGGAAACAAATATAAAAACTATTAGTATCATCGAAAAGCTGAAAGTCTCCTCTTCAAAAAGCTATATTTTAATTTTTTTTATACTCTGAAAAGAAGTAATATCAATTAACCTTTGAGCGGTGCGCGAGTTATATACGTCGGACCGATGGAAGTTCTTTTTTAAAAAATACTTTTTAGATGAACCCATTAATAATAAATTGATTGATTGATTGATTAACGCACCAATTTTACAATATCCTGATTACGAAAAACCATTTCTATTAACAACAGATGCAAGTAATTTTGCATTAGGCGCAGTATTATCACAAGGAACAATACCAAATGACAAACCAACAGCTTATGCATCAAGAACTTTAAATAAAACTAAAACGAGATGTTCAACGATCGAAAAAGAATTATTAGCCATTATATGGGCCTCTAAATATTTTAGACCTTATCTATTTGGAAGAAAATTTTATATTTATACAGATCATAGACCGCTAGTATGGTTATTTAATTTAAAGGAACCAAATTCAAAACTTGTAAGATGGAGATTACGATTATAAGAATCTGACTACCCAATTATTTATAAAAAAGGAACCCAAAGTTCTATTGCAGACGCACTTTCTAGAATACAGTTAAATATTTACGAGAATGAATCACTAATTAATAATCCAGATGACTCAGATCAAAATATCGTAGATTATTTAAGAAATCTCGCTGAAAATTCTTTTCAAGATGACTCACAAGAAAATCTGCCAAGTAGCAGTAAGCTAGATGAACCCATTAATAATAAAATCCATCTGCATTTAATTTGGAAAAGAGTAAACTTCGTGAATCTTGGATTCGAATGGTAAAATTTAGTGGATTTTCATTTTTGAATGGTTTTAAATTAATTAAATCTTGTATTAAACAATCGATAGATCTGTGATCGGCCAAACTAGTTATAAGGTCATTTTTAATTAAACCCCAGTTATTTAATTCATCTCTTGAAACTATTAGATCTGCTGCTCTTCCCGTAAGTTTGCTTAAGACTGTATCTATTAAACAAATATTTATTGAATCGTTCGGATCAGTTTTATTTTGGAAAGCTTTCAGACGACTTTCTACTGAACCTATAAATCTGTTGAGTAATTTTGGATTTCCATCAAAATGTGGTATGTTATCTGACATTTTGTTTTCTGGTTCAATTGATAGATTATTTAAAGTATTGATTAAACTATCTAAATTAAGGTCGTCGTTTCCCTCAATTTTGAATATATATATATATATATATATATATATATATATATATATATATATATATATATAATGCTATTACAAGTTAAAACAAAAAATATTCTTAAAATTAGTAACTTTAAATCTAACTTACAATGTAAAAACGAAGATTGCTGCTGTTGTTGGGTTCATGAATTTCTTCTTTCTCCGTTGGGTGAAAACTCCTCGATATTCCCTCGATAGTTTTCTTTTTGGTTGACTACAGCCTTTCCACTGCTGTGGTCCTGTCTCGTCGTGATGGCTTAAACTGTCACCTAAAATCGGTACCATTTCACAGAGAAAGTTCACTTCAGAGTTCTGTTTCTCGTTTCTTTTGTAACTATCACTTATCACCTGAGATCGATACTATTTATAAATAATAGTCACTTTTTCCTGCGTGATTTGCCGGGTATTACCTTAGATCGGTGCTTTCTTTACTCAACACTCACTTTTTCGTGGTTCTTTTCGTAAAATATCGACCGTCACCTTAAATCGGTACTATCTACGGGCGATTTTCACTTTTTTTTGAATAAATCCTCGACGGAACCGTATCTATCTGCGCTAGATACGTCTCAAATCTGCACGACTGCGCCAGTTATACGTCGGACCGATGGAAGTTCTTTTTTAAAAAACACTTTTTGTTTAATAAAAAATACTTTTATTCGAAACGTACAACGAATTTTGGGAGGTATTGGAAAATCAGAATAGAGCTCTCACAACAAATGAAAGAACAATAGTAATTAATCATCGTACTTTAGGGTTTTTATAACATTTCTTATCTTACTTATGACTAATGCTTACATTAGCAGTTTTAGTATTATATAATGGTCGTAACTCGCGTACAGTTTTTGAATCACCTATCCAAATTTTTAATAAATTCGCGCTAATAAAAAAAAAAGTCTAGAAAAAAATCTATATACTATTTTTTGTAAAATTTCCCGCTCTTTCATGTGGTTCTATTAGTTTTTCGATATCTTTTTTATTTTTTTGAGATATTACCGAAACACCGAATTCTTGATTTTATTTTGGATTTTGTGGGCTTAGCGTTCACCATACTTTCGCAAACTTTTTTTTATCGTATTCTACGTCTAAAAGACTTCTTGTATGCCAAAATGCAGCCTGTTAATATTTAATGAAAGCTCAAGACTCCTGGCGACTGGTTTATTAAGTACAAATGGAAATTAGGAATTTAAATTCACAAAGGCGTCGGCAAGCCAACTAGGTATGATGTACAAGGTCAGAATTCGTGGTAATTTTTGATTAAACCAATCAGAATGAAAAAAAATATATTTTAAAATTCTCACAACTATTAAATTTTCTACCGTCTTATTTCTCAATTTATATTTTAAATTTTCTCTTAAAAGATATTTCTTTAGTTCCGTATTCCTTATGGAATATAACGGTATCATAAATAAAAGGACAGAAATAGCGCTGCTTTAAGTACTGTATAAATTATAAATGTATTTTATTTTTTATTATTATAACGGATACCTCAATAACTTAATCAAGACGAAACGTCTGTTAATCGATATTATAGTTGCGGTTTTAGTTATTTGAAACGGTTTGGCTGAGAATTACTCCTTGCAACATTTTTTTGGTAGTGTATACTACACTTTCTTAACAGCACTCCATAATTTTAAATATATAATAAAAGACTGTAGTCAATTTCTACTGGTTTATTTATAATTGTGAAGACGCGTTTCGCTGTCGATGCAGCTTCTTCGGATCTACATTATACACTGTCAAGTTAGGTTTAATGTTTACAATTTTTTATTATTTCTTAATTATAATATTACACCTATTTAAATTATATTGATAGTATTGGAAAATCTACATAGACATGGTATTAGGAGAATAAATTCAATAATGGCGAATTGCTTAAATCTACCTGGTCGTTGAGTAAAGTACCAGTAGTTCTTAATCGATTTATTTGCATTGTCTCTAAAGCGTTTAGTTTTAAACCTTTTTGTTGGGTATGTAAAATTTTGAAATTCTTATTAAACGTGTGATTCTCTGGTAAAAGATGATTAGCATATGTTGAATTAGACTTTCTATGGATGAAACTTTTGTCGTGTTCTGTAATTCTGTGTATAAATATACGTCCAGTTTGTCCTATGTATACTTTAGGACATGACCCACATGTTAATTGATATACCCCTGATTTATTATCTTTATTGATTTGTGGTTTGTAGTTTTTTAGATATTTCCCTATAGTATTGTAAGTCTTAAGCTATGTTGATATATTTTTGATTTAAAAATTTTCCCAGGTTTTCTATTGGTTTGCCGAAAGAGGTTAAGCATTTAAATGTGGTTTTTCCGTCCTTAAAACATGGGTATATTTCTGAGATTGCTTTGTGTCTAAGTTTTTTCCTAACGATGGTATCGGTTAAGGTAACTGAATAACCGTAGTTAACAGCTACTTGTTTTATATAGTTTAATTCTTTAGTAAAATTGTATTCTGATAAGGGGATATAAAGCTATGATAGGCCGCGTGTTTATGATGGTTGGGATGATGAGAACTATTGTGAATTGTGGTATCTGTATGACAGGGTTTGTGATATATTGCAAATTCGTGTTTTTTTCCTAGCTTTACTGATTGTTAAGTCTAGGAAGTTGATTTTCCCTCCGACTTCGTCTTCCATTGTAAAACTGATATTTCTAAGTACAGAATTAATGTACTGTAGAAAGTGAGTTAATTGTCTATCCGTTCCTCTAAAGAATACGATTATATCGTCTACGTATCAATACCAGTATAGACAAATATTAATATTGTTATTATGATTGTTAAATATCATTGTTTCAATATTGTCCATGAAAATTTCGGCAAGTAACGGACCTAATGGACTCCCCATAATTAACCCTTCCTTACTATTGTAGAATGTATTGTTAAATGAAAAATAATTTTGTCTTAGGCAAGTTCTTAATAAATGAATTATGTCCATTTTTATAACTTCATTTACTTTGTTTTTTGTTAATAGGTTCTCTATTAAAATTATTGTTTCGTCTGGGGAAACACTTGGAAATAAGTTTTTGACATCGAATTTTTTTAATTTAGAATTATCTGGTATTGTTATATTCTTAACTTTATTCACGAGTTCGTATGAGTTTTTGATACTATATTTAGGTTCAAATTTGGTATGATATTTGATTAAATCAATTAAAAAGGTCGACGTCTTATATGCTGGAGCAGACATATAGGAAACAATTGGTTTGATTAGGTGGTCAAGTTTGTGTAGTTTTATGAGTGAATAAAGTTGTGGGATTTGGGGATTTCATGTGGTTCTATTAGTTTTTTTCGATATCTTTTTTATTTTTCGAAATATTACCGAAAAACCGAATTCTTGATTTTATTTTGGATTTTGTGGGCTTAGCGTTCATCATATTTTAGCAAACTTTTTTTTATCGTATTCTACGTCTAAAAGACTTCTTGTATGCCAAAATGCAGCCTGTTAATATTTAATGAAAACTCAAGACTCGTGGTTATTTTTGATTAAACCAATCAGAATAAAAAAAATATATATTTTCAAATTCTCACAACTATTAAATTTTCTACCGTCTTATTTCTCAATTTATATTTTAAATTTTCTCTTAAAAGACATTTATTTAGTTCCGTATTCCTTATGGAATATAACGGTATCATAAATAAAAGGACAGAAGTAGCGCTGCTTTAAGGACTGAATAAATTATAAATGTATTTTATTTTTTATTATTATAACGGATACCACAATAACTTAATAAGACGTCTATTAATCGATATTATAGCTGCGGCTTTAGTTATTTGAAACGGTTTAGATGAGAATAACTCCTTGCATCATTTTGTATACTACACTTTCTTAACAGCATAATTTGTTAAAAACTGCTATATTTAATACGTAGGCTGAAAAGTTTTTTGCCTGACACATAGATGTCACCCTTCTCAAAAAATCCATTGTAAGTTACAGTGGTTTTGATATTTTCAAAACAATGGAAAAAATCGAATTTCGTGTGTTCATTAAACACTGTTTTATGGGAAAAAACACCGTTCAAACGAAGCAATGGCTTGATAAGTGTTACGGGGACTCTGCCCCTGAAAAATTTCTCCTCATTTATTGGTGTGCTGAATTTAAACGTTCGTACAGACATAAATGATGCTGAACGCTATGGATACCCAAATGAGGAACACTGGAAAACATAAAAAAAAAAACAAAATTGTTTTGGATAACGGTAAAGTGAAATTGCGTGAAATAGGTGACACTCTAAACATATCAAAAGAACGTATTGGTCATATTTTGCATGAACAGTTGGGCATGAGAAAGCACTGTTCGAAATGGGTACCGAGTTTGCTCACAGTGGACCAAAAACAACAACGTGTTGATGATTCTGAGCGCTGTTTGGACCTGTTTAAGCGCAATAAAAAGGATTTTTTCATGCGATATGTGACACACCGGGATCAAATTGGTAGTTAGTTGAGTGGAGAGCACCTGGTAAAAGCCGCCCGAAGCGACTAAAGACACAACCGTCGGTTAGGAAGGTTTTGACCTTTGTATTTTAGGATGCGCATGGAATAATGTTCATCGACTATGCTGAGAAGGAAAAAAACATCAATAGCGAATATTATATAAAGTTGTTGGTGCGTTTGAAGGCAGAAATCGCAAAGAAACTGCCCCAAATTAAAAAGAAAAAAGTGCTCTCAAGACAACGCACCGTGTCACAAGTTAATAATTACGATGGCAAAATTGCATGAATTGAAGTTCGAATTGCTTCCTCATCCACTGTATATTCTCTAGATTTGGCCCCCAGCGACTATTGTCTATTCAAAAAAATGCTCGCTGGAAAGAGATTTGGCTCCAGTGAAGAAGTTATCGCCGAAACTGAGGCCTATTTTGAAGGCAAAGACAAATCTCTCTACAAGAAAGGTATAGAAATGTGTTTTAAGTAGCTAGACCAAAAACTTTTCAGCATACGTGTTACTCTGTTGTCGCCTGAAACAAAATCAAAATGTTTATCTTTCTATATGATTCAACAATTGTACTACCAACTTTTAATAATTTAATTCTCTTTAGCAGGTGATGATCGTTTTTTCTGCTACTGCTTTATTAAAAATAAATATATATATATATATATATATATATATATATATATATATATATATATATATATATATATATATATATATATATATAATGGCCAAAAAGACCATGAAATTTTATACAAAGGCATTAAACTAATGAATTTATATACACGTTATTCAGCTTAACGTATAGTAATAAAGTTTTGGTTGGAATAATAAAACATAAGGCCTTTACGGTTCGAGTGTTAATTTAAATTTTCCATTAGAACTGGACCAGAATGACAGAGTCTTTGATTGCGAATGCGGAAATCAACCTATTTATAATTTTATGCCGTCATGATGCGGACTCGCCTTATGCACTTAAAATTCCATCAAAGGCAAATACCCTTATGTAGTTGCCATGTACTACTTAGAGGATTTATGTGAAAACAGTAATTAAAAATATTTATGAGAACGAAATTTAGATTTTGTGACTTATCGTTAATTCGTAAAAGTAGGAAATTAAGTAGTTTACCTATACATACATATCGTTTTACAAATTAAAATAGGAACACGTAGGCTGAAAAGTTTTTGGTCAAGCTACTTAAAACACATTTTTTTTTTTTTTGCAAAATTCGACTTTATTCATCAATACAGTCTCCTTCAAAAGCGATACATTTCTTTTCTACTTTTCTAACATTTCTATACCTTTCTTGTAGAAGGATTTGTCTTTGTCTTCAAAATAGGCCCCAGTTTCGGCGATAACTTCTTCATTGGAGTCAAATTTCATTTCCCGCGAGCATTTTTTTGATGTCTGCTAATAGTCGCTAGGAGCCAAATCTGGAGAATACGGTGGATGAAGAAGCAATTCGAACTTCAGTGTATGGAATTTTGCCATAGTAAACATTGACTTCTCTCATTCTAATCTATTATTATTTTTAATAATTTTTTCTAGATATTTTAATTATTAAAAATAATAATAGATTTTGATAGAATTTGATATCTATAGGAAGGACACAGTAACAGATAGATATATTCCTAATGATTCATTTCATTGCAAACAACATAAATTAGCCTCATTACATTTTTTAGTTCATCGTTTGGTCACTTTCCCTCTGAATAAAGTAAACTTTAATAAGAAAAAAATCGTATTAGAAATATAACTAGTGTTAATGGTTTATGACGATGACTTGGTAAATAAGCTAATAAATAGACATAAGTTTAGGTTTAATATTCAGAATTCCACCTTTTTTACACGCGAAGAAAAATAACACCAAGTATGTCTCCATACCATATAATCCGAAATATAGCAAGGGACTCAATAAGGTATTTAATAAGGTAGGCCTCACCTTAGTCTATAAGTCATCAGACAATCTGAGGAATATCTTAGGAAATCCCAAAGATAAAATTCCTAATTGTGAGAAAAGTGGAATTTATGAAATTAGTTGTAATGATTGTGACAAAAAGTATATTGGGCAAACTAAAAGGTCAATTAAAACAAGATTTAAAGAACACTTAGCACACTTAAAATACAATAGAACAGAAAAGTCTAGCATTGCCGAACATGCCCTTGAAGCTGATCATACTGTAACATTAGATAATCTAAGATTAATAAAAAATGTATCTGATAGGAGATTGTTGAACGCATACGAAAGTATGGAAATCATAAAATGTACAAGTAGTTTAAATAAAGACAGAGGGCCTATTCCTTATAGTCCTCTCTACTGGTTACTTCACCGGAACTGATGGCCTTGCCTATGTCATTAGTTCCGCTTGAGTAACTCAAGGGTTAGGCTAAGTATAAATAGGGTAGATTTGTAGTCTAGCTTTAGTCAATCATCGCTCCTGATGAAGCTAACATGGTTAGCGAAACGCGCGTCGAGTGCAAAAATAAAGTGTTTGGTGTAGTGGTGATATATACTGAGTAATAACCTTTCTTTTTTACTAAAAATTTTATAATTATTACCATTAAAATGTAAGGAACGTGGTTTTTCCAGTGGGAATAATTAGGCATATTTGAATTTCCTAGATAAAATTAACAGATATATCCTATTTAATAACGATAATTTCACATCTGAAGGAAAAGTCGGATGCCTACATGTCTTAAAAGCGTAAGCATTATGCATCCAAGTTGTTAAATCGATTTGATTCTAAAGGACCGACGGTAGTAGATGCGTTTGATCTCTTTTCATCTTAAAACATGAGATCAATAAGGCATAACCCTCGAGTTATCTTTCCTACCTTGTAATTTTCGACGGAGGCTAGCGTTCGAAACTTAATAATTTTTTGGTTATTATATTTTAAAAGGTGTACATGTTTTGTCTCCAGGAAGCGGAAATAAACTTCCGTAGTAGGGCAATTGTATTTAACAGAAAACGACGTTAGTTGTTCCTCTTTCTGCTAATTTTCCATAAAGTTTTTTTAAAAAGAGTCAAGTGCCAATTGATGGAAAACTGAAGTTCCGGTTACGGTATCATTGGTAAATTTGGATAAGATACCGCGAGCCATCGATTTTCATTTGAAAAATCGTTAAAAACGAAACCAATCAGACATGTACATTTATAATTTTAATTTGAGATAATTTAATATATAATTTAATCTATGCCAATTTATCTCGGGAGAGAGAGAGAGATAAAGGAAGCTACAGAGAAATATTATCAAACACTATATGACACGAAAACATCGCCACCACCCGGGAAAGAAGAAGGAAATAGAACGATAGTAAGAAATGTAGGATCTGAAGAAATTCCCGATATAACAGCTGATAAAACAATGAACGCCCTAAAACATATGTACAACAACAAAGAACCAGGGGACGATGAAATAATTATAGAAATGAGAAGGCATGGAGAGGCATCGATAATACAATCTCTTCAAGCTTTATTTAACATACACCTTATAGAAAGTAAAATACCAACACCTTGGGTAAACGCCTTAATTGTGCTTATTTTTAAAAAGGGGAACAAATTAAATTGGAGAATTACAGACCCATTAGCCTGTTATAGGTACTATACAAAATACTCACTAGAATTATAACATATAAATTAATGAACAAACTAGACAGTTAACAACCACGTGAACAAGCGAGATTTAGACGGCGATACATCACTTTAAATCATCTATTTATTTATTTATTTATTTTTTTATTTATTTATTTAGTAGTAGTATTCACAATACTTTTCAATTTACATTTAAAATAAATTTAACAAACAATTTCATACTCTGATTAAAAACTAATATTTTTTACAAAATTTATTGTTCCTTTTCTAAACATATTTATATTTGTTTCACTCTTTATGTTGTTCGGCATCATATTGTATAAGGTCAGGCCTTTTGAAAATAGAGATTTTTGCATTGCACTGGTATCTGCACGTTGCGGTCTAAAATCTATTGCGTTCCTCAGGCTGTACGGTTGAACATCCCCAACATATCTTATTTGTTCAATCAAGGATTTCGGTGCATTTCCCATTTTCATTTTCTGGATAAAACATATTGTATTTAGCTGCAGTCTTTGCTTTACATTTAGCCATTTCAGTGCATCTAGCATATATCTTATTAATGTGAAACGATTGCATTTCAAAAT
>CM032456.1:176640912-176662300 GCA_019049505.1 Pachyrhynchus sulphureomaculatus
ATTTTAGACTCCAAGATCGTATTCCTAACAGATACGAAGAAGATCAAAAGTGGCAGATGTAATACAACGAATATGTATATTAAGGTGGAATTGAGCGGGGCATATCTCAAGGTTGAATAACAGATGGACACGCCGTATAGTTGAATGTAGGCCTAGAAAATACAAAAGATGCAGAGGTAGACCACAGACAAGTTGGACGGACGACATAAAAAGATTAGCAGAACACGATTGGATGCAACAAGCAAACAAAGAGGATTGGAAGCAACTTGAGGAGGCTTACATCCAACTATGGATGGAATAAGCTAATGATGATTATGATTCCATTCCAACTGCATTTCACCTTTACATCTGTCGCCATGATAGGACACGATAATTGTAAATAAGTGCATCTTCTCGGTACGGAAAAGATGGCTAAACGAGAAAAGTAATATTATTAATAATATTATATAAACTTGCGTGAAGGCAATTCAGATATTTGGAACTACATCTTCAAATTTGAATAATCGATGAGATAATATTCGGCTAAAATTGCTTTTTCAGTTTAAGTCTAGAATATCTTGATTGGAATTAACTTTAAAGTTCAATTAAATATAAGAATTTTAGTAATACCGCAGCTTTGAACTAAATTTATGCACCTCATAATAGTTACGGTAACACTCTTTATGATTCTTGTTTACATCCATTAAGTTTAGTTATGGGTCCTAAACGTAAGACTTATTTACTGCTAAGATTTTAAAACATCTTATGATTTCGTTCAAATAGAAGAGAGTAATAAAATTCAATACTAAAACTTAAATTCCTAAAGTAGATAAAAGTGGTTTATCATAAAGGATACGTCCTATATAATCTTAAGTGAGCCATATCGCCATTATTTAAGTTAAACTCTAAAATTACCAATTATGGTAGCTTCTACTTGATAGGACATCATTACAACTAGTAATAAAAGACTTGTTTTAGTAAATTTCCACAATTTTTTATTTTGTATAAGACACATTTCGCTAACGATGTACGTTTCGAAATGAAGTATTAATACAATTAGAGTATCATTTACAATCTCTTAAATAATATCAAAGATCTCTAGCAACTGATCAGTTGGGTCGTAACAGCCAGCGAAAGATTTGGATTAACTATGAATATAAGAAAAACTAAGTGGATGGTAATAACAAAGAAAAATCTACCATCAGAATCCCTCGAAATCAGGGACAACACCGTAGAATAGGTCTACACATTTAAATATTTGGGAACCAATATAAATGATAAGTGGGATCCAAGAAAGGAAATATACTCCCGAATTGAACAGGCCTGAGTAACATACATGAATATGAATAAATTTGTCCACAGTACAATTCTGAGTCTCGAACTCTGGATGAGACGGGTGAGAGCGTATGTATTCTCCATGCTATTGTATAGATGTGAGTGCTGGATCCTTGACCCTGGCTCAGAGAAAAGACTGGGATGTTTTGAAATTATATTTATAGACGTCTTCTTCCCATCTCCTGGACAATACTGAAAGACCCAAAGTACCAATTGTTACTATTAATTATTGAAGGCAAAATAAAGGGTAAACAATCGATCGGAATACGACAGAATTCTTGGCTGAAGGACATGAGAAAGTGGTCGGATGTGCTTTGAGTGATATTTTACGAGCAGCAGTTTCTAAAGTTCGTTTAGCCATACGGATCACCAACCTTCGTGAGGAGACGGCGTCGTAAGAAGAAAGTCTTGTACAAGGTGAGTCAACGATAGAGTAAAGTTCATTATCTGATTTGTTTCGGGAATGACGAAAAAATGTAAAATACAATACACAGTTTAAAATTATTTTTGAGTATACAGGGTACTTCAAAAAAGTGTGGCCGATATAACATATGTTTTTTTTTATTTATTTTTAAATTCTGCGTTAAATTTTATAATTTTTTTTACTAATAATGTTATATACCTAAACTTAGTAGTTTTTTCCAATATTTGAATTTTTTTTAAAAAATACTAGTTTTCAGTTTTGTAAAAAATTGTCAGTAGCGCTATTGTTCTTGAAGGTGGAATACTCACAATTGGTACGAGCATTCTGTAGAGATAAAAAAAGATATATGTAAAGAAATTTGAGTTAGATGCTACCGGGAGTTCAAAATAAATTACATTTACATTTCGACTATTTTAAATTGAAAAATCTCAAATTTTTTAAATGGCACACCCTGTATATTATTATTTTTTCTGATAGATTCTACAAAACCCTTCAACTTTTATTAAGTATGTCATATACCTATTTCTAATAGTTTTCGATTTATTTTCAATTTTTACCCTTGTTTTTAATACACTTACGCTATATCATAGTTGCCAAGACAAAACAAAAATGTAGGCATTGTCAAATTTTGACATGTCTATTAAGCAAGTAAAAATAGTTTAATTTGTTATAGTAAGTGACATATAAAGGTAATAGTTATGGATTTTCCTAAAAATGAATTAATTGATATGGTTTATATAATGGGCGAGGCGGGAAAAAATTCACTTGGCAGTAATGCTTTACGGAGCGAAGTACCCTAATAGACAAACACCATCCAGAAAATCTTTTCAGTGCTTAATGGAACGGTTTGATGGTAGTGGTAGCGTTTAGTATTCGATATGGAAAGTAGTAAACCAGAATGCCACCAATGAGGAAAAAAAAATGGAGATTTTACTTCATGTTAAATATAATCCTCAAGTCAGCAGCCGTCAACTAGCTGATTTATCTGACACATCTCAATCTACGGCTAATCGCACCACGAGATATATATGATACAAGTATCATCCCTTTCATATGGAACTACACCAAGAACTTCAAGATTATGATTTTGAACAACAAGTAAACTTTTGTACCACCATGAATGAAGCAACAGAGGCCGATCCAAATTTTTTACACAAAATAATGTTTTCTGATGAAGCTACTTTTCGCAGTATTGGAACAGTTAACAGCCATAACATGCATCATGATTCAACAGTTAATCGATTTTGGGTCCGGAAAGTTCAAAACCAAAACCATTGGTCGCTTAATGTATGGTGGGGAATATTAAATTTTTGAATTACTGATCCATATTTTTTCCGCGAACCGTTTAAAGGGCCTAGATATCTAAATTTTTTGTAAAACGAATTCCCCAGCTTCTTGAAGAAGTTGATAACTTTAAAAGAGAACAAATGTAGATTCAACAAGACGGACCTCCTGCTCATTACCACCGGGAAGTTCGGGAATTTTTAAACGATCATTACCCACAAAAATGGATCGGTAGGGATGGATTCATTCAGTGGCCCCCTTGATCATGTTACTTAACACCTTTAGACTTCTTTTTGTGGGGCTACAGTAAAGATTGGGTTTATGTGAATCCCCCTACAACACCAGTAAATATGGAAAATAGGATACGGGATGCGTGCAGGACAATAAAGCCCTTTATTCTAAGGAAAGTAAAGGAAAATGTAGTAAAACGACTAACCATGTGTATTCAAGTAGACGGGCATATTTTTGAACACTTATTACGTCATAATAATTAATCATTAGATAAGTTAAACTATATTAAAATTATTATTAACTATTTGTTTTGAACACCCTGTAGCATCTAACTCAAATTTTTTTACATATATCTTTTTTTTTTTAATCTCTATAGAACCCTCGTACCAATTATGAGTATTCCACCTTCAGAAACAATGGCGCTACTGGCAATTTTTTACTAAACTGAAAGCTAGTATTTTTTAAAAAAAATTGAAATATTAGAAAAAACTACTCGGTTTAGGCATATAACATTATTAATAAAAAAGTTATAAAATTTTAGGTAGAACTTAAAAATAAATTAGAAAATAGGATGTTCCATTTAAAAAAAACATATGTTATATCGGCCACACTTTTTTGAAGTACCCTGTATACTCAAAAATAATTTTAAACTGTGCACCTTAACATTCCCTAAAACTATTTTATTTAACATTTTTTCCTCATTCCACAAACTAATGAGATAATGAACTTTACTTTATCATTTACTCAACCTGTACAAAATAAAAATTTGTGGAAACTTACTAAAACAAGTATTTTATTGCTAAAATTTTAAAAGTTAAAAAAAAAAAATCAACAGGTAGAAATTACAGACTTTAATCAAAGCGGGGTATATAATAAATAGTTCGAAAAAAGTTTAGTTTTGTAGTGTGATTTTATTTTGGTAATCTGTCAACATATAGAGCCTTCAGATTTGCTGGCTGTCCATATTTTTAGCCTCGAAAATTAGTAGTAACTTAATTTGTAAATAGTAACTCTAAAAATCGCCCGTTTTGGCACCCTTGAATTCTGATACAAATTGTGTGGTAAATGACTGTTAATGATGATGACTTTCTCATAGCAAAGTTTCAAGTTGAGTATACATTTGTTTTTTGAGGTAAAAGGGATGGAAGTTACCATTTTTGCCCTTAAACATATTTGGATGTTTATTACACAAATGGTGTTATAATAAGCGGTGTAGACATATCTTATGTGTATAATAAAACAGTCCTTTTACATTTTTACTCATACACACATAGCGATGCCAAAAGCGAGCCGTATTTTATAGGGGTGAAAATTAAGCGAAACTGGGGATGAAAGAAGTGCAAATTCGGGAAGTGTTAATATCTAGTGGGGTAAAAATCTAGCTATAGAACGTTATTTGATCGCACATATTTGCTTATATTACCCGCGTATTATAATTTCAATCTCTCATATCTCAAAAATCAAAAGTATACTCAACTCAAAACCTTGTCATCATTAATAATCTTTTAGCATACAATTTATATCAAAATTCGAGGGTGCCAAAACGGGCGAGTTTTGGCCTGTGTTTGGGGTCATTCTTTAAATAAATAATCTTATCTCTTGTTTTTTTTAGTTAATAACAAAATAAACTTTACGATCAGACCTGGAAATTTCACCACATGTAAAAAAGTCTAAAATATTATAAGGATCAGATGTATTAATAACTCTGTAGATGTATTAATAACTCTGTGGATGTATTCTTCTTAAAATCAATGCACATTCTAGAGACTTAATACGTACTGAGAAACATAAACGATCGTCAAAAAAGTACTCGTATTAAGCCTTTTAAAGTCAAAATTCAGACAATTGTTTTGAATAATTTGAAAGAACTTTATTAAACCAAATATGTGCTATTTTGTTCGATGACCTTCTGCTATTTTTGGCAACACCATAATCCCATCATTGTAGTACTTTTGTGGTTTCCAGGTAAAATATTGTGACAACTCATGATGTGCGATTCCCTTCGAACTCCACTAAACACACAGCATGGCCTTTTTTGGCATCAATCTGAGCTTATTTATTGTTTGTGGAACCTCATCCTTTCTCGACCATGCTCTTTTTCGCACGTTATTGTCATACTTGATCCACTTTGTATCGCCCATGATCAACTAATTCAGAAATGGCTCGATTTTGTTACATTTCCGCAGAAATTCGCAGATGGAAATTGGATCGAGTAAATGATTTAACGTCAAACTACGTGGAGCCCAAGCATCGAGCTTCTTTTTTCAGCCAGCTTCTTCCAAATAGTTTAAAACTGTTTTGAGATAGACGTTTAGTTTCTTGGCGATGCCATGGCTTCTTACTTGCTCAACTGTTTCCAAAATTCTCCTGTCATTGGTCGAGTGCGAGGATATTGATATCGAAATTTCCAGAACGAATGCGACTGAACCATTTTTTGGCTGTTAACCATAAACGGAACAAATTTCTTCTTTAGTCTAAGCAGCACTTGTTCCGTTATCGAAATAAAATTGTAAAATGTAGCGAACAAATTTTACTCATTTTCAAGGCGCTATAAATTAAGTCTGAATAGGAGAATTCCAACAGTTTTTTGCACGTCTACTACTGTCAAATGTCAACTTTCCACTGACGCTAAGTATGACCCGATGCAATTTATATTACCTGAGCTATAACCATCTAACGAGAAAAATGCTCAATACGGTTTTTTTCGAGAATCCAATATTTATTTAAGATTCTTAAACAATTATGTTACTTTTAGTAAACTTAATTAGAAATATTTGCCTTAACGGGTTTTTTTTAAGTCTTTAGATTTTTTTTTCATATTACACTACAGTTATCACTACTACACTACTGATAGATTGGTTGACGGTTAATTATCGCTTTGATGATGCTAACAGGGTTAGCGAAACAAGCGTTCAAAATAAATTTATACATTTCGACTATTTTAAACCGAAAAATCTCAAATTTTTTAAATAGCACACCCTGTATATTACTATTTTTTCTGATAGATTTCACAAAACGCACCAACTTTTGTTAAGTATGTCATATACCTATTTCTAATAGTTTTCGATTTACCAGGTGTACAAGTATGAAATGCGGATTTTTTTTTCTAAAAAAACATGTCAAATTCGGAATTCGCTTGTTATATATTTTTCCCATCTTTCGGACAATTTGTGAATACCACGCCAGTAAAAATCTTCCCCTTTTGCTGCGAACCATTCATCGAGCCATTTTTTCACATCTTCGTACTAACAAAGCGCGTGACCCATCGATGCAAACAAGTGGTGATCGGAAGGAGCGAAGTATGGTGAGTAAGCCGCATGTGGTGGAAAAATGACTTTGTGTTGCCTCTTACGGTATTCTGACCTTTTTTCAAGAAGCGAACGATTGTTATTGGTAACGTTTAGTATTAACCGTGCTTGCAATTCCACATCTTCGTAGTTTTTTGGCGGTTTTCCACGTTCCTTTTGAAACGCTGAAACCATCGTTCACACGTATCTTGCGATGGAACATGTTCACCATAAGCTTCTCGAAGTAATCGGTATGATTCAACAGCAGTTTTCTACAAATGAAAACAAAAAAATTAATGTTGTTCGCGAATGCTCTTTGTTCGGTATAAATTTCGACATATTGAACACAACAACACAACAGTATGCACACACTTTTCCAATTTATCACTTGTGCCCGTCTGACACTTGTTGATGACACAACAAAATGGCGCAGTGTCAAATCTTTATAGCACAAACTGCATTGGTGCACCATCTGTTGTCTGAAATCCGCATTTCATACTTGTACACCTGGTATTTTGAATTTTTCAATTTTTACCCTTGTTTTTAATAGACTTACGCTATTGCGAAAACATAAACAAATAGTTAATAATAATTTTAATATAGTTTTAACTTATCTAACGATTAATTATTATGACGAAATAAATGTTCAAAAATATGCTCATCTACTTGAATACACATGTTTAGTCGTTTTACTATATTTTCCTTCACTTTCCTTAGCATAAAGAGGCTTATTGTTCTGCACGCATCCCGTATCCTATTTTATAAAATTTTGCTCAGAATTTAAAAATAAATTAGAAAATAGGATGTTCCATTTAACAAAACATATGTTATATCGGCCTATATACTCAAAAATG
Organism: Pachyrhynchus sulphureomaculatus; assembly: GCA_019049505.1. Taxonomy (NCBI): domain Eukaryota; kingdom Metazoa; phylum Arthropoda; class Insecta; order Coleoptera; family Curculionidae; genus Pachyrhynchus; species Pachyrhynchus sulphureomaculatus. The sequence continues at coordinate 176,648,307 of CM032456.1, forward strand.
AGATAATGAACTTTACTCTATCGTTGACTCACCCTGTACATTCTTGGGAAACACCCAAAGAGTATAACAATATTTAACTAATGTTTTAAAATTCAACAAAGTGAATTTATTATTTATTTCCATAATACAGATTTATTGAGTTGTCAAAATTGATTTGGAATAATACCAGAATATTTCTATACAATTAAGGCTCTGAGTGAACCATCACGAATTATGTCTCAATGAATAGGGAATCACTAAGCCTAAAGGTATTGATGTTCAAGTTAAATCCAGCGCTGTGTTAATTTGTACAAAACATTATATTGTCGATTTTCAAAATACAATTTTATAAGCTATGGTTCACGTTTTATAAATGAACTAATTTTTTTTTTATAATCATATTAAATGTGTTCAGAAATTTAGCTGAGTTATTGCAGTAGAACATTATTGTAGCAAAGCAATACAGCATTTCATTTTTTTGCTGCTGTCAGAATTACCACGGAAAGGCTTTGCGTGTGCAGAGCACATTATGGGTTACTTCTACTAATGCTCTAGAACCCAAGAGATCTGTTTTAAAAGTTGCTAAATATAAAACTTCTAAATGGCGTTTTTTTTACCCTTTTCCGTATTCCAAGGATATCGGCGAGGATGTCGTAATACTCGTCAACGTTGTCCAAGTGCCGAAACATAGATTTTTGTATTTCACGGCACCTTTTAAACAACGCGGTAGTGCTGCCAAGGACAACAACAGTACCTATGTACGTGGCGAGGCCAAATATACTTAAATAAATTAATACGTCCTGCGGGATTGAACCCTCGTCTTCTACACACCGAGCCACGGCCAGCCACCACAGCCACAACACGATGTTTTTTTAATGTTGTTCAGGTGGGTCTCAACATTCATAAAAACTTGAGCATAGGTCTCTTTTTCGCGCAAGTTTACATAATTTTGTATTATAGGATAATTCGGTTATTTCAAGAAATTTGTAAATATTTAAATTGTATTAAAACTGATACTGATTTGATTTTTAGAACAAGAAACAAAGGTAATTGGGCTACTTAACGCAATATTTCCTTTTCTTTAAGTGATAAATTAAATAATAACCGAAATAAAGATAAGTATTGGTGTTTGAGCCCATCATGGATAAAATATAGAAAGTAAATTGTTGCCAAATCATTTAATTTTTAAAGGAAAATATGATTGTAATATAATTGCTTTTTACTTTAGTTGTTACAAACCATTAGTAAATGATTGTAGACTGTCTCTGAACTCTACTGTTCTAAAATTGAAACTAGAATTCCGTAATTGTTTAATTAAGCTTAATAACCCATAAACAACTCAATTTCTTCAAGAGAACCAATAGAAACTGTAGAAATAATGGAAATATTTCTCGCTATGAAATGGACTTCCTTACTAAGAATATTTTCCTTTATTTCTAACAGTAATTATTACAATTTGTGGACAAATAATGTTATCAAGAAGTAGGAAAAATAATGATTTTGACTGTTTACACCGAGCAAACAGACGAGGAGGTGCATATAAACAAATAAATAAGTATTAGTATTGGGAAAACAATCTTTAGAAGTTCACGTCGGTAGCAAACGCAAGTTAAAAATTTTCCTCAAAAACGTGTACAAAAACATACTTTAAAATAACAACGTAGTTGATGATTTTTTTTTAATACTGAACAATTGTAATTGTTGTAATAAACACTTATGTTAGTTCTAAATTTTCAATATATTTTGTGTCTTATGACAATTGTTTCGGTACACAGTACCTTCGTCAGAGAGTCGGTAACTTTTACCGACTATCTGACGAAGATACTGTGTACCGAAACGATTGTCATAAGGCAGAAAATATAGTGGAAATTTAGAACTAACCTTAAGTACTTATAAAATTATATATGTTTTAATTTCCAATATATTTAAAGTCACTTGACAATTGTTTCACCATACAATGGCTTCTTCAGAAGTAAATAAGAAAGAAAAATATTTGGTAGTAATCCTGGTTAAATAGTGCTTCAAACTATCCTTAATTACCTAAGATTATGCTAATCATTTTATTATATTATTTACAGACAGAATTATTTTAAGAATGCAAATCTGTGGTGCTATTTCCGAGAACTAATAAAGGTTAAGTAAGCGTGAATGGTTTAAGTCTACCTGTTCGTTTAATAATTGATTGGAGTTTTCCGTTTGTTATTTCAAGACATTCAAGCAAAATTTAATTTTTTAGATTTATTTTCCACATGTAGGATTTTTAACGTATCATCAAAATTATGAGATTCGTTTATTATATGAGTTGCGTAATGTGAATTGTTCTTATTTTTTAAATAACTATGTTTATGTTCTTTAATGCGAGTTTCAAAAGATCTCCCAGTTTGTCCTACGTAGGTTTTAGTACAAGATCCACAATTTAATAAGTAAACTCCTGATTAGTTTATCTACTAATTCTATGACTCTTAATCAAGAATAAAGTAAACGAAATTATTAAACGGGATATTTTAGATTTACTTACCAAATGATGATCAAAATTATTTTGAATTCAACGACAACTTTTATACCTAAAGAAGGTCTAATAATGGGTAATCCTAAGTCCGTTACTAGCGGAAATTTTCATGGATCATTTAGAGCTAAAAATTCATCAAAATGCGGTAAGCAAAAATATTGTTTACTGGTATAGATATGTTGACGATATCATTTCCTGTTTCACGGGAACAGATAGACAACTAAAAATCCTCCTTAACTTCCTAAATAATTTGCATCCTAATATTAAATTTACCATAGAATTAGAAACCAATAACTCTATAAATTTCTTAGACATGTCTATATCAAAAGTGAACAATAAACACGATTTCTCGATTTTTCACAAACCGTCACATACTGACACAGTCATACACAATAGCTCATCCCACCCGTATCCTCACAAAATGGCAGCTTTTAACTCTTTCATACATCGATTGTTACATATCCCTATGACTAAAAACTAATTTTAACAAAGAATTCAACATAATCAAACAAATAGCAATTAATAATGGATATGACCCCAACATTATAGATAATATCTTGAATAAAAAATCCTTTAAACAAGCAATCTCTCTAATTTATCCCACAATTAATGACAAAAAAGGAAAATTTAGTACACTCACATACACAGGGAAAAATAACTAGAACAATTTCCAAACATTTAATAAAAAAGAACAATAAAATATCATTCAAAACCAGTAATTCCTTAGGGAGTATAATTTTGAATAACAAAACCAAATCTAAGAATTCCTTAAAATCAGGAGTTTACTTATTAAATTGTGGATCTTGTACTAAAACCTACGTAGGACAAACTGGGAAATCTTTTGAAACTCGCATTAAAGAACATAAACATAGTTATTTAAAAAATAAGAACAATTCACATTACGCAACTCATATAATAAACGAATCTCATAATTTTGATGATACGTTAAAAATCCTACATGCAGAAAATAAATCTAAAAAATTAAATTTGCTTGAATGTCGTGAAATTAACAAACGGAAAAACTCCAATCAATTATTAAACGAACAGGTAGACTTAAACCATTCACCCTTACTTAACCTTTATTAGTTCTCGGAAATAGTACCTCAGATTTGCATTCTTAAAATAATTCTGTCTGTAAATAATATAATAAAATGATTAGCATAATCTTAGGTAATTAAGGATAGTTTGAAGCACTATTTAACCAGGATTACTACCAAATATTTTTCTTTCTTATTTACTTCTGAAGAAGCCATTGTATGGTGAAAAAATTGTCAAGTGACTTTAAATATATTGGAAATTAAAACATAGTGTTGTTTTTATATAATTTTATTATAAATTTCCAACAAGTATCGGCTAACACAATCAAAGATCTAATTACTTATTTTAACTATTATGAATTTCCATCGAGTAATGGGTACTTCAATCGAACAAATTCGGTGTTTAATAGATTATGTCGATTCTTACTCCTGTTTTTAAAATTTTCTTATTTGATACAATTCTAATTTGACTTTTATTATTTCAAAATATTATAAAAATTTAAGATCACACTTACTAACATAAAAAAAGTGTGCTAAACAGAAAAAATAATTAAACTTAATAATATCCCCATTACTTCTGGGGGAGGAGGGAAAAAACTTTACATATTGGTGTGTTTTATTTTACTATCCGCCAAGCACTTTCGACCTTTAGAAAAGAGCCATCCTCAGGTTTAGACTTCGTCAAAAGGATCTACATTCACCCAACCAGAAAAAAAATCATACACACATATGATAAATATACTTATTTACTTAATCCTTATGCCTTTTTACCCCTTTTGTTAGGAGTATAAGGCCCGTGGAGTTCAGTTATTCTATATCTGTCTTTTCCATATTTCCTTCTATATCCTTCTACCCTGTTTAAATTACCGATTGCCTCTTTTGTTTCTTCTGTATTAGTTTCTTCTGTTTGTGTGAGTTCTGTATCTTGTTCCGGTATTATGTTGATTTTTGTATGCTTTTCCTTCTAATTTTTTGCATCCATTTCCTTTCCTTCTGTTTCAGTGATTCCTACAAAGTACATTTGTTGTTCTTCTATCAGTTCATCCTCTTTTCCGTTTTTATACCCCATGTTATTCTGTGTTCTCAATCTAATACCTCGATAATTATTTTCCATTTCTTTCTTCCTATCTATTTCTTTAATTATCTTCCTATTTGTATTCATTTTACTAGTCTTCTCCATCCGTATCCTTTATCTTTACCAGGGTCGTCGTCAATCTACCTATCTCTCTCCTTTTTCTCAGTTTTTTGACTTGATGGTCGTAGTATTCTTTATTTTTTTCCAGTTTTTCTTCCTCAATGTCGCATTTAAATTCTCTTCCTTCGATTACGATTTTTTTGATATCCTATTTTCACCCTTTTTCTATTCTTTCTCTCGTTTTCTGCTGTATGCTTACATTTCTTTTTTGAATTTCACGTTCATGTTTTGTTAAATCGTTGTTTATATAAACTCTCTCTCTTAGGTTCCTCAATGTGTTTTTATTTTTCATTACAGCTTCTCTATCTCCCGTGATTCCAAGTTCTTGGATATAGTCGCTCCTATTTTTATCACATCTTTAATCTGTACTTTTGTGTCCATACTCCTCTCCATAAAATGTTCTATACCTATATTCAGATCTGGTTGGCTATTCACTTCAAATCTCATTCCCGATATTACAATATTATTCCTTACGTTGTCTTTTCCCAGTCTACTCATCTTCAAATCTATACTTCTCATGTTTTCTCTAATTATCTTATTTTCCTCTTTCAATACTTCTCCTTTTTTAGTTCCTTCAACTCTTGTTTGGTATCTCTTCTGATCTTGTTTTATATCCTTTATATCTGACATTAGCTCTCTGATCATTTATATCAAATTGCCTATCTTATCTACTCTTTCGTTTTTTTTCTATTTCTGAGGTGTTCTTATCAGCTTTTTACTCTTCTTGAATAATCCCGCTCTTCTTTTTTTTTTGACTCTTCCTTTTTTCGAGTCTTCTGAGGTATAATCATCGCTATCCATTGTTCTTTCTGTTATAAAAACTGTACGTGTATTCCATTTTCAAATACAGGAGAAAAAAAAACTGTTGTTTATATTTCTTATCACCGTAAACAGTAAAACGATCAAGGTCTTCGCTTATAGTTTCGTTAGCTTCATACAATTTTACAGAATTATTCTCATGAACCTCCAAATTTTTTACTTATTTTCTTAATTCTAACACTACACTCTGCTTTATTTCTAGTCTCTCTCGTTTATAATCGACAAAATAAGTAAATAGATTGAAACACTACCGTAATAATGCTCGTTGAACGAGCTGACTATTGCCGGGAGTTCAATTCACATGTACACACTTCGCAATCCGAAACTCAACTCCATTTTTATGATAAATATAAAAGAGTTATATTTCACTGTTACTCACATGTGTGTATAACTGTAGCGGATATTTTCTGGCTGTGTGCATGTAGACCCATTTAACAAAGTCTTAGCCTTGAGGATGGCCCTTTTCGAAGAAGCCGAAACCACTCTGCAGAAAACAAAATAAAATATACATCAATATACGACATTTTATTTTCTCCTTTTCTGTTACGACATGATGTTCAATCTGAGATTGTTTTATTCTATTGCTTTTGTTGCATCATTTTTAGTCAAAAACTAAATTTATGAATAAATTAGACCGTTTTATAATAAACTTACAAGATTTAAGTATTAATAATGTTAAAACGTTGAAATAAAATGAACTCATATTGAGTAAATAGTTAAATTCCATTGTGGGTTAAAAGTTAAAACAGTCACTATTTATGATATAGACCAGAGGTTCCCAAACTTTTTTTTCTCGTAGACCACTTTCAAAATTTTAATGGTTTCGGTGGACCCCCTGCTGCTACATTTCTACTATATTCCCAAAACTCGTCAAAAAATGTGAAGATTAGATCTAACGATGGAAATTTGCGTCGTGGCTGAGTTCCAACCCTAAATTCGGCGTGGTAAAAATAAAAAAATAATATATTTTCTTGTGTTCTATTTATTAAAATAATATGATTACAGACTTAACAGAATTAAAATTAAACATTAATAACGTACCGTAACTTCAACAATGCAAATCAACAATTAATAAAAAAAAAATAGTCATAATTTTAATGGGAGGGATGTACTTGATGGATTGACATCAAATTATCAATATTTGGCTTCAGTTTTGTAAGGAATAACCGCAAATCTCCCCGTTCTGTAATGTTCAATCTGCTCCTTTTAACGACACTAAAACTTTTTTCGACAAGGTATGACGAGGGAAACGCTACCAAGTTTTCTCGCAATTTCCCACAGCCCAGGATATTTTTCGGGTATTTCTGCCTGCAGCCAAAATGTTTGATAGCCTTTTTTAAATTTCACCTTCAGCTCGAGTAACTCCTCTTGTAATACCACATTCGTCACTTCCGTTTCATCAAATGGATTTACGATCCATAGTGGTATTTCCATCGTCAGAATATCTTCAAATCTATTTTTGAAGTCATCATGCAGGGCATTTAAATGTTAAACGTATGTGTGAATATCCTCATCAAGACATTCTGCCTGTGACAAGTTTGGAAACTGGGAGAATTCGCGCCGACTAATATGTTGCTTCATAAATTTCAATTTTCCAAGAAAAACCGAAATTACACCCTTTGTTTTTTATTAAATTTAGGCTATCCCCTTGTAACTGCAAGTTAATGTCATTAAATTTTTTGACCAAATCTGTCAAATACGCGATGTCTGCTTTCAATTTGATCAGGTTTTCTTTTAAATCTGGATCTTTACTTTCCAGAAACTGTAAAACTGATTCAAAAAGTGAGTAAAATCTTGTTAAACATGCACCTTTCGACAACTAGCGTACTTCAGTATGTAAGAGCAATCGTTGGAAGTCTTCATCATTTTCGTCGCACAATTGTGTAAATAAACGGGTATTCAACGCATTGCTTCTTACTTTGTTAACGGCTTTAATCATAAATTGAAGCGATTGGTGCAATCTATCACTCAAATTTTTTCGCTACCAGGTGTTGTCGGTGGATGACACAGTGAATTGCAGTTACTCCTGGTATAATTCTTTTAAGATGGCTTATAAACCCACGATATCGCCCGAAGATGGCAGGAGAGCCATCTGCTGCCATCGAAATAATGTTTGTAAATGGAATTGATTTTTCCTTGAAAAACTCACTCAGGACATTAAATATTGATTCGCCTTTAGTGTCCGTCTCCAAAGTTTTTTGCGAATAGCATCTCTTCATGGATTTCTTCGTCCATAAACAAATCGAACATATGCCAATAATAATGCTTCATTACCAGGAAAAGTTGACTCGTCCAGTTGAATAGAAAAATGAGTTGTTTGCAGATAATTACACAAGAAGCTTTCAATATCAGAGCTCATTTCATCAATACGTCTTTGTACAGTGTTGTTACTCAAAGGAATTCTTTTGAGTACGTCAAATGGAGGTTTGTGCAGAACCGTTTTTAAAACCTCTTCAACAGCGGGTAAAATTAACTGTTCTCCGATGGTGTGCGGTTTTCCAGATTTCGCTATAAGCAATGAGATATTGTAAGATGCCCGCAAGCCATCATCATCATTGAGATGTTGAAGCGAACATACTGTGCACGGTGGGTCTCTTTTCATATTTTTCCTTCGATGTTTGAAAATATTTTAAATCTTTACCTATTTTATTAGGATGACACCTTCTTAGATGATCTTCGAGCTTCGATGGTTTCATAGAGTCATTGCTCAAAACTTTGTTGCATAAAAGGCATATGAGCAATCGTTTGTCTTCCTTTGATGGAAGAAAACCAAATTTCAAATAATCAACACTGTACTGTCGACATTTCTTTTTAGATTCAGCCATGTTTCGTATCAGTTACCTACCTGAAAAGAAAAAAATGTTTGTTTTAGTAATCATAAGGCGACTTTAACAGGATATGGCTATTTTAACAGAATAAAATAGGATTAATTAATTATTGCAATGAAAAAACCAAAACGCCGGCGGCAAAACTGATTTTAATTATTAAAAGCAATAAACTGCTCAGACCCATATAGACGTTTTCACAAAACGGCTGAACCTATTTTAATGTAATATAAAATATTTTTTGATTAATTATATTTTGATACATTTCTGTAAATTCGAGAGAAAATACTTTTAAAGAATATTTTGACATCAAAACTCCGCGATTTTAATGATTTATTTATTACTTTGATGTACGTTACGAGTGGTACATAAAGACACGTACAATTTATGAAAATATTTTTAGTCATTTAGCATTAGCAACTACGAGGGCACTGAAATATGTACAAACATGCAGGTCAATCATATATCTCTCCTTTAGTGAATCACTATAGTCGGGTAAATAAATAATTTTATAATAAAAAGTACTAAAAGTTCAATCTTTCTCGCTTTCTGTCTTTTATAGAAGTAGCGAATAATGGCCCTGTTTAGTATTTAATTTTTATTACGTACCTACTACACGCAAACATAACAAATATAATGTTATTACAATATAAAATAAGAGTATGAATAACAAATAGGCAGGTACTTACTTTTACCGGCACTGGCAAACACTGATATCGATTCACTCACACTTTTCTTTTCAAAATTCCGGAAACAAATGAGTAACATTTGTCCTTGGCATTCGTATTTATATTGGTGAAGAATCAAACAAGTTCATGCAAGATTGCAAGCACAGCACAAGTCGTATTTCGTCCCTTAGCACGTCTGAACTGGGTTGCGTTGCGGGCGGGCGAGCGGCGCTTTGCAAGTCTCGACGCGCGTTGTACTGAATATCGAATATGCAAGTTTTTACAAGTAACAGTCGCTGACCTTCTTAAAATACACTACTCAAAAAAATTTGTATTGTTTTAAAACAAGGAAATTAATGCAAATAAACAGGCTATCTGATTTATATGCCGGCCTAACTGAAAAAATTTTTTTTTCAAGCCCGTGGACCAAAAAAAAAAGCATTTGCAATATTATTTTTTTTTCGCGTTATCTGTTAGGATTGCATGAGAACCGTAGCTCCTAAAAAATTTTTAGCCAAAAAATCTGAAATTAGAATCTTAAAGCTTCAAAATGCTTTTTTTTAAAGTCTCAATACGACCATTTTTCACCGAAATACAGCCTGTCAAAAATCACCGAAAAAGTTGGAATTTTTTTTTGCTCCCTTAATTTTTTTGAGTACTGTATTATCTGCCTACATTGATAGGTAAAGCCAAGCCAACATTTTTGTTCTTTACTATCGAAACCAGATAAATTTTCGTGGACCCCCACTTACAACTTGTGAACCCCCATTTTTTTTTCACGCCAACGTAGACCCTCGTCGAGTATCCCGTGGACCCCTAGGGGTCCACCTGAACCACTTTGGGAATCACTGATATAGACAGTCAAATAGAACGTGCCTCCAAACACACTTAAAGAAATTTTAATAATTCTTCTAATTCAAACTGTACTTTTCGCATTAAGTATGTCGGAATATCTCAGCACTGCATCGCGAGTCAACTGTAAAGATTAATTAATCATATGAATTTCAACAATGCCGCAAACTTTCAAATAACTTCATAACACGTGTCTGCTAAAGAGTAATTCATGATCCTTATTGCATCTGCTAACCTTTAAAATGGTTATTAAACTTCCAAAATAAAGTTTATATACTGCCGTGCTTTCACATCACCGTACGGTATTATTTAAAGAGAAATAAACTTATAAAATTGAATATGAAAATTTATATGTCATCATTTCAAAAGACTATAAAAGTGGCTTTAAAATAAACTGATCCTCTAAATACCTGTATACGGCTAAATAATATTGTTGCGTATAACATAAAAAGAAAAAAAAACTGGACGTAATAGTCACCTTTTAAAATAAGTATGGTTTATGGCTTAAAAGTTATGAAAAATAAATCTTTATATATTGTATACTAGCAGTGCCCGCGGCTCCGCTCGCGTGGACTTGATTTACTACTGTCGTCACTGCTTATTCCTTATGTTACCTAACCTAATAAAATATCTGCCATTATGTCCCCTTATCTCCCATCATTTTTCCTTATCTCCCATTATCTCTACATAATTTCCATTATCTAGGCTTATCTCTGCTCATCTCCCATTATTTCTCCTTATCTCCCATTATTTCTCCTTATCTCCCATTATCTCACCTTATCTTCCATTACCTAGGCTTATCTCGACTTATCTCGCAATATTTCTCCTTATCTCCCATTATTTCTCCTTATCTCCTATTATCTCACCATAACTCCCATTATCTAGACTTATCTCTGCTTATAACCCATTAATTCTCCTTAATCTCCCATTATTTATATTTATCTCGCATTATCTCACCTATCTCCCATTATCTAGGCTTATATCGAATTACATCGAATTATATAGAACATATGTATAAAATTATAAAAACACGTAAATCGGATAAGTGGTTCTCAAGTGATAAGCGTACTAACGAATGGACAGACAGACAGAGAGACGTTACATTTTATATATATTATATTCTTTGCAAAATAATATTGTTCATTATTTAAAGGTTGAGGCAGTGTATTGCAAGGGAACGCGCTAACGGTAAACTTTTTTCCGACTTGATTCACTATTATCGTCACTGCTTATTCTTTATGTTACCTAACGTAATAAAATATATCCTGTAACTTGGCCAGAGAACATATGTATGTTTAAAAAAAAAACACGTAACGCACTAACCGACAGACAAACAGATAGACAGACAGAGAGACGTTGCATTTTTATATATATTATAGATAGATAACCTGGTCAGAGAACATATGTATGTTTTAAAAAAAAGTACGTAAATCGGATAAGTGGTTTTCCAGTGATAAGCGCACTAACGGACAGACAGTCAGACAAAGATACGTTGCATTTTATATATATATATATTATATATATATTATAGATGTAACAAAATATATATCTACAACCTGGTCAGAGAACATATGTATGAATTTAAAAAATCACGTAAATCGGATAAGTGGTTCTCGAGGGATAAGCGCACTAACGGACAGACAGACAGAGAGACGTTGCATTTTATATATATTAGATATAGATTATTATTATTATTATTATTATTATTATATAACCTGGCCAAAGCATATATGTATAAATTTAAAAAAAGACACGTAAATCGAATAAGTGGTTCTCGCGTGATAAACGCACTAATGGACAGACAGACAGATAGAGAGACATTGCATTTTATATATATTATACAGGGGAACAGCTGTTTTGGTGTCGAGGTTTTTTGAGCTGATTCTATATCAATTTGATGTCCTGAATTCAAATAACGTATTCATTGTACCTAGGAGCTCAAATTTTTAAGATATACAATTTTAGAGAAATATAAGTTACATTATTGTAACTCAAATCCGTAAGTGTAGTAAACAAAAGTAGATACGAATTTTTATTTTAGTTATACAAAATACAATATTATGTCGTACTTACAAACAAAAAAAAAACATTGAAGAAATGAATAGTCACTCAACACTTGGAAAGCTTCTTTTCCGCGACATTCTTGAATGTTTTTTTTAAACAGTCCCTTTTTAAACTCCAGCAGTAATCTGCCATCATGTGCATGTCCCCATCTTCCTTGGTAGCGGTCCTCCATAACTTTAATATCTTGGTGAAATCTTTCACCTTGTTCCTCACTCATGTGTCATAAATTTTCTGGAAAACGGTCTAAAGTGGCTGTGTAAATAGTGTATTTTAATACTCATATTGCACCCTAAGGATTTGAAACTATTAAGCATCTTGTTAACCATTTCAACATAGTTTTGAGCTTTATGTTTGCCTAGAAAATTTTCTACAACTGCAACAAATGATGTCCAAGCTTCTCGTTCAACTTGATTCATTGAATTTATGAAGGCAGGATCCTTAATTAATTGTCTTATTTGTGGGCCGTCAAATATATCCCTGCTTTGAGTTTTCTGTGCTCAACTGATGCATTTTTACCCCTATATATGCAAAACAAGACCCATTCTTATCAAGAGCCTTTACAAATTGCTTCATTAAGCCCAACTTTATATGTAACGGAGGAAGTATGATTTTTTCTCTTTCAACCAAAGCGTCGTTAATGACATTCTTTTCCCCAACGTCCATGTTTTCTCTCTGAGGCCAATCTTTTCTAACCCAGTGGTGTGTTTTGTCCCTACTATCCCAGAGGCACAAGAAACACGGATATTTCGTGTAACCACTTTGCTGCCCAAGAAGAAAGTTTTACCATTTTTAAGTCTACACAAATCATCCATTGATGTTCGTAATACTTTATCTTCTGCAAGACCAAAGCTATGGTATTATATTTTTCTTTCAGTTTCGTTGAGTGAGCTAGTGGTATTGAACCATATTTATTCCCATTATGTAGAAGGACACATTTAAACTTCGCTTTGAACTGTCAATAAATAGGCGCCAATCATCTGGAATATATTCAGAAAGTCCCATTTCTTTCATGAGTCCCCTAATTTCGTGACAAAATACAAGATTGTCTTCTTGAGAAAAGAATGGTAGCAGATCTTTTTCTCTTGTACGGTAAAAGGTAATTTGGTTCCTTGTTCCAGTAAATTTTTGTCGTTCAAACCTAGAAGCCAGTACTTCAGAAGCTTTTTTCGATAAATTGAGATCCCTGGTGAGATCAATTTAATTCATTTTGATTGAAGCGTTGAGGAACTGATGACGTCCCCTCATAGTCACTGTTAGTTTCATTAGCATTAGAACTTTTATTAGCATCAGAAGAGCGATCAGAGGGAAAATATTCGTCATCAGAGATATGTGGTAGCTGATGAAATGTTGGAATCGTGTTATTTCATCTGAGTGCGGGATAGGGCGTATTGCCGAGTCTAAATTGGGATAAGTCCACTTACTGCGGTTAATTCGATTGATTCCATTAGTATTTACTAAACAGAAATAACAATCATTGAAGTGGTTTTTTTGGTTCTCTCCAAACCATTGGTACGCCGAATTTTAGACATTTTCTTTTCCCGGTAGTCCACTGCCGTAAATGCTCTGTACAAGTTTTACATACGAGAATGCGGGGCCCACGTTTTGTCCTGATCACCAAGTTAACTCCAAAGTATCCAAGATACGCTCGCTTTACAAAGTCAGTAATAGTTTGTCTGTTTTGTTGAAACATGTATTCTCAGCATATATAGCCAAAAACACATCAGGTTGATTTACACAATTCTTCTTGAACTGGAACCTGAACTCATTTTAATTCTGTTCAATAACACAAAAACACTCTTTTCTTAACATAAAATAACACGCCGAAATTCGATCTACTCTCATTAGTAAGAAGCACAAACTGACGAGACTTACCGAGTTAGGTGATTAAAAGGGTCAGTTCAGGTACCTGATAGGCAATGGGTTCCACTATTTATAGATTTACCTGGAACTTTTACTCAATTACAGACCGACAATAAAACCATTGTACCTACATTAATGAATATATAATAATTTTAAAAACTCTCATAATGAATATACTGAATAAAA
>CM032456.1:176662400-176716104 GCA_019049505.1 Pachyrhynchus sulphureomaculatus
TCACTCATCATTTACTGGTATGTTGAATTTTAACTTTTGTACAGACATAAATGATGCTAAACGCTCTGGATGCCCAAATGAGGAACACCGGAAAACATCAAAAAAATCCACAAAATTGTTTTGGATGACTGTAAAGTGAAGTTGCGTAAGACAGGTGACACCCTAAAGATATCAAAAGAACGTGTTGGTCATATTTTGCATGAAATTTGAACATGAGAAAGCTCTGTTCGAAATGGGTACCGCGTCTGCTCATAGTGGACCAAAAACAACAACGCGTTGATTCTGAGCGCTGTTTGGACCTGTTTAAGCGCAATAAAAAGGATTTTATCATGCGATATGTGATAGTGGATAAAACATGAATTTACCGTTACATACCGGAATCAAATTGGCAGTCAGCTGAGTGGAGCGCACCTGGTAAAAGCCGCCCGAAGGGACCAAAGACACAACAGTCAGCTGGAAGGTTTTGACCTCTGTATTTTGAGATGCACATGGAATAATGTTCATCGACTATGCTGAGAAGGGAAAAACCATCAATAGCGAATATTATATGAAGTTATTGGTGCCTTTGAAGGCCGAAATCGCAAAGAAACGGCCCCAAATCAAAAAGAAAAAAGTGCTCTTTCATCAAGACAATGCACCGTGTCTCAAGTTAATGATTACGATGGCAAAATTGCATGAATTGAAGTTAGAATTGCTTCCTCATCCACCGTATTCTCTAGATATGGCCCCCAGCGACTATTGTCTATTCTGAGACCTCAAAAAAAATACTGAAGGCAAAGACAAATCCCTCTGCAAGAAACGTATAGAAATGTTAGAAAAACGTTGGACTGATTGTATCGCTCTTGTAGGAGACTATGTCGATGAATAATGTCGAATTTTGCAAAAAAAATGTGTTTTAAGTAGCTAGACCAAAAACTTTTTAGCCTACATGTTACTCTGTTGTCAACTCACATATTTTTGAATATAAAAAAGATTGTTCTAAAAACAAAATCAAAAGGTTTATCTGTATGACTCAACAATTGTACTACCAACTTTTAATAATTTAATTCTCTTTAGCAGGTGTTGATCGTTTTTTCTGCTACTGCTTTATTAAATATATATATATATATTATTATATATATATATATATATATTATATATATATATATATATATATATATAATGGCCAAAAAGACCATGAAAATTTTATACAAAGGCATTAAACTAATGAAATTATATACACGTTATTCAGCTTAACGTATAGTAATAAAGTTTTGGTTGGAATAATAAAACATAAGGCCTTTACGGGTTCGAGTGTTAATTTAAATTTTCCATTAGAACTGGACCAGAATGACAGAGTCTTTGATTGCGAATGCGGAAATCAACCTATTTATAATTTTATGCCGTCATGATGCGGACTCGCCTTATGCACTTAAAATTCCATCAAAGGCAAATACCCTTATGTAGTTGCCATGTACTACTTAGAGGATTTATGTGAGAACAGTAATTAAAAATATTTATGAGAACGAAATTTAGATTTTGTGACTTATCGTTAATTCATAAAAGTAGGAAATTAAGTAGTTTACCTATACATACATATCGTTTTACAAATTAACATAGGAACACGTAGGCTGAAAAGTTTTTGGTCGAGCTACTTAAAACACATTTTTTTTTTTTGCGAAATTCGACTTTATTCATCAATACAGTCTTCTTCAAAAGCGATACATTTCTTTTCTATTTTTCTAACAGTTCTATACCTTTCTTGTAGAAGGATTTGTCTTTACCTTCAAAATAGGCCTCAGTTTCGGCGATAACTTCTTCATTGGAGCCAAATTTCATTTCCCGCGAGCATTTTTTTGATGTCTGCGAATAGTCGCTAGGAACCAAACCTGGAGAATACGGTGGATGAAGAAGCAATTCGAACTTCAATATATGGAATTTTGCCATAGTAAACATTGACTTGTGACACGGTGCATTGTCTTGATGAAAAAAACACTTTTTTTCTTGTTCATTTGGAGCCCGTTTCTTTGGGATTTCTGCCTTCAAACGAATCAGTAACTTTATAGTGTATTCGCTATTGTTGGTTTTTCCCTTCTCAGCATAGTCGATGAAAACTTTTCTATGCGCATCCCAAAATACAGAGGCCAAAACCTTCCCAGCTGACAGTTGTGTCTTTGGTCGCTTCGGGCGGCTTACACCGGCTGCTGTCCACTCAGCTGACTGCCGATTTGATTCGGGTGTGTAGTGATGGATCCATGTTACATCCATTGTCACATATCACATGAAAAAATCCTTTGTATTGGGCTTAAACAGGTCTAAACGGCGCTCAGAATCATCAACACGTTGTTGTTTTTGGTCCACTGTGAGCAAACGCGGTACCTATTTCGGACTTTCGAACCCTTCTCAGCATACTTGATGAAAATTATTCCATGCGCATCCCAAAATACAGAGGTCAAAACCTTCCCAGCCGACTGTCGTGTCTTTGGTTGTTTCGGCCGGCTTTCACCGGCGGCTGTCTACTCAGCTGACTGCAGATTTGATTCCGGTTTGTAGTGGGGGATCCATGTTTCATCAATTGTCACATATCGTATAAAAAAAACCGTTTTTATTACGCTTAAACAGGTCCAAACCGCGCTCAGAATTATCAACACGTACCCATTTCGAACAGAGCTTTCTCATACCCAAATATTCATGCAAAATATGACCAATACGTTCTTTTGATATCTTTAGGGTATCAGCTATCTCATGCAATTTCACTTTACGGTCATCTAAAACAATTTTGGGTTTTTTTTATGTTTTCCGGTGTAACCACCTCATTTGGGCGTCCAGAGAGTTTAGCATCATTTGTGTCTGTACGACCGCGTTTGAATTCAGCATACTAGTAAATGATGAGTGATTTTAAAGAGTCCCCGTAACACTTATTAAGCCATTGCTTTGCTTGAACGGTATTTTTTTCCCATCAAAAAATAGTGTTTAATCAACACACGAAATTCGATTTTTTCCACTGTTTTGAAAATATCAAAAGCAGCATCACTAAAACAACCGAAACTTGTAAACTAATCGTCGAAATGTCATGAAATTTTGACACGTATGTTTTGAAGGTTGACATCCCTGTGTCAGAACAAAAACTTTTCAGCCTACGTCACAGGGAAGTGTATAAAGAAAGCATAGATTTAAACGTTAAGAATTATCTATAAATGTCATTTTTTTAGTGTTCCGTGCGGAACACTGTTATGATCCAAATTGGCCTTCGAGAAAATCCTATAGATTAAATTGTATATTAAATTGTTTTAAATTAAAATTATAAATGGAAATACTTGACTGGTTTCGTTTTTAACAATTTTTCAAATCGAAATTAATTCACTTTTCATTTCCTTTTTTTTTTGTTTACATTGATACATAACATAACCTTTCTTTTTTACTAAAAATTTTATAATTTTTACCATTAAAATGTAAGGAAGGTTTTTCCAATGGGAGTAATTAGGCATATTTGAATTTCCTAGATAAAATTAACAGATATATCCTTTTTAACAACGATAATTTGACATCTGAAGGAAAAGTCGGAAGCCTACATGTCTTAAAAGCGTAAGCATTATGCATCCAAGTTGTTAAATCGATTCTAAAGGACCGACGGTAGTAGATGCGTTTGATCTCTTTTCATCTTAAAACACGAGATCAATAAGGCATAACCCTCGAGTTATCTTTCCTACCTTGTAATTTTCGATGGAGGCTAGCGTTCGAAACTTAATAATTTTTTGGTTATTATATTTTAAAAGGTGCACATGTTTTGCCTCGTGGAAGCGGAAATAAACTTCCGTAGTGGGGCAATTGTATTTAACGGAAAACGACGTTAGTTGTTCCTCTTTCTGCTAATAGATTTTCGGTAAAGTGTTCAGTATTTTCCATGAAGTTTTTCTAAAAAGAGTCAAGTGCCAATTGATGGAAAACGGAAGTTCCGGTTACGGTATCATTGGTAAATTTGGATAAGATACCGCGAGCCATCGATTTTCATTTGAAAAATCGTTAAAAACGAAACCAATCAGACATGTACATTTATAATTTTAATTTGAGATAATTTAATATATAATTTAATCTATGCCAATTTATCTCGGGGAGAGAGAGAGATAAAGGAAGCTACAGAGAAATATTATCAAACACTATATGACACGAAAACATCGCCACCACCCGGGAAAGAAGAAGGAAATAGAACGATAGTAAGAAATGTAGGATCTGAAGAAATTCCCGATATAACAGCGGATAAAACAATGAACGCCCTACAACATATGTACAACAACAAAGAACCAGGGACGATGAAATAATTATAGAAATGAGAAGGCATGGAGGGGCATCGATAATACAATCTCTTCAAGCTTTATTTAACAGACACCTTATAGAAAGTAAAATACCAACACCTTGGGTAAACGCCTTAATTGTCCTTATTTTTAAAAAGGGGAACAAATTTAAATTGGAGAATTACAGACCCATTAGCCTGTTATCGGTACTATACAAAATACTCACTAGAATTATAACATATAAATTAATGAACAAACTAGACAGTTAACAACCACGTGAACAAGCGAGATTTAGACGGGAATACAGCACTTTGAATCATCTATTTATTTATTTATTTATTTTTTTTTATTTATTTATTGAGTAGTAGTATTCACAATACTTTTCAATTTACATTTAAAATAAATTTAACAAACAATACTTTTCATACTCTGATTAAAAACTAATATTTTTTACAAAATTTATTATTTTCTAAACATATTTATATTTGTTTCACTCTTTATGTTGTTCGGCATCATATTGTATAAGGTCAGGCCTTTTGAAAATAGAGATTTTTACATTGCACTGGTATCTGCACGTTGCGGTCTAAAATCTAATGCGTTCCTCAGGCTGTACGGTTGAACATCCCCAACATATCTTATTTGTTCAATCAAGTATTCCGGTGCATTTCCCATTTTCATTTTCTGGATAAAACATATTGTATTTAGCTGCAGTCTTTGCTTTACATTTAGCCATTTCAGTGCATCTAGCATATATCTTATTGATGTGAAACGATTGCATTTCAAAATAGAGCGCATAGCCTTGTTCTGGAGTTTTTGTAGCCTTGCCTGTTGTTGGTCTGAACAGCATGTGAATAACACAGTTGATCCATATTCAAAATGAGGTTTTATCATGGTGTTGTATATATTTATTGCAGTTAATATTGTTACTTTACTTCTTAAACGTTTGAAAAAAACCCGATTTTTTCCCTATTTTTTTACATATATATTCGACATGTTCTTTAAAGTTCAAATTCCTGTCTATGAGGAAACCGAGGTATTTTATATTACTTACTTTTTCTATTATTACATTATTTATTTTGAATGCTCTGTCAGTGTTCATATCAATTTCCATTAATTTTGTCTTGTTTTCATTTAATTTTAACTTATTCATTTTTAACCATTTGTTAATGTTATCCATATCATTTTTTTAATTTTCATGACATATCTCCTCTGTTGCTGCTTCTGTGAAAATTAATGTATCATCTGCATATAATACAATTTCACATTTTTTTTTAATACATTTTCCATGTCATTTATGTATATTACAAAGAGAAGAGCTCCCAAAATTGAGCCCTGTGGTACTCCAAAATCGTTATCTATTGCATTTGATATTTCGTTATTGATATTTGTGAATTGTTTACGATTTGTCAGATAGGACTGAAACCATTTTAGCTCCGTGTCTTGAATACCGTATCTAGTAAGTTTTCGCAATAGAATATCCCTATCTATAGTTTCAAATGCTCTTTTGAAGTCAAGGAAAATTGCTAATATTTTTTTTTTTTTTCTTTTTATATTTCCATCTGTTTATAACATAACTGATTGTTGTTTCACATGAATATTTCTTTCTAAATCCTGATTGAAACTTTGATAGTAGTCTGTGTTGTTCCATGTATTTTTCCAATTGATTTTTTACTATTTTTTCAATAACTTTTTCACATATTTTTAAAGTGTTAATTGGTCTGTATTCTCCACATTTTAATGTATGTTTTACTTTTTGGATAGGAAATATCATTGATTCCTTCCAGTGACTTATTTATAATATTCAGTATAATATTTCCTGTTATGCCCCAATTATCTAGAATTATGTTACTTGATAGTTTTGTATAGTCTGGTTTTTTTCTTAATATTCTTAAAAATAGTTTTCAGTAGATTTACTGCACGAAATTTGAATTTAGTGTCAATCTCAGGTATTTCATTTTCGTATTGTATATCTTCGATGGAGCATCTGATTTCATTTATACTATTTACAAAATATGTATTAAAATTTTCAGCTATTTGGAAATTGTCTTTATATTCTATTTGATTATATATCACAGTTTTTATCACACTTTTGGGTTTTCTTAAGACTAGTTCTTTAATTTTATTCCACATTTCTTTTTGGTTATTTGCATTGTTTATTTTATTATTAGTATAATTACTTTTTTCTTTTTCAATTTTGACTTTATACGTATTTCTTATTGTTTTATAACTATTCCATGCCTCATTTGTATTTTCTAAGATTGCTCTTTGGTACATACAAACAATTAGTTTATTAGTGGAAAAAGCAAATTAATATAAGTTCACCTTGTGATGCAATGGTTGACTACGAAAAAGCATTTGATTCGGTAGAGATATGGGCAGTCTTTAACTCCCTAAGTAACAGCAGAGTCGATGAAAGATACACAACTCTTTTTGAATACATATACAAAAATGCCACTTCACAAATAATGCTTGAAGAAAAAACAAATAAAATCAAAATTAAAAGAGGAATTAGACAAGGCGACTCGATATCCCCAAAACTGTTCACGTTGGCTCTAGAAAACATCTTCAAATCGTTAAAGTGGGAAATTAAAGGAATACTAATGGACAGTGAAAGATTGAATCACTTAAGGTTCGCAGATGATGTCACTCTGATCGCCAACACAAAAGAAGAATTACAAGAAATGCTGATGGAATCAAATAATAAGTCTCGAGAAATAGGTCTAAAAATAAACTTCACCAAAACCAAATATTTGAACAGCGAAAGTGAAGATAACAGCTAGGAATTATTAATAAAAGGTGAAAGAATAGGAAAGGTACAAACTTTCATATATTTTAGACAAAAAAACCCAAAATTTCAAAAAGTAATTTAAAGGCTGACTTGCATAGAAGAGTCTCGTTAGGTTGGTCTGCGTTCGGAAGGTTACAATCTACATTTAAATTGGACATCCCAAATACAATAAAAGCCAGAGTATTCAATCAATATGTACTGCCGGTATTAACATATGGCACTGAAACGTAGGCTTTAAATAAAAGTAAAATAAATAAACTTCAGGTAACCCAAAGGGCAATGGAAAGGAGAATACTTAATATTAGACTCCAAGATCGTATTCCTAACATCGAGATTCGAAGATGAAACGTGACAGATTTAATTCAACGAATATGTACATTCAGGTAGAATTGGACGGGGCATATTGCAAAGATGAACGATAACAGATGGACACGCCGTATACTTGAATGGAGGCCTAGAGAATACAAAAGATACAGAGGTAGACCACAGATAAGATGGACGGACGACATAAAAAGATTAGTAGGACACGATTAGATGCAAAAAGCAAACAAAGCTCGTCGTAGACAACTTGGGGAGGCTTACATTCGACTATGGATGGAATAAGCTAATGATGATGATGATGATGAATTTATCTTTATCAAATATGATAAAAATCAAAAGCGAGAAGGATTTTCTCAATTGCCAATTCTGGACCGTAACAACCTTTATGGGATCACTTCGATGTCTGTCCGTCCTTCTACCGCACTGGATTTGCTCTGAAATCAAAGTTGAAATTTGACACAAATATAGGAATTGATGGTTCAATCAGAGCCGGTAGTTTGAAAGTTAAATTTTTACTTAAGGGATTAGTTTTGGGAGTGACATCGAATGCAAAAAAAATTACCCGGTCATTGAGTGGGGTGTTAAATGAAAGCTTGTGAAAGCACGAGTTCAAAAATATAAATGATGCGCACACTCTTCTTTGTATTATTTAAAAAAAAAAGTGGCCTAAAAATCTCTGTCTCCTCACCCTATCTCGGAAAAACTGATCAAAAAATTTTAAAAAAATCTGAAATATTCTTCATAAAGTGTAGATTGAGCGAAAATTATCATGCGTTATTCCATTGCTATGGAGTTATTCCTTTCAGGAGGCATTTATTGAAGAACATTTTAAGTGATCTGATAATTTGTTGTCCTCCTCGGAGCTTTGTTATTTTTCATGTCCTTCAAGGCTGATGTGATTCCTTTTTCTATGATATCTGGAATATCCTCCGACCCCTGATTTAGGACTTTTGGTATGTTGATTTCTGTTCTTTTATCTTGTATATAATTGTATATAAAAAGGTATATAATTGTTGATAAAATAATTCGATGATCTGTAACATATCTCTTTTATTTTTTATTACATTAGCATGCATGGCCTTAATCTTGCATATGTCTTTCCTTACCATTGTGTTCTTCTTTCTCAAGACTTTAAGCTTTTATTCTGTTCTACAACGTTTTTAATTTCCTCTGCATTTTTTGTCTTTTGTATTTTCTAATTTCCCTCGATATCTCTTTGTTTATAGTTCTGTATTCATCTGTGGTCATATCTACCATTTCTCTTTGCTTCACTAGCTGTTTTACTCTTTGATTTAATTTCTGTTCTTTTTGTTGTTTTGGGCAAGTTTTGTCAATATCATCTTCTATATATTTTTGATGTTTTCAAATATGTCATCAGCTGCTGTATCTTCACCGTGTTCAAGGATCTTACGATCTATCTTCTATAGGAATTCTTATTCTATTCTAAATATAGTTTGCTTTAATTTTTTTCTCAGTATACAATGAATATTTGTGTCATCCTTTATTCCCCAGAAAACATTAGGCCTGTAGATTATTAGAAACAAAATGCTTTACGATTAAGTTTTCGTGGAGGCACGTGCGCCTAATGGCGGCCATTTTACTCAATTTAAGCGTTATTTTATACAACTTTTGTCATATTTTGCCGTAGTTCCTAAGGTTTCCTTCCTACCTTAAACCTTTATGAAAAAGTTTCCTTAAACGAAAAGGGACTTGAAAAATTGATTGCGCGGTCGTTAAAGTGACAGTTATTTGCCCAAAGGTTACAGCTTTAAGTTGTGTAAAACTGTTCAGTTGACATAAAAAAGATTGTGCTGTGCATATTTCTATTAGGATACTTAATATTTCAATCTACACGTTTTTTATTTCCCATAGACTGTCTTGACGAATACGTGTGTTTTATATACATCTCGTAATATTATAACAGCATTTAAAATGTCTTTGTATTAATATTTTTTTGCATATGGTTTGTGAACAGTTACACCAGCACTTTAAATTAACAGTAGTTTAAAATTAAGCCCATTGTTTAGACTCGCAGAATCTATACAGAACAATAACGATGAGGATTTTGTGCGACTTCCGATGTAAGTCCGACAGATGGTAGTAAATTTTATTTTTTTTGGTAACAGATATTCCTTCAACATAAAATTATCGATGCTAAGTTTCTTTAGAAATTTAAACTCTCTATTCCTTGAATAGGGCCAAATTTTAGGATTTTCTAAACTTAAGAATATATAATCAGTGTAATACTTATTTCACGTGGAAAGTGTGTTTATTCTCTGATCGCATTATGTTTGTTTTCGGCAGAGAATTTTTTAAAGTTTTAATTCTTTGTTGTAAAAATCATGTCTAACGTACATCCTGGACCTACTTATTGTGTGTCATTATATCAATAATGAAACAAATAACAGAGGCCAACGATGAAAAAACCTTTTTTAATAATCTGTTTTTTTGGTGTGCTGAGTCCGAAAATAATAATAAAAAAGTCGTATCACCCACCAATTTTTCACATTTTAATATTCAAAATTCGAGTGTTATTAAGTTGGCAATAAAATCAGAATTTTATAAGGTTAGCAGTAAAATCAAATGTTATTAGGTTGGCAGTTCCGATAAATGTCACTGCTGTTTGTTTTCTTCTAGTTTCAGTTAATATAACCTCGCATTGCAGTGTTTAACCCATGTGCTTTAATTCACACTCAGAGTATGGATAATCGTGGTTGTAAAAACTCTCCCAACACTTTTTGTTATATATGTGGTGAGTTTGTAGTTTAAAAAACATCAAAGAAACATTACTGACTTTGTAAAAAAAGTATACTTTGCATATTTTGGTGTAGAAATTGGTAATCAAGAAACTGTTGGGCTCCTCACAAAGTATGTTATGTTTGTGTCGAGGATCTTAGGAAATGGTATAAGAAAGAAAAGAAAACTTTTAGATTTGCAGTATCCATGGTATAGAGAGAGCAAGAAAATCATTCAAATGATTATTAATTTTGCAGTGTCGATATTTCTGGATATAACTCCAAAAATAAGAAAGTAATTGTCTGTCCTAACTTTACTTCAGCTAATCGCCGGTAGGACATGGGGACTTCCTGTCCCTGAGCCACCTCAGTCTGTTGATGACGTTTTACAGTCCTGTCCCGAATTTAATGAAAGTCAATCGGATGATGATGAGTTCCAATGTTCTCTAGAAAATTTAAACCCACAGTTGTTTACACAAGCTGAGTTAAATGATTTAGTGAGAGATTAGGTTTGACTAAGGAAAAATCAGAATTGCTTGGTTCTAGGCTGAAAGAAAAACATTTTTTGGAATCTAGAGCATCTATTTACCATTATAGAAAAAGAGATCAACAGTTTGCTCACTGCCATGATTTTTCAAGCAGGCAAGAGGATTTTGGTTTACTGTCATGATATTAAAAGATTTCCTCATTTATCGAATGAACGAATTTGGCATTGAGTATTCCAAGAAAGGAAGATCGAAGAGGCTTTTTATAGACTCATCAAAAACTAGTTTTAAAAGGTGTTCTGCACAACCATCTTGACTTTTTTTTACACAACGGAGTGAATACTTATGCTTTATAGTGCCTGTTGCTCATAGGGAACAACAAAATGCATCATATCGGAGAAAAAGCTAGTCAGAAACTTCACAGAGAAAAGGGAGAGGGAAGACCAAATGAAGGCACCTAAAAACTCGTGAGTAAAAATTGTAGCCTAATCAAATAAAAGTACGGTTTAAGTTTTTATTTTTTTATGTATCAAAAATCAAAAATAACATGATCTAATTTTACAGAAAATTATTGGCTATCCAGCTCACGATTGGATGCTATGTGGAGATTTGAAAGTTGTCTCCATGATACTTGGTCAACAAAAGAGATTTAGAAACCAAATTAAATAAAACGTTTACTCGCCATTATTTTCTATAACTGTCTCCCATCGTTTTACAAGTTTTCGAACTCCTTCTTTGTAGAAACTGCGCGGATTCTCTTCAAAGAGAGTCGTATGGTAGTTTTTGACTTCTTCCATAGAATCAAATTTGTTACCATTCAAATTATTTTGCATATAACGAAACTGATGAAAGTCTAAAGGGGTAAAGTCAGGGGAATAAAGCGGGTGCTGGAGCCCATTGTAACTCCCTAAGTTTTTGCAGTGTCTGTTGAGCGACATGTGTTCTAGTGTTGTCATGGTGAAAGATAATGCATTTTCGATTGACCATATTTGGACGTTTTGCTTGGATTTCAACATTGAGTTGAGTGAGTTACTCACAGTACTTCTCCGCAGTTTGGTCACGTGGAAGAAGCTCGTAAAAAAGTATTCCTCTGCAATCTACTAGACACATAACAAGACTTTCATTGGATGCAATTCAGTCTTTGCCATAGATTCTGCTCTTTCACTTCCATGCTTCCAGCTTCTTTTTCTTATTATTCATCTCCAGTTCTCCATGACTTGATCCAAGAAAGGTTTGTTTTTGTTGACGAGCGAGGACAGAAAGGGCTGTGGAAACACGGTTCAGTTTGTTCTGTTCTGTCAAAACGTGCGGAATCCATATATAGAGTTTCGAAGTGTATCCAAGTTGCTCTAAATGACGAAATGCAGTCGAATCGTCAACATTTAACCTCTCAGCAATCTTTTTAGTGGTACTCCGTGGATTATTATTCACTAAGTCACGGATAAACTCATTATCAGTGCCGAGAGATCACCCAGAGCGAAGTTTATCGTTTAGATTGAAATCACTATTTCGAAATCGACCAAACACTTTTTAACTATCCTAAGAGCAGGGGCACGATCCAAATAAACGTCTTGAATATTTTTGGTTGTAGTTCCAACACTCGCTTCCTTTTTAAATTCCTATAACATAACATGACGAAAATGTAACTTTTCATTTTCCGTTTTGAATATTAACCTTGCACACAAATTAATTAAAATAAACTTTTTTAAGGTTATATTAACTCACGACGCATTTAGATAAGTGTCAGTTAATAATATGATTATAAAAGACACATCAGCGCAGTCAAAAATGCTCCCAATAAAATAAGAAAACTTTAATTTTAAAATGTAGTAACATAAACAATCCACTGCCACTTGCATACGTACTGAAAAAATATAAAACTTGAGGGTCAACTTGCTAAATTTTCGCACAATTGGACAATGCCGATTAACTGGCCAGCTGAAATTTTGTGATGGTTTTCCGCCGAAAAGATACATGTATTTTTAAAGAATTCCTGCGGCCTCCGCGTCGTTGTCGTTCCACAAATACTCCGCCTGGCTCAACCCTTACTAAGGGGATTTTTTATAAGTCTACAACTAACTGATTCACCAAACGAAGGTGATAGTCCACAAATTTTTGCTTTGTTGTGTTTAACATACATAAAGAAGCTTCTACCAATGCTAATGTAACCTTTTACATATGGCGAGATAACGCAAGGCTGGACTGAGACTGCCAATTCAGTTGTTGTTGTCCAAAGCTGTTGTAAATTTTAATGTTGTCCTCACACAATTTAGGGTCTTCAAACTGTAGCCCATGCTATGCTTGCCTGCCTGTTAATTGCTGGTAATTTTTCATAAAAATCCTTTACCTACGTTGCAAATAGTCTCATCAATACTAAATGTTGTTTTGTCAGTAAAAATTGAGTTACCGTTCGTATATTTAGATCAAATTTTACTTGAAATCTAAACCATTAAAAAATAAATAAATAAATAAAAATTATAAATAATTTTTATTGATTATTATAAACATTCCTCATATTAAAGAAAAAGAAGTTCGTGTATTTCATTCTACCCTTAGAGCAGCTCTATCATTTAAATTTATAGCTTAGTCAAAGTTCATAAATTAATATTAACGATATCGTCGCCGTCTTACTGCATACATTAGAATCATGACTAAATGGAGTCGCAGGTGTGAGAATAAATGAAAATCAAAACAGTGTTTGATATCCTGATATTAAGTGTATAGAATTAATGTCTTTGTTACCGTTCGTAGTAAATGGGATTCAGAATGCTTGAGATATCTTCCTGAAGACTGATATACACGTTTTCGGATAATAACAGCATTAAATCACAAGAAAACAGGTTTTACCAAATTTTAATTAAATTAAAAGAAATAGAATAATAGTAGATTTAGTTATAGGAGTTATAAATATACGAGGTTGGTTTGAAAAGTCCGTGCAAAAAATAAAAACTACTTATGTGTTTGGGGTAAACCTTTTTTATTTTTCGACATAGTCTCCTTTTAGGCTTATACACTTCGTCCAACGATGTTCTAGTTTGTTGATCCCTTCCGAATAATAGGATTTGTCCAAGTCTGCAAAATATCCATTAGTGTCTGCAATCACCTCCTCGTTTGAATAAAATCTTTGTCCCGCCAACCATTTCTCCAAATTGGGGAACAAATAGTAGTCCGAGGGAGAATCTCTGAAGAATAGGGGGGATGTGAAAGGAGTTGGAATCCTATTTCCATTAATTTTGCGACCACAACTGTTGAGGTGTGTGCTGGTGCGTTGTCGTGATGGAAAAGGACTTTCTTGTGGGCCAATCGCGGGCGTTTTTCTTGCAGCTCGGTTTTCAAACGGTCCAATAACGATGAATAATATTCACCTGTAATAGTTTTACCCTTTTCCAGATAGTCGATGAGGATTATCCCTTGCGAATCCCAAGAGACAGTCGCCATAACCTTTCCGGCCGAAGGAACGGTCTTCGCCTTTTTTGGTGCAGATTCCCCCTTGGTAACCCATTGTTTAGATTGTTGTTTGGTCTCAGGAGTATAGTAATGTATCCATGTTTCATCCACAGTGACGAAACGACGAATTCTTCTGGAACAGCTGCAAACCATCCTTGCAACACTTCACACGATTCCGTTTTTGGTCAAGCGTGAGCAATCGCGGCACACATCTTGCGGATAGCTTTCTCATGTCCAAATGTTTATGCAAAATATTATGTAACCGTTCAGTCGAGATGCCCACAGCACTAGCAATCTCACGCACCTTAACTCTTCTGTCATCCATCACCATATCATGGATTTGATCAATGATTTCTGGAGTCGTAACCTCCACAGACCGTCCAGAACGTTCAGCGTCACTTGTGCCCATATGGCCAGTCCGAAAATTTTGAAACCACTTATAAACTGTTCTAATCGAAGGTGCAGAGTCGCCATAATGTTTATCAAGCTTCTCTTTAGTCTCCTGAGGCGTTTTGCCTTTCATAAAGTAATGTTTAATCACCACACGAAATTCTTTTTCGTCCATTTCTCGAAAATCACTCGACTTCCTTGATTCACACGAATGCCAAACACAAAGAAATAGACCAATATGACTGAAACTTGGTGTGCGTTCATTCAAGAGATGCTACTAACTAAACATGACCTCGATACGCGCCGGTGGTGCCATCTCTCGGACTTTGCACGGACTTTTCAAACCAGCCTCATATATATATATATATATATATATATATATATATATATATATATATATATATATCTATATATATATATATATATATATATATATATATATATATATATATATATATATATATATATACAGTAATACCCCGCTTTACGCGAGGGATACGTTCCGAAAAAAATCGCGTTAACTGAAATTCGCGTATATCGAGGTTTATGATTAAACATAGTCAAAATTTAATACAAAAAAATACACAAATCATTTTAATCAATCACTTTAATTCTAAGAACACTTTATGCAATACATACTCTTTTTTTTACGGAAAAATACATCTATTGTCTTTTGGGTAACGTTTTGTTTACGTTCTTGTAAAATACGTTCATAACACCCAACACTGTTTTTAATTGTTTGACACACGGTCAAGACACGGTCATCATTATTGTCTATACTCTGCAATATGTCCAAACCTGAATAAATTTTTGAAAGTGCATTTTGTATTTCCCCTGAAGATAAAACTTTCTCTTCTACTTGTTCTTCCTCATCGTAGATAGGATTATTCTGTAACTCGATCAGATCTTCATTGCTAATAGGATCGTCGTGCGTTGCTACAAGTTCTACGAGATCTTCTACCGTGACATCTTCAAGTTCAGACCCCTCAATCATTGCAGCAATGTCTTCAAGCACTTGTCTCTGCATCTGGACAATTCTTCTAGGTGCTTCCACTACATCTGGCCAAAGATTACGCCACACCCCATTCATACAACTCATTTTAACTTCCTTCCAAGCCTCTTCTATGTTGTGAATAGACTTCATAATGTTGTATGACTTCCACCACTCTCGCATAGACTGTCTTCCTTCCCCGTCAGTTTCATGAATTAGTTGGCTAAAAGTGCGGCGATGGTAATAAGCTTTGAAGTTTGCTATTGCTCCCTGGTCCATAGGTTGTAATATTGACGTAGTGTTTGGTGGAAGGAACTTTACGTACACTTTTAAGTCTCTGGGCGTATCAAGTGAGGTTGGATGTCCTGGGGCATTGTCTAAGAGTAATATAACTTTAGGTTCAAGCCCATTTCTGTCACAGTATGATTTGACTGATGGGCAAAAACTATTAGAATACCATTCTTGAAAAATTTCCCGTGTAACCCACGCCTTTCTGTTTGATCGCCACACAACTGGTAGACTTGTCTTGTCTGTGCCTCGCATTGCACGGGGTGTTTCTGAATGTACACTAGTAAAGGTTTCAGTTTGAAATCACCAGTGGCATTACCACCCAGCAGAAGTGTTAGTCGATCTTTCGCAGCTTTGAAACCACTGGCTTGACGTTCTTCCTTAGAAATGAATGTTCGAGATGGCATTTTTTTCCAGTAAAGTGCGGTCTCATCAACATTGAAGATGAGACAAGCAGGAATTTTCTCTCGTCTAACGAAGTCTTGAAACTTGTCTGGAAACTCAGCTGCAGCTTGAATGTCCGCGCTGGCCGCCTCGCCTGTTATGTGGATATTGTGAAGATTAGAACGCTGCTTGAACCGATGGAACCAGCCTCTGCTGGCAGCAAAAGTCGGAGTGGCACTCCCTTCTCCTTCTTTTGTTTTCAGCATCTCATACAAAGATTTTGCTTTTGTGCATATGAGATCTTGACTTAGTGGTGTGTTCTTCTTATTCAAATCTTCGATCCAGACTGACAGTAATTTCTCCATTCTTTCTAAGATAGATGATCTCGAACGAGAAAGTTTTGTTGCACTTATAGGTGTTGAACCTTCGCTGGAGATTTTAATTTTTTCCCGATTTTTATAAATCGTTCTCACAGTCGATTCTGAGAGTCCAAAATCTCTCCCAACAATTGTTGCTTTGCCTCCATTTTCCATTCTTCTTAACACTTTCATCTTCAATTCCAAAGTGACGCTTTTACGCTCTTTTTTCTTTACAGGCGGCATTTTTAACGTAGGGTTAAATTATGTATGTATGTATCTCCAATAAATATTAAAACAAAACTGCCAGCCGACCGAACTAACATTACGGAACAAATGAAACACACGAAACGAACGAGGAAATCCCCATAGAACAAAGTCGAAGGACAGGGAATTCCCAATTCTTCAAAGAGAATATTCAGAGAAAGCGGGGATCCCCCCGCGACCATAGAGAAGTTAATGACTACATGAGCGCGAAATTTGAAATTCGCGTTATAGTGAAACCGCGCGTAACGGGGTCGCGCTAAGCGGGGTATTACTGTATATATATATATATATATATATATATATATATATATATATATATATATATATATATATATATATATATATATATATATGTATATATATGTATATATGTATATATATATATATATATATATATATATATATATATATATATATATATATATATGTGTATATATATATATATATATATATATACTTAAAAATTTTCTTGAACCATCAATTTATATTTGTTTTCAATTCTTGGGCTTTGGGTTCGTTTTATGAATATTTGGTATTTAAATGAAACTTAAATTGACGTTTCGCCCTTTGGTTTAGAGCATTTTCATTTTTTTCTTTATTTCTACAAATTATACAAAATATAAAAGTATAAAAATAATTTACATTTAGGTATACTAGTACAATACAACTTATTTAACACACACAACCATAAACCATTTACATAAATTCTTAGTTCTGTCTTTAAAAATTAAAATCGCATGGGACCTACCTTGAATCTCACATATTTTATTTACTACTGACTAGTCGTAGTGGCATTCTTATCGAATGTAGATTTTATTTTGTATTATTGATCCGTAATTTTTTTTTTTGTTTTTTGAATATTAAGCAGGTAGTCTTTTTGTTAATATATTAAGGATGAGTATACACTTTAAAATATTACCTTATTAAATTTGTATAAATATGGCTAATTCCTTTTATATCACTTATCATTGACTGTAAATTTCTCATTTTTTTTAATTTCGATCATTTCTTTTATTGCAAGTTTTCCAATATTAATGTCCCTGTTTAAAATCTTTGTTTCATTAAAGTTGAAGTCATGTCCAAGTTCCGTTGTGTGTTTATGAAGTGCCGTTGTTGCATTTTTTGTATACTTGTGTCCGTTGAGTCTGTTTTTTAATAATTGGGTCGTCATACCAATATAATGCATTGGGCAATCTGCACAAGGTACCGAATAAACTACATTGGATTGGTTCATGGTTGGTACCTGGCTTTTCAAGTTTGTAAATAGTGAGCTTAGTTTGTTCTGCGTTTTGTGACAAATAGTTATGTCATATTTTTTTAGAGTGCCCCCTAGTTTTTCTGATAAATCGCGTGTATAAGGTAGTGGGAGAAATTTGTTCTGATTTTGTTCTTTGGTTTTCTCTTTTTTGATTTTTTTATTATAGAATTTGTATGTTCTTGTTTTTATTGTTTGGTTGATGTCTTTTTCTCTAAATCCATTTTGTATTAACACTGATTTCATTTGATTCAGTGCTTTCGGTCTTAAATTTGGTGAGGTTAGCGTTATTGCCCGGTCTGTTAAACCGACAATAACACTTACCTTTTGTGCCTTTGTGTGATTAGAGTAGAAATTCAAATACCTGCCAGACCACGTTGGTTTAATGATCACTAAATGGTATACTAAACCAACGTGGTCTGGCAGGTATTTGAATTTCTACTCTAATCACACAAAGGCACATGTATAAGAATTTTTAATGAAATATTCGTATTTAATTAAAAATTAACTAAACGAATTAGCTTTATAAATACACCGAACACCAATAGTTACAATAATTTCCATTTTATGAACTGGAATCAAAAGTGTTTTCCGTTTTTTTATGTATTAATAATTAACAATCGAGTTGTAACCATTTAGAGTAAAATATAAAACAAAAATGCTTTGTTTATATTGAAAACCCTTTGGGCTTAATTTAAAAATTGGCTGAGTTATTAAATTGAATTGTCAAAGGATTTTGAAAAGTATAGTGTAATGTTTTATGTTTGTTTTCCAACGATGTTATGTTGACAATAGATAAATATAACCTTTTATGTTAAAATTATAGTAATAATGAGCAATATTGTAACTGAAGGAAACTAAATTTCTAGGAAATATTGTTTTGGAAAAAAAATTGTCATGTTCTCGGTTTAAGAAAATACGGTTTTAAATACAGTCGGTACCATTTCTAATTTTATTGTAGCTGGTTTTCTTCTTTATATAGTACTTATTTATTTGGCAGTAATAAGAGTTTGCATCATGGGGTAATTTTCTCGCCAATAGTTAAATGTTCTTATTTGTTATGTTTGAGCTATTCGTTTTGTTACTGTAAAACAGATTTTGTTTTAGGTAACTAAAACAAAATGTAAAGAATAAACTTCTAAAATTTATTCGATCCACAATTAGGCCAGAATAACCCCCTCATCACTTTTTTTTATCGTAATAACCCCCTGCTAGCGGCAAAAGGCGGCTTTATCAAAGCCGCGTTTTTGATTCCCGCCAATTTTTCTAGAAACTTCGGACGGCGTGTTTGACGGGAACATTCGAGACTTCGTTCGCACCGATATAAATGTTGCGCCTGCAGGAGTCAGTCTGAGTTGTAACTTGAAGGCGATACATCGATACAAAGTTTATTAATAAATAGTCCAAAATGAGTGCGGCGAAGAAAAGTAAAACTTATCATTTTAATAACGATTGGGAGGAAGAATTTTTCTTTTGTATGGTAAAGGATAAGTGCATTTGTCTCATTTGCTGTGCGTCAGTTGCAATACCTAAGCGTAGGAACTTAGAGATGCATCATAAAACGGTTCATAAAAACTATGAAAAGAATTTTCCGTCACAGAGTGAATTAAGAAAACGAAAAGTACGTGATTTGATAACTTGTTTGAAAAAAATAAACCATGTTCACAAGCCAAACAATCAAAAGCTGCAACGATCGCGTCATTTAAAATATCTCATATATTGGCGAAACACAAGAAACCATTTGATGATGGATTGGTTGTGAAGGAAGCATTTATTGAAGCGGGTGAGACTTTATTTGGAGATTTTAAAAATAAAACAGAGATTATGTCTGCTATTAGAGAACTTCAGTTATCTCGTCCAACTGTCACAAGGCGTGTTGAAGTCATGAGTCAGGACATGGCAGATAAACTAAAACATGATATCATGAAATGTACATACTTTTCTTTACAGTTCGACGAATCCACCGATATGACAGACACTGCCCAGCTATGTATTTTTATTCGAATGGTATTCAGTGACATGTCGGCTAAGGAAGAGTTTTTGACAATGATTCCTCTGAAAGAAAAGACCCGTGGCGAAGATATATATGACTTTTCTTCAATTTTGTAACAAACTACAAGCTACCAATATATAAACTAGTGTGCATTACAACCGATGGAGCACCAGCAATGACTGGAAACAAAAACGGTTTTGTGGCATTGTGTCGAGCTAATGATGATTTCCCTTCATTTTTCTCCTTCCATTGCATTATACATCAACAAGTTTTGTGTTCAAAAGTTCTAAACATGGAGGAAATTATGGGCATTGCAATAAAAATTGTGAATTCTATCCGTGCACGTAGCTTGCAACGACGGCTCTTTAAATTACAGTTGGAAGATAGTGAGTCAGCTGAACACACTGATTTAGTTCTCCACACGGACGTCAGTTGGTTGAGTCGCGGAAAAATCCTAGAAAGGTTTCAAGAATTATTGCCCGAAATAACAGCTTTTCTGGACGAAAGAGGTGATGACACTCAGATGCTGAAAAACGGAAAATGGCTGACTGATTTGGCATTTTTGACAGACATCACAATGCATTTAAACACCATTAATTTGGAGCTTTAAGGTAAAGGAAAAACTATTATTGAGATGATTAGCGCAATAAACGCATTCAAAAGTAAATTGCAACTTATGATAGATCAACTGAAAAGAAAGGATCTGAAAAATGTTCCGTCTTTGAAAGCAAGGATTCCTCAGCTGAATTATGATATTTATGAGGCAGAATTATCAAATATTTTGGGCCAATTCGAAATACGTTTTTATGATTTCAGTAAATTGGCAAATATCGCATCATTTATGAGTTATCCTTTTTCGTGTAAAAACATTGAGGAATTAGCTACTGAAATAGCAAGTCAGTTTAACATGGACTCATGTTCTGTTGAAAATGAGTTAGTGCAGATTATATCAGATATACATCTCAAAGCCACAGCATCTGATACAAAATTCTGGTGTTTTATATCTGAAGATAAATATCCGAATCTAAAGCAAATCTCCCTTCAACTGACGGCAATGTTTGGATCAACTTACTTGTGCTAGTCTGCATTTTCTGAAATGAAGATAATTAAGTCAAAATATCGCAATCGACTAACTGACGAACATATGTCATCATGCTTGCTAATCACTCGGTAATTACGTACCATCTTATGAAAAGTATGCTGACGACATGCAGTGCCACGCTTCAACATCCAAAGTCACTCTTTAGTTAAGTTTAGACACTAGAACTCGTTTGTTTTGTATGAACCAATAAACTCGCAATTTTGAATAATTATGAGTTTTTTCATTGACATTTTAGAGCAGCCCTACACTTACCGTGACTACAAAAATGCATATTGTGCGGAAAACTAATATCTACACCCTACCTAGACGACAATCCTGCATCACACTTACTTGCAGCCTCTCAGAGTCGATCGATCGTAGTCTAACAATATTGAGGTAGATCGCCAGCAGTTCAAGTTTAAGCACCCCTGCTGTAAAGCATAAAGTTTGAATATACAAGATCCCATAAAGAAGGTAAATTTTAGAAGATTTATAGTAAAAATTAAGTTGAAAAAAACCTGTATTGTATAACTGCTATGTTTCCCAGGCTTTCCTAAGCGAGCGGTGAAATTATTGAATCTGCTCGGCACTTCCTTTTCGTAATATCTGTAATTTCTTGCCGGATATTTTCCAGAGACCGAGGATTGTAACTTTAATTTTGAGATATATTTACAATCCATCGGTATTCAATTAGAGCTACGTGCATGCTAACTTATGTTACCTCTTTAGAATGAATTTATTCAGCGAATTTTCTCGAATGACTGGCAAAGAAGTGTTTAAAGTCTACTTCTCCTGTAAAGCAAGTGTAAAGAGATTCTCAGTCATCTCCACGTATTACTCGGAGCTCAAATTTGCCATGTGACTTCTGTCATCCTCAAAGAACTACCTCAAAATATTGCGGCGCAACCCGTCACTTTTGGGAATGTAAAGGCTTTTGATACTTTAGTTTGGATTTGTTACGACAATTTTGTTTACTGACGTAGCCGTGCTCCATTCGTGAATACGGTGTTGATAAAGCTTAAAAGCTCTCAAACATTTAATTAACGACTTTGAATCTCTAAGCAATATCTTCTTCTTCTTCAAGTGTCCTGTCCGGACCCCAACGTTAGCGCTCACCCTGGAGAGCGCGTCCCTGTTCTCTGCCATTCTAAAAAGATCACCCGCCTTCTGAATGCCGGTCCATGACCTGATGTTGTTAAGCCATGACATCTGTTTTCGGCCGACACCGCGTCTTCCTTTAATTTTGCCCTTCATGATTAACTGGAGTAAGCGATACTTGTCTCCCCGCAAGGTGTGACCCAGATAAGCTATCTTGCGGCATTTTATTGTTGTAAGTAGCTCTCTTCCTGTTCTTGCACGCCTAAGAACATCTTCGTTTGTTACCAAGTCAGTCCAAGAAATACGCAACATTCTTCGATGAGTCCACATTTCAAAGCTCTCTAAACGATTAATCGTGCTTACTTTGAGAGTCCAGCTTTCTGCACCGTACAAAACAACCAACCAGATGTAACATTTGACCATGCGTTGACGCAGCTTGAGATTTATGTTGTCATTACAAAATAGTGTTCTCATATTCAAGAAGTGATTCCTGGTTGTCTCGATGCGACATTTTATCTCTATGTCGGGGTCTAATTGTTCCGTCAGGATGCCATCCAAATACCTGAACCTCTCAACCATTGTTCAGAAACAAATGAGTGTCTCTATGTGGATCTCGGCTGAATATCATGAGTTTCGTCTTACTGATATTAATGTTAAGGCCAAGATCTGTTCCAACTGTGCTGATTTTATTTAACAGTTCTTGAAGACCCTCTATTTTATCACATATGATGACAGTGTCGTCTGCATATCTAATTATGTTGAGTAGTACGCCATTTACTCTAACTCCATGGTCCACATTCTCGAGGGTCTCCTTGAAAATTCGGTCCGAATAAAGGTTGAAAAGTAGAGGCGAGAGGATACAACCCTGTCGGACTCCTCGCTGTATTTGGATGCTAGATGTTGTCATCCCTTTTTATACGTACTTCCGCTGTTTGTCCCCAGTACAGATTTTCAATTATACGTATATCTCGACTGTCCAATTGTACCTCGCGTAACATTGATATCAATTTAGAGTGTAGCACCCTGTCGAATGCCTTTTCGTAATCTATGAAACAGGCGAATACCTCTTTACGCTGATCTCGGCACTTCTGGACATTAATACCAAACAAAGCCTCACGGGTTCCGAAAGCATTCCTAAAACCCATCTCAGCGTCATCAAGATCAAATTCACACTTTCTGCGAATTCTGGCATGTATGACGCGCAAGAGTGTCTTTAAAAGATGACTCATCAAACTTATCAAGCGATAGTCACTACATTTTTTTAGGTCTGGGTTTTTTTGGAATATTCACAAAGGTCGACCTGAGCCAGTCATCTGGGATCACCCCAGTGTTATATATCAAGTTAAATAATTTTGTGATTTGTGATATGTTACCCTCGCTTACAAGTTTCAATATCTCTGTCGGAATCTGATCCGGACCCAAAGACTTTCCATTGGGTGATATATGGATGGCGTGAAGCACTTCTTCGTTAAGAATTTCTGGACCTTCCTCCTATTTTCTCCATTATTCTGTAAGGGTGGTCTATCGTCATGAAATAGTTCATTTATATATTTTTCCCATGTGCCTCGGATTTCCCGTTCATCCATTATAGGTGTATTTGTTGAATCAAGCAGGGTAGCTGGTTGTGGTTTTTTGTAGATACCAGCAATCTCCTTAAGTTTCTTCAATATCAGTTGGCTTTAATTATTATAGAATCTGTAGTTTGTAGGGGTACAGACATTCTTTACGAATGTTATGTTGTAACAAGCTATTGAGCACTTGCCGAAAAGGTAAGTTGCTCGTGCACTCAACATTTGCATCGATTCATGATATCTTTGGTTGTCTTGCCCGAAGTTTACTAAAGCTAAAACGATTTTTTTCTAACTTCTGCGCCCATTTTTTAATCAGTTAAACCCCCCGAGCTCCATTTATAAATAATATTGACTGTGAAATTTATGTCGCCCCATATTTTCTTAATTATTGGTTTTGGAAAACTCTTGCACACAAAAGGTACGCTTTGCTTCTGTAAAACCTCCTCTAGTAACTAATTTTACAAGAACTGGAGTTAGGTTGTGTGCCCCATCCCGCCCGTTTCGTCCACATTATGAGCCAAAACAATTTGAAATTATTTGCGAAAGACCTTGTATAAAATAAAGAATATAATATATTTTTGGTGTCTCAGAACAAGCTATTGTGTACAGTTGTAAAAAATTAAAGCTTAAAATACTCTTGTTTGATATTAAAACCTTTTTGACATAAAAGTGAAATTTAAAAATTGATTATTTTAATAAATGGTAGGATGATCAAAGGGATTACGTAATTATTGACTTAAAAAAATTGACTACTTTTACTCAATTGGAAAAATTATAATATCAAAGGAATAGTTAATTTAAACCTATAGAATTTAAAAAAAATGTTACAGGGAAAAAAGGGATGTTAAATCCTAAGGCAATTATCCTCAGTATTCCTCACTTAAAAGTGTATTCTCCCTAGACGGGTTTAATTCTTAGAGTAGGATTTCCTCTTCTTAAGGGGATATTCTGATCTAGAGGTAGATTTTATGCTATTTTTGCGATTTTTTGGGAGAAAAGTATAAGGGTTATTGCAAAATGGTTTTTTACAATATGTTTATGTATATTTGAAATATATTCGCAAATTTCTATACTACTAAACAATTACAAATAATCAATGTTAAAAATCTATCAAAAGAACGCGAAGAAAAAAAAACAGTGCTCCATGGCGACCATGATTTCAGTATTTCTATTTATATGAAGCAAAAAAAAAAGATTCTTAATTAGTAGAAATGTCGCTAAAGCCGATACCAGAATGAAAAAAAAAAAATCCTAAAAATGTAAAAAATGGCGCCATGTAGAAAATTGAATATCGATTTTTGACCATTTTTCTTCATCTTTGAAGGGCTGTAAAAAAAAAAAAACAAAAAATTTGGACTTCATCGTTTTAGGTGCTATAGCCACATATATGCTGAAGATTTACGCACAAGCACGACTCAATTGCTCAACTGGTTTTTGAGATATCATGGTCGTCAATTTGAAAACGTTATTTCGAGAAAAACGCTTTTAAACTTTTTAGTGTTCCGTACGGAACACTTATAAAATCACTTCGGTGTCTGTCCGTCTGTCTGTCCGTATGTCCGTCTGTCTGTCCGTCTGTCCGTCTGTCTGTCCGTCTGTCTGTCCGTCTGTCTGTCCGTCTGTCACACCCGATTTTCTCCGAAACTATTTGTCATAGAAAGTTGAAATTTGGTAGTAATATAGGAATTGATGGCCTCATCAGAGCCATGTAGTTTTGAAAGTTAAATTTTGACTTAAGGGGTTAGTTTTGGGGGTGAAATCGGAAGTGAAAAAAAAAAATTTTTTACTAGGTAATCAAGTGTGGTGTCAAATGAAAGCTTGTGAAAACACGAGTAAAAAATATATATATAATGTAATACTTGCGCGCACTTTTCTTTGTATTATTTTTAAAAAATCGCGAAAAATCGCTGTCCACCCGCCTTATCTCGGAAAGAACTTATCAAAAAATTTTGAAAAAATTCTGGCATATTCTCCACGGGGTGTAGATTGAACGAAAATTATCACGAGTGCATTACCTGTAATACTTTATCTGGTATATAAAAAACAGAAATTTCAAGGTCATCAATTTTCAGTAAAGTTTGGAAATAAACTTTGTTGAAAACTCATTTGGGGTGTGTTTTGTGAAGTCACTGATCATTTTAAATCACCGTAACATAAATTTTGACTTAAGGGATTCGTTTTGAGGGGTGAAATCGGAAGTGAAAAAAAAAATTTTTTTACTAGGTCATCGAGTGTGATGTCAAATGAAAGCTTGTGAAAACACGAGAAAAATATATATATATATATATATATAATGTAATACTTGCGCACACTTTTTTTTTTCGTATTACTTTTAAAAAATCGGGAAAAATCGCTGTCCCCTACCTTATCTCGAAAAGTACTGATCAAAAAATTTTGAAAAAATCCTGGAATATTCTCCACGAGGTATAGATTGAACGAAAATTATCATTACCTTTAATAATTTATCTGGTATATAAAAAATCCAAAATTTTAAGGTCACCAGTTTTCAGTAAAGATTGGAAACAAACTTTGTTGAAAACTCATTTGGGGTGTGTTTTGTGAAGTCACTGATCATTTTATACCACCCTAACAAAATTTTTTATTTTAAAAACAATCAACGTACGGAACACACCGGTTTTTGTGTACTAATTACACAGATACACTTTTAGTTACTATACGATCAATCACCTATTCCAGATCCATAGAGTAAACCTTCTTGTTGCTCAAAATATCATGCAGAGCTGATAATTCTTCCCTGTGTTGTGCTCTTTTTTCTCGAGCGAAGTCGGACGAGCGCTGTTCCAATGGAATGAGACGAGCGCACATGTACGCGGGTCCCAAACATAAATCGCGCCGGATGCCGCTTCCAATATATATAACTTTATTAAGGTATTTCTTAAGAGAAGACAGAGAGAGCATTATGTTAAAAAAGACGTGAAATAATTTGGTTTTCAAAGTATAATGAATGTGGCAACGTAGCTTCTCGCTTGCTTCCTGCCGCCCGCAATCACGCATTGCATATATTAGTCCGTGAGCTCAGGACCAAAATTCAACCTCATCGAAGAGTGGCAGATAATAATATCACTTTGGTAATTATGCCCTCTTTAGTCCCTTCAGGAAGTTTGAAGTCTCAAGTCTGGATCCTGTTCTTGGAAATACCCTTTAAAGCTGCAAGAAAAAATTGGTGGACGAACCCAACGCTGAGTGGCAGATATTTTGGGTATAGCTTTATTTCTGTGAAATATGACTGAAAAATGAATATCTGCCATGGATATTGGGTCAATCCAAAATTAAAACGTTCCAAAGTTGCAGAAAAATAAACTCACCTGAACCCATAGAGGAGCGAATGAAATTTGTTTTAATATGTTCTTTGAGGTTTATAGATACTAAAAATAACATTATCTGCCATGAACCATGACGTCTGGTTCTTTATTAAAATAAATTACGTTTTTTGCTGCAATAACGCATAAGTATTTTTGAAAGGCGCATGTCTGTCCTAAAACGCGGGCGCCCTTCCTTTAATTTGTTTTTCTTTCAAATACTATACACGCGCCAGTGTCTTGAGAGACGCACAAATCACCACTGAAACAATTAGAAGCAGATTAATATATTTATTTAATTGGCAGTGCAATTTCGCTGTATGTATATATATATATATATATATATATATATATATATATATATATATATACGAGGCTGGTTTGAAAAGTGCGTGCACCGGCGCGTATCGAGGTCATGTTTAGTTAGTAGCATCTCTTGAATGAACGCACACCAAGTTTCAGCCATATTGGTCTATTTCTTTGTGTTTGGCATTCGTGTGAATCAAGGAAGTCGAGTGATTTTCAAGAAATGGACGAAAAAGAATTTCGTGTGGTGATTAAACATTACTTTATGAAAGGCAAAACGCTTCAGGAGACTAAAGAGAAGCTTGATAAACATTATGGTGACTCTGCACCTTCGATTAGAACAGTTTATACGTGGTTTCAAAATTTTCGGACTGGCCATATGGGCACAAGTGACGCTGAACGTTTTGGACGGCCTGTGGAGGTTACGACTCCAGAAATCATTGATCAGATCCATGATATGGTGATGGATGACAGAAGAGTTAAGGTGCGTGAGATTGCTAGTGCTGTGGGCATCTCGACTGAACGGGTACATAATATTTTGCATAAACATTTGGACATGAGAAAGCTATCCGCAAGGTGGTGCCGCGATTGCTCACGCTTGACCAAAAACGGAATCGTGTGAAGTGTTGCAAGGATGGTTTGCAGCTGCTCCAGAAGAATCCGGAGGACTTTAAGCGTCGTTTCGTCACTGTGGATGAAACATGGATACATTACTATACTCCTGAGACCAAACAACAATCTAAACAATGGGTTACCAAGGGGGAATCTGCACCAAAAAAGGCGAAGACCGTTCCTTCGGCCGGAAAGGTTATGGCGACTGTCTTTTGGGATTCGCAAGGGATAATCCTCATCAACTATTTGGAAAAGGGTAAAACTATTACAGGTGAATATTATTCATCGTTATTGGACCGTTTGAAAACCGAGCTGCAAGAAAAACGCCCGCGATTGGCCCACAAGAAAGTCCTTTTCCATCACGACAACGCACCAGCACACACCTCAGCAGTTGTGGTCGCAAAATTAATGGAAATAGGATTCCAACTCGTTTCACATCCCCCTTATTCTCCAGACTTGGCTCCCTCGGACTACTATTTGTTCCCCAATTTAAAGAAATGGCTG
Source organism: Pachyrhynchus sulphureomaculatus (assembly GCA_019049505.1). Lineage (NCBI taxonomy): Eukaryota > Metazoa > Arthropoda > Insecta > Coleoptera > Curculionidae > Pachyrhynchus > Pachyrhynchus sulphureomaculatus. The sequence continues at coordinate 176,690,864 of CM032456.1, forward strand.
GCGGGACAAAGATTTTATTCAAACGAGGCAGTGATTGCAGACACTAATGGATATTTTGCAGACTTGGACAAATCCTATTATTCGGAAGGGATCAACAAACTAGAACATCGTTGGACGAAGTGTATAAGCCTAAAAGGAGACTATGTCGAAAAATAAAAAAGGTTTACCCCAAACACATAAGTAGTTTTTATTTTTGCACGGACTTTTCAAGCCAGCCTCGTATATAGATATATTTATATTTAACCTTTAAATGTTGTTTATATTTATTATTTAAAATTTATATTCAAAGGCCTCAAAACCTCTTTTAATATGTAATTACGAAAACTTAAAAAAAAAATTTTTTTGGTAACTATATTGGATAGTACATTTGAAATTTTTGATTTTTAACATAACAGACAATAAAAATGATCCAAAAAACCTCAAGAATTAAAATATTAAACATTTGAAATGTACTATAATTTTTGCCGCATTCAATTAATGGTAATACAACAATGACTGAATATTGTATCAGCCGCCCCTGGTTTCACTGTGTTCCTTTTAAACTTTGGGCGTTGGTGCTCCCCTCTAGTATACGTTAAGTTTTTTTGGGTCGCAGAATCCGATCTGCAATTAGTTTTTTGAAAAAATGACCTATTAATTGTTATTAACAATTTTTTAAGCAATTATTTACAAAAAGGAATTTGATATAATTTATTTTTAGAATAGCGAAATCTAAGTTTATTAAGCTCTCCACCCAAATTTTTTTAGACCTATTTCGACCCACTGAATACGAATTGAAAGTCTATTTTTGCAAAAACTTAACCTTTTTATTGTTATAAACAATTTATTATAAACAATTATGTGAGTAAACAGAATCACATAGCATTTATCTTCATAACAGCAAAATCTAAGCTTTTACTTACCCAAGTTTTTTAAATCAATTTTGACCTGCTGCCTGAATTTGTAATCCATTTTTACAATTTATTAAAATTAAGAGCTATTCAGTTTATTTATATGCAATCAAATAAAAATATTTGTATTAAATTCCCAAAGAAAAATTAATATAACTCTAATAAATTGGCAGTAATAATAAAATAATTGAGTTTTTGAAAAAATAAACAGAGAATTTAAATTTAACGAGTTAAATAATATTATATTAAGTTATTATAGAAAAAACAATTTTATTTGTAACAAAATTAATAAATTTTAGCAAAAATGGATTAGAAATTCGACTTTAACGTGTCAAAAAACATATGAAATTATGCATCGCAGCGAGGTAGTAATGCGAATAGGAAAAATCAAATGGTTTATAACTTAAGCTTTGCATTAAAAATACAAAAATTCTGTTGATAAAAGCAGGGACTGGACTTCATGGCACATATTCGAGATTTCACCTCGTATTATAGTATTCGAACACTAGTTCATTTATCTGCCGCTCTCGAATGAGTACAGGTGGGTCCAAAAACTTTGCAGGTTAAAAAATTCGTAAAAATTAAAAGAACAGGATCTATGCCAAATAATATTTTTTCACTTCTTTTTGGGTCCCAAACTAACTATATTTCGAATATCTGCCACTCAGCGATGAGTTATTTTTTTCAAGAATATTATAGGTAACAAATTACTTAAGTACGGTATTATTAAAATATATTTAAAAGAGGTGAATTATTTAATTCTAATTGGTCGTTTAACAAATAATTAGTATTTTTTATACCCTTTATTTTCAACATGTAAAATTTCGAAGTTTTTATTAAACTGATGTTCTGATTTTATTAAATGGTTAGCGTAATTTGAGTCGCATTTGCTAGTTATAAAAGATGTAAAATGTTCTTTTATTTTTTTTTTTTAATTTCTTCCTGTTTGACCAGTATAATCGCAATTTTCACAATTAAGTTTATAAACACCTGATTTTTGCTCTTTGTTTTTGATTTTTTATTATTTTTTATATATTTGTTTAGGGTATTATTTGTTTTAAATACTACATTAATATTTATTTTTTTTGTTAAGACATTTCTAATTTTATTGCTAGTCTCACCTATGTATGTAAAAACACTATAGCGTTCTTGATTCATTTTTTGCCAAAGAAAAATTAGTTCTAAGGCTTTTTTATATTCTTTCTTTTTTAAAATTTTTTTTACTATATCTACATTATATCCGTTATTTACTGCAATTAGTTTTTATTACGTTTAGTTCTTTAAGAAAATCTTTTTCATTTAATGGAATCGTTAGTAGTCTATGGATCATGCTATGAAAGGCAGCTAGTTTGTGTTGGATTGGGTGACATGATTTATTGTTGTGTCAGTATGCGATGGTTTGTGGTAAATAGAGAACGTATGTTTATTATTATTTTTTGTTATAGTTAAGTCTAAGAAGTTTATGCTATTATTAGTTTCTACTTCTGTAGTGAATTTTATGTTGGCATGTAAATTATTTATATGATCACAAAATATTTTGAGTTGTCCATCTGTTCCTGTGAAGCAGGTTAAAATATCATCGACATATCTATACCAATAAATGAATTTTTTAAAAAAACGGATGTTCACTGATTTCGGATTCTATAGAATTCATGAAAATTTCTGCTAGTAAGGGACTAAGGGGATTACCCATTATGAGGCCTTTATTATTAGTGCATATAGTATTTCTTGTTTTTTAATATAATTAATATATGGTTTGAGTTTAAAAACTGTTCGACTAGTATTATAGTATCTTGAGGTGGTATATTCGTGAATCAATTGGTTACGTCAAAAGAGATGAGTTTTGTTTTGTTAGGAAGTTGTATATTTTGAATTCTATTAACTAAATCATACGAGTTTTTTATTTGAAACTTAGCAACAAAATTAGTATTCTCATTAATTATTTCTATTAATTTCTTTGACAACTTATAAGATGGGGCTGAAGTAAAAGAGACTACTGGTCTTATTGGATAATCTTTTTTATGCAATTTTATTAAAGAATATAGTTCTGGTGTTTGTGGGTTCATCGAAGTTAATTTGCTTAAATCTTTATCATCAAATAAACTTTTACAATCACTAATAATAGATATAACAATCTTTTGAAAGTTTTCTGTTGGGTTATTATTTAACTTCTCATAATTACTATTATTGAGGAAATCTAAAGTTTTTTGAATATATTGTGATTCATCAATGGCTACCATTGTATTGCCTATATCAGCTTTAGTGAAAATAATGTGATTTTGTTTTGATTTTTGTTTTATTGTTCTAATAGTATGGTTATCTTGTGTTTGATATTTTTCTTTTAGAAAATCTTTTTTAATGATATTAATTGCTTCGTGTTTTATATAACTATTGTTGGAGATATTTTTAAGAGCAAATTCAGTTTCTACACCTAATATTTCTAATTTATTGAGAGAATTGTTTTTTTTTAGGTTAAATTTAAAGCCATTTTCTATTAATATGGTTTCTTTATTACTAAAAGTGGTACCTGTTAGATTTATAAATCTATCAAAGAATTTACGTTCTGTAAATTTTGTTTAATTCGTTTTTTTTATTATTACGTTTAGACTCTGAGATTAGACTATTTAATTTATTATTTTGTGTTAAGTATTTTTCGTGAATGATATCATTTACTTTATCTCTAATATTATTATCAATACAGAATCAAGAACGCTATAGTGTTATTACATACATAGGTGAGACTAGCAATAAAAGTAGAAATGTCTTAACAAAAAACTAAATATTAATGTAGCATTTAAAACAAATAATACCCTAAACAAATATATAAAAATAATAAATCAAAAACAGACAAAGAGCAAAAATCAGGTGTTCATAAACTTAATTGTGAAAATTGCGATTGTACTTTTTTTTTTTTTTTTTTTATTGGTCTAGCACACGTGCTGCAGGGAAGTCCCTAAAGCGCTCCAGGAGCGGCACGAGTGCGGAAAAAGCGATTCACGTTGTTCTTGAATCGCTGTAAATTGTACTCGGTGGGAAACACAGCGCTGGGCAAATTATTCCAAAGGGATGACGTTCTCCATATAAAAGATTGCTTGAAAAGCGTCGTAAGCGGAGTAACAAGCTGAACCTCATACGGATGCGAAGCACCAGCGCGACGTGTATTTCTAACATGCACCGCTTTGGGAGGAATTAAGCGGGCTACATCCTTCGAACACTTTCCATGAAAATACTTGTAGAACAGACTCAAGTCGCCAACCGTTCTTCGATGTTCCAGCGAATCAAGGCCGCCGGTCAATTCCGGGCCCCCAATCAGACGGACCGCTCTTCTCTGAACATAATCCAACAAATGCAGTGTATATTTGGGAGCGGAGCCCCAAACGTGGGAGCAGTATTCCATAGTTGGTCGAATTTGGGCTTTGTAAAGAATTAACAGTTGTTGTGGGGTGTAAAGCTTTCTGGTTCTAAATAATATTCCCAATTTTTGGGAAGCTCTCCTTGCTATGCCTGCAACATGTTCATGCCAAGACATATTTGCTCCCAAACTAACGCCCAACAAATTGAGCGACGATGCTAGGGGAATGGAGTGCCCCGACATAACTATGTCGGGTTCAGCAACGTTAACTTTTTTAGAAAAAACTGCCGCTTGGGTTTTTGTAGCGTTAAATTCCACTTGGTTACTGTCACCCCAAGATAGAATTTCTTCCAGGTCTTTGTTAAGTTGAACGACCTCCTGCTGTCTGCGGATATTCGCCTGAGCAGCCGATGTCCGAGCGTTCAAGGTGAATGAAGAGACAAGCGTACTGTCATCTGCAAAGCTATAGATTGAATTCCCGGTCTTTTCCAGCAGATCGTTAATGTAAATGAGAAAGAGAGTAGGAGACAGTATGGAGCCCTGGGGCACACCGGCGTTGATAGTGAGGGTGTTAGAAAGAAATCCGTCGACCGCCACTCGTAAAGAACGCTCTCTGAGGAAACATGAGAGCCATAAACAGAACCTTTCAGACATACCATAAGAGCGCAACTTAGCCAACAGTCCATCGTGCCAAACACGGTCGAATGCCTTGGATATGTCAAGAGCAACCGCTCGCGATTCTCCAAAGTGTTCAATTGCGTTGTTCCAAACATGTGTTACATAAGTCAGAAGATCTCCTGTTGATCTATGTTTACGAAAACCATATTGGTGATCGCTAATAATATTGAATCGTTCAAGATATTTTAGAAGATGCTCATTGATAACCTTTTCCATGACTTTCGATATTATTGAAAGTAGTGCAACTGGTCGGTAGTTATTTGGCAAGGTCTTCTTACCTTTTTTAGGTATCGGCTGAACCGTGGCACATTTCCAGCAGGACGGAAATATGCCCTTTCCGTAGGATAGGTTAAAAAGTCTACAGAAAACTGGTGTTAGTTCCCTTGCACAGTTTTTGAGAACTATGGCAGGTATTCCGTCAGCGCCAGAAGCCTTCTTGGTGTCTAGCTTCATTAAAATACGCTTTATGATGCACTGTCTGAAGACAACATCAGGCATCCTTGACTGCAATATGGGAATAGTAGGTGGTGTTTTTCCTTGGAAATCGACAGTAGAATGTGAAGCGAAAAGTTCAGCCAACAAGTTCGCTCTCTCAACAGGTGTGGTTGCAATGGAATTATCTGGCCGTGTAAGTGGTGGTATGGTGGATTTGGTAAAGTTTTGACTAACTGCCTTAGCGACTGCCCAAAAGGACCTGGAATTGTTGGGACAAGCGAGAAGTTTGTTTCTAATTCGTTGACCACTTATATTGGTCAAACAGGAAGAGATTTTAAAAAAAAGAATAAAAGAATATTTTACATCTTTTATAACTAGCAAATCAGACTCAAATTACGCTAACCATTTAATAGAATCAGAACATCAGTTTAATAAAAACTTCGAAATTTAACATGTTGAAAATTAAATTTGCTTGAATCTCTGGAAATCAATAAACTTAAAAAATACTAATTATTCGTTAAACAACCAATTAGAATTAAATAATTCACCTGTTTTAAATATATTTCAATAATACCGTACTTAATTAATTTGTTACCTAACATATAATATAAAGTCTTTATAATAGTATAATTAGGGATTTCCAACATTATTGTATTTTACCTGTAGAGATATTGAAGTTTAAAGATTTTCTAAAAAAAACATGTTTTTTTTTTGCTTTTATATCGATTTTTTTTTATTGGAGGTTCTCGAGTGCGATTTTTTGGTTATTTTTAGTTAGTCTGTATGTCAAATATCAAAGATCATCAAAAAAATTTGAACTAGTTACTAACAGTTTCAAATGGCGGCTTGTTAATGTTTCTAAATTTCGAATTTTTACCAAGTGTCTCCTACTTTAAATTAATAAAGAAAAAAAAAATGTATGGAAGTTATTCTGCAAATTATTTTAAGAACTTTTACTTCTTTTTAGCTATCAAAAAAGGTATAATACTAGGAGTTTAATAGGAAAACTGTACACAGAATGACACCTAAAGCGGGCTCGGGTAGCAAAAGGTAAATTTTTAGTTCTAGGTGAAAATACGAAAAATACACAAATAAAACAAAAAACCTTGCAATTTAATATTTTTTTATTAATTATAATTCATGTTCTATATGGTCGCCCCTATTTTTAACACAAATTCTCATTCTTTTTCTTAAATTACTTTTCACAACGCTGGTTGTGAGGTACCGCCTCATTTCGTCAGCCGCATCAATTATTTTTTGTCTTAGGACATCCACGTTTTCGATAGGAGTCATCTGGTCGAGACTACGGTACGAGACTTTTCATGTGACCCCACACATAAAAATCCATCGGTGTTAGGTCTGGGCTTCTCGCCGGCCAAGGTATGGGTCCGCCTCTTCCAATCCATTTGTTGGGATAATTGTCATTGAGCCATGCACGAACAGTTCCTCTGTAGTGAGCTGGGCAGCCATCGTGTTGAAAGTACATGTTTTGTCTCAAACCAATAGGTAGGTCTTCCATCAAATTAGGTAAATCGTTCCGCAAAAAATTGTCCTATTCCTCGCCACTCAAATTATCTGGCAGGAAGAATGGCCCAACCAAATAATTTGAAATTATACCCATCCACACATTTAAGCTGAATCTTGTTTGTGATCCTTTCGTTCTTTTTTTGTTTGGGTTGCCTTCCTCTTTAGAAGCCCAATAGTGGGCATTGTGGTAGTTTGTAAGACCGTCTTTGTCGAATTTCGACTCGTCAGTCCATAGTATTTTCTTAAAAAAAATGCATCTTCGACATCGGTTTTGAGCATAAATCTGCAGAATTCTAATCGTCGCAACGGATCCCCTTCTTCAATGACTTGCACCACTTGCAGTGGTAAGGGTGTTGCCCAACAGTATGCATTACAAACTATACCTTCCACTGCGAAATACCAAGCTGTTGTGCGACATTTGTAGATGTGGTTGGGTCCACCTCAAAGAGACGTCGTATTTCGTTTTCTTCGTCTTCGTCAAAGATACGTGGTCGTCCCATGTCAATCCGCCCTCTTTGTCCGGAACCAGTTTCTCGTAGTCTTCGATAAGTTCCATCAAATACGCTAACATCAGGTACACGATGAGTAGGATATCGCAGTATGTATTCATCACGTGCACGCGACGACACTCCTTCGCAAAATCCGTAACACATTAGGATGTCAGCATATTCCTCGTTGGTATACGTTGCCATATTCACAAGCAGAGATCAAAATCCAGTTACGAGCCAATTCACACAGTCAGAAGATGAAACACAGATATTTTTGAAAAGCACGGTATAGCACATCTACCACGGACGAATCGCATGAGCAGACTAAAAATCATTCAATAATGTTTAGTGAACAGAAAATGTCACTCGCACAGAGAGTACCCCGACCGGAAAAATGCTTACCCAACCCTTTTTATTGTTTGAAGGTGCAGGTAGTAAACGGATAATTGGTAGTATCTAAATTCTATTATTATGTTACTCTACATTTAGGCCTATTGAAATCTCATTTTCTTAGAATTTTCAATAGATCCAGTAGATATTATACCGTTTTAGATAGCTAAAAAGACGTAAAAGTTTTTAAAATAATTTGCAGAATAACTTCCATACATTTTTTTTCTCTTTATTGATTTAAAGGAGGAAACACTTGGTAAAAATTCGTAATTTAAAAACATTAACAAGCCGCCATTTGAAACTGTTAGTAACTAGTTCAAATTTTTTTGATGATTTTTGATACTTGACATACAGACTAACTAAAAATAACCAAAAAATCGCACTCGAGAACCTCTAATAAAAAAAAAATCGATATAAAAGCAAAAAAAAAACATGTTTTTTTTAGAAAATCTTTAAACTTCAATATCTCGAAAACGGGTAAGTTTAGGACATCATGTCATAGACTCAAATCGGTCAGAAACGACCTAAACTATAACGTCCTTAATTATCTAGGACGACTTTCCCTGTAACCCTGTATATATATATATATATATATATATATATATATATATATATATATATATATATATATATATATATATATATATATATATATATATATATATATATATGTATATAACAAATTTTCGATCTTGTTCATTTAATCTTGATAAAGCTACAGTGATAGCGAAACATGTTGATTTATTAAAATAAATGTGGAGTTTACCAGTAAACGAAAAAAATTATTGTTTTACTGTTCACTTAACTTAAGCTTAATGGATCTCCACCAAGTGTCGGCCAAAACAATCCAAGAACTAGATGCTTTTAAATGTATGTAACATTAAATTCAAACAGATTCTTTGTATTATTTTTTTAATTTTAATGAATATCTGGTCTTCGCGCGACGATTCTTGTAATAATTTTGCGACAAAAAAACAAACATAGTGTTCAACAGGATATAATATTCTTAAGTTGTGTTTTCAAACATTAAATATCCATACGACCAGGTTAAAATTAACTTAAAAATTTATATTTACATTAACATACACCTAGCTATTAAGATTTCATCTCCCCCGTGAAAGGTAAAATATTCATTCACCTCTTTCATATACTTAGTCTCGTTTGGTTGGAGTTCGAGATGTGAGCAACAAGGCGGAACTTAAATCTTATTACTCACCGGAAAGTTCATAGAACTAAGTCAAAGTCGGCTTCTTAAGGAGCTCGGTTATGTGGATAGCCTGCGTTGGTTTTGGGACTTCGTTTAAATAATTTAAAGCTATTTTAATTAATTCGCAGAATTTCTTTGTTTTAGTAGTTGCAAATGTATCGTAATGTGATTTTAAAAGTGTCTGAAAATTATTGTTATAAGCTGTTACAGGTTTTTACTGAGTTATATTCACCTTTGGAAGAAGCTCTGTAATGCATTTATGTCGTAAAATCCTAACTGTGTCTTTTTTCAGGAACTGGTCGATGTTACTCCATGAATACAGAGAAAGAATTATTCGTGGATTTTTTGTCTGTTCCTGCACCGCACAAAAGACTTCTGACCGGATCTTAACGAAATTTTTAAGAAGATAAAGCAGGTCCAGAATCAGATTATAGAATACAGTCTATCTCTAAAATGTATATAGAGCAGCGTTTCTCAACCTTTCAGTATTTGCAACTCAATTTTCAAACATAATTTTCATCGCGCTCCCCCCCTCTCATATAATAACAATGCATGCAATAATAATGTATTTTCAGTAGTTTGATGCTAAAGCTACACTATGACTTTAATTACAAACCTTATAAACTACCAAGAATAAGTAAATTATGTGTGTTATTTGCTCAAAAATCTTGGCAGCAGACAGCATGAAACCAAACTTAAACGACATTTGGAAACGCTTTACAGTGAGTACCTTAACAAACCTCGAGAATTCTTCGAATTAAAGCTTTTTTTTACTGTGTTTTATGGCTTGGCATATACCAATTAGCCAGCTTCTCTCTTTGTTAAGACACACAAATTTACACATTCACACATGGGACAAATCACAAACACCCAGCCGACACACGGAATCGAACCGCTGACCTCTCGAACAACAGCAGGCAAGGCTAGCGCCTTAACCCACAACGCCAATCGGTTCGGCGAATTAAAATTAAAATCATATGTAAAGCAGAAATCATTTTTTTAAAAAAAACTTTGTCTGTGAATGAAAAAGCTTTACTTGCCTCTTACAAAGTTTCATATAAAATAGCCAGATGTAGCCTCACACCATTTGTGAAGAGCTTGTTTTGCCCGCATCAATTGAGATTGTAGAAATTATGTTTGGAGATAATTTTGCCAAATAATTGCTATCCATACCTATATCAAATAATATTCTTGCCCGTCGAATTTTTTGATATAGCTGAAGACGTACAGCATCAGCTTTTCCGGAAATTGCGTGACAAATTGTTTTCAATTCAGCTTGATGAGGCAACAGATAGCAATAAAGATGCTCATTTTATTGCCTATGTTCGATTTTGTGATGGTATGTCAGCAGTAGAAGAACTATTTTTCTGCAAACCAATAGAACTCAAAGCAACATCACTCGCATTATTTGCTATCTTAAATGATTTTATAAACGAGGCAAAGATGGAGTGGAAAAAATTGCGTCGGAATATGTATCGATGGTGCTCATTCAATGTCTGGAAGATTTAAAAGTGTACAAGCATTTGTGAAACAAAATCTTCACTGTATGTGTGGACACATCGTATGATCCACAGAGAAGCTCTGGCTTCCAAAGAAATGAGTCCTGCTCTGAATATGGTGCTCACTACAGTTGTAAATTATATTAAAATGAGACACCTAAAATCTAGAATTTTTTCTGCACTTTGTAAAGACATGGGTGCCGAACATTCAGCGTTACTATTTTATTGCGAGGCAAGATGGTTATCACGGGAAATGTTTGCAACCTGTTTATGAATTAAGAAATGATATCGCCATTTTTCTAGAAGAGGAAAACCGATCGGAAGCCGAGAAGTTTTGAGATAGTTTATTTCTGATAAAATTGGGCTACTTGGTCGATATATTCGAGAAACTAAATACCTTAAATCTTGAACACCAAGGAACAAATATAAATGTGGGTGAATTTGTTAAAACATACAAGGCTGAAGAACAACATGTGAAAGTTGTTTTAGTAACCAAAATCATCTAGCCATGTTGACAAACAATTTTAAAAAGTATTTTCTTACTGACGACAACTTGGTAGCAAGTTACGAGTGGGTTAGGGATTCATTTCAAAATACTCCCGAAGGGCTCTCAACTTCCGAAGAAGAAATCTTCACAGACTTCACGGCAAGTGGCGAAATCCAAAGACAATTTAATAATAAATCACTCTTTGAATTTTGGGCAGGGGTGAATGATGAGTTCTCTGCACTCAAAATAAGAGCATTTCGTATACTATTACCATTTTCAACATCCTACCTTTGTGAAACCGGATTTTTCTGCGGTAGCTGCTTTGACAACAAAATATAGATCTCAACTAAATATAGAAAAATAATTCAGAGTGTCTATTTCTAATATTAAATCATCCTTCGAAAATCTTTGCTTTGCAAAACAGGCCACAGATAGACGGCTCGGAAGCAGCTCTGGGAAACTTTGAAACCCCAGGAAGAAACGAACGAGGCGAAATGTTTCTTGACCTCTTACTGGAAAACATCCTCTTTCAAATGAAAAGCTTCTTTCTTAAAAAGCTGCACAGGCAGTAGACCTGGAAAAGTCTGGACGGACAAACCAGAAAGGAGATCGATTTCGTGATAACTTATAAAAAACCAATATTTTATATTGTTACCATTACAGTTGTCAATCAATTTACAACAGGTAGCGACCACAGAATGGTACGCGCCAAGGTTGAAATAAATCTCGCCAGTGAGAAATACCGTTTGATAAGAAGAGTCACCACACCAGTTTGGACTAATCCCAACAATATTGAAAAATACGAAAAAGACATTGGCGAGAGTCTAGTAAAAGCAAATCCAGAAAATGCATGCATAAATGACCTTAACGAAGGAATAATAACACCGGTGCAAAAAAGTCTAGAAAGACATCGTAAACTGAGAAGAGTAGATGAAAGACTCAGTCCCCATACGCATACCCTCTTGACATAAAGGAGACAAATCATGAGCAGAGAGGATAATACTGCTTTACAAAATTTAGAAAACATTAACAGAGAAATATTAAAAGCCATTAGAAAGAATAATCGAAAGTTTAAAGCTGAAGCCATTACCGAAAACAATAGAAACTGACAAGAGCTTAAAGGTGTTGAAACGAGGATTAAACAGTGGGAGGTGTGAAATTAATAAACTTAAGAATAAGGACGGAGATATTGTTACAAAACAGAATCGAGCTTTTAAGCACAGTGGAGGAGTTCTATGCAGAATTGTACGGAAATCATCATGAAAACCAATCACCGAGGAAAAAAATTATCAATCAAGAATCGGAAGAAATTCTCTGCACTCAAAACAAGAGCATTTCGTATACTATTACCATTTTCAACATCCTACCTTTGCGAAACAGGATTTTCTGCGGTAACTGCTTTGACAACAAAATATAGATCTCAACTAAATATAGAAAAAGAATTCAGAGTGTCTATTTCTAATATTAAACCATCCTTCGAAAATCTTTGCTCTGCAAAACAGGCCACAGATAGACGGCTCGGAAGCAGCTCTGGGAAACTTTGGAATCCCAGGAAGAAACGAACGAGGCGAAATGTTTCTTGACCTCTTACTGGAAAACAACCTCTTTCAAATGAAAAGCTTCTTTCTTAAAAAGCTGCACAGGCAGTGGACCTGGAAAAGTCTGGACGGTCAAACCAGATAGGAGATCGATTTCGTGATAAGCGATAAAAAAAAACAATATTTTATATTGTTGACATTACAGTTGTCAATCAATTTACAACAGGTAGCGACCACAGAATGGTACGCGCCAAGGTTGAAATAAATCTCGCCAGTGAGAAATACCGTTTGATAAGAAGAGTTACCACACCAGTTTGGACTAATCCCAATAATATTGAAAAAATACGAAAAAGACATTGGCGTGAGTCTAATAAAAGCAAATCCAGAAAATGCAAGCATAAATGACCTTAACGAAGGAATAACAACACCGATGCAAAAAAGTCTAGAAAGACATCGTAGACTGAGAATAGTAGATGAAAGACTCAGTCCCCATACGCATACCCTCTTGACATAAAGGAGACAAATCATGAGCAAAGAGGATAATACTGCAATACAAAATCTAGAAAACATAAACAGAGAGATATTAAAAGCCATTAGAAAGAATAATGAAAAGTTTAAAACTGAAGCCATTACCGAAACAATAGACACTGACAAGAGCTTAAAGGTGTTGAAACGAGGATTAAACAGTGGGAGGTGTGAAATTAATAAACTTAAGAATAAGGACGGAGATATTGTTACAAAACAGAATCGGGCTTTTAAGGACAGTGGAGGAGTTCTATGCAGAATTGTACGGAAATCATCATGAAAACCAATCACCGAGGAGAAAAATTATCAATCAAAAATCGGAAGAAATTCCGGATATCAGTTAGCGAAATAAGACATGCACTAAAGAAAAGGAAAGAAAATAAAGATCCGGGACAAGATGGTATAGTAATCGAGGCGATAAAACATGGTGGCTATGCACTTCTTAATAAAATTAAAACCCTCTTTAATTTATGCCTTCATAATGCCTCAAAACCAACTAAATGGTACACGCCGTAACTGTTCTGTTACATAAGAAGGGAGGCAAGACAGACTTCGAAAACTACCGCCCAATCAGCCTTCTGAATCATTTATATAAATTATTTACCAATATTATCACCTCGCGACTGGAAAATAAACTGGATTTCTACCAGCCGAAGGAACAGGCTGGATTTCGTTCAGGCTTTGGAACAAACCACCACCTACATACCGTGAAATTGTTAATTCAGAAATGTTTAGAATATAACGGACCTCTAATACTTGCTTTTGTGGATTTCCACAAAGCATTTGACACTGTTCAAATATATATATATATATATATATATATATATATATATATATATATATATATATAGCATTCATTGAAAGCCCCATTGATTACCGATATGCCACCGCGATTCAGACATATGTAAGAACGCCACAATGCCTTTTAAATTATATAAAGATAAAAATAACATCAAACTTGAGTGAGGAGTTCGGCCAGGAGACACATTGTCCCCAAATATTTTTATAACCGTTCTTGAATACGCATTTAAGATGCTAAATTGGGGGAAACCAGAGGTATAACTATTGGTGGCGAGAAACTTAACCAACTACTATTCGCAAATGAGGTTTCAAATCATTGCTGACGATTTGTCAGACATACAAATTATGTTGAGAGAACTGCCTGTTGCCTGTGCAACTGACTGACTTGATACCATTTAGACACCCTAATCCTCGTTGGTTAATTAAATATTAATTTAAATATGTTCTCTCATAATTCTAATTAATTAGTTAAACATAAATAGTATAGAACGCAGGGGGTGTATGGAGAGTTTTTGGACTAACTGTATATATATATATATATATATATATATATATATATATATATATATATATATATATATATATATATGTATATGTATATGTATATATGTATATATATATATATATATATATATATATATATATATATATATATATATATATTTATTTATACATATATATATATATATATATATATATATATATATATATGCATGCGTTATATCTTACCATTATTGGCCGTAAGTACTGGCTTAAGTACTAGGAAATTCTGTTCTCTCGTTTGTTGATTCTTGCCCGACTGATGAGCCGCGTCTTAGGATGGATTCGACGAATCAGAGAATATATATATATATATATATATATAATATATATATATATATATATATATATATATATATATAAATATATATATATATATATATATATATATATATATATATATATATATATATATATATATATATATATATATATATATATATATATAAATATATATATATATATATATATATATATATATATATATATATATATATATATATATATATATAATTTGGATTGAATTCTTTCTTGAACCTTGGAATAATGAATATATTTTCAATTTCTTGGGCTTTATGGTTCTTTTGTTTTAAGGATAGAGAAATTACATTATGTTCTAGTTAGAAGTTTATTGAAAACGTTTCGCCTAATTTGTACGCTTCTTCAGTTCATCTAAAAATTAAAATTTTTAATTAATGTACATTTTCCTCCCTTCTTTATTTTTTTTTATATCTATAAAATTTTGATTTTACAGGACTGTTTTGGATGTTCAGTAGGATTTTTTTAATATATATATATATATATATATATATATATATATATATATATATATATATATATATATATATACGGGGCATGTTTTTTTAAGTAAGTACCGTTTTGGAATTAAAAAAAGACGTGCAAAGATATCGCTATAATTTTATTTTTTACATGAAAGCCTGTACCTTAATCTACTTTTCTACATAATTTCCGTGAATATTGAGGCACTTGTCATAACGTGGCACCAGTTTTTGAATACCCTCCTCATAAAATTCTGCCGCCTGACTTGTTAACCACTGTATCACAAATGTTTTGACTTCGTTATCGTCTTGAAGACGCTGACCACCCAGGTGCTTCTTCAAGTGCAGGAACAAATGGTAGTCGCTGGGCGCCAGATCAGGGCTGTATGGAGGATGATCTAGAGTTTCCCATTTAAAAGATTTGATGAGATCTTTGGTCCGATTAGCCACATGTGGACGGGCATTGTCATGCAGCAAAACGATACCCTTACTCAACTTGCCACGTCTTTTGTTCTGGATTGCACGACGCAGATTGTTCAATGTCTCACAATAAGACGCTGCATTGATTGTCTCATTACGAGGCAGAAACTCCACTAGCAATACTCCTTTTCTGTCCCAAAAAACTGTGCACATGATTTTGCGGGCAGAAATTGTTTGCTTAAACTTCACTTTTTTGGGTGATGATGAATGTCGCCATTCCATGGATTGTTGTTTCGATTCTGGTGTGACGTAGGCCACCCATGTTTCGTCACCAGTAACAATTTGGTCTAAAAAATGTTCACCTTCATTGTGGTACCGCTCAAGGAAAGTCAATGCACTGCCTAAACGTTGGGTTTTGTGCAAATCCGTCAACATTTTTGGAACCCAACGTGAACACAATTTCCGGTAATTCAAGTTCTCGGTCACAATGCGATACAAAACACTACGAGAATATTGAGGAAGGCAGTCGCACAATGATGAAATTGTAAAGCGTCTGTTTTCTCTCACCTTTTCGTCCACTTTCTGCACCAAATCTTCATTAACGACCGAAGGACGCCCACTCCGTTCTTCATCATGCACATTTGTGCGGCCATCTTTAAATGCTCTCACCCATTTCCTTACCATTCCATCACTCATAATGTTTTGTCCGTAAACTTCACAGATCTCACGATGAATATCGATCGGTTTTACGCCTTTAGCACTAAGAAATCGTATATAACAGCCCGTACTTCACAATCGGCGGGACTCACGATTGTCGGAGGCATCTTAAACACTCAGTAAACAACGTATACAATGAAGAATCAGACTGTAATGGCGTCAGTGCGTAGACATGAGATGTAGGTTACCAGCGCGCATGCGCGGAACGCCGACCGTATCGCTGCGGCGGCGGAATCGCAAAACGGTACTTACTTAAAAAACATGCCTCGTATATATATATATATATATATATATATATATATATATATATATATATATATATATATATATATGGGTTCCACAGATTCCTTCCATTTTATCTGGGCCATCTTGTGCACTTAGCGATTACTGTTTTCCTTCCAATGACAGTACCCTACGTCACCCCTTCATTACCTCCTGTTGTTTTTACTCTTCATTGGTTTTTGCAAACAATCTCTTCCTCCAATCATATTCCAACAAGAAATTAATAAATTAATAATTCATTTATTAGACAATCTTCCTCTTCGTTGCTCCCATTATTTTCTCTCTCTCTCGCTTCCTCGCTCACCCTTTACCTATAACTAGGTTATGACTTATCCTTCCTCGGCTCCATACCGGTTTTTTGGTCGCTTAATTGGCTATCTCCTTCTCACTTAAAGGTCCAATATATGCACTTCCCAATTTTGATCGGTTCTTTCCAGGTGTCGACCCCGCATTCTGGTTAATTGAGTTTTCTTGACTAAACCCCTTATCTCTGTCGGTCAGCTGTCTCCTGTCGTCCTTGTCATCTTTCCTATATGGCGGTGGCCATGTGTGGTGGTCACAGGTGAAATAATTAACAACGTTCTCAACATCCAAGGTTCCTAATGACATCCATGTTTTAAATTTGGTTTTTATAATTTTGTCTACAGTGTTTTAGTGTGTATTTTATATATTTTATGGATTGACCAACTTTTTTATGTAACAACTTTTTTATGTATAAGCTACCTACGGCCATTCAGGCTAACGAAATCTTTGCACTTCTCATGTGAGTTTTTTTGGACTTATTATGACTAATATTTTATTCTTGTTCTACACTAATTTTATTTATTATAACAACCTAATGATAACATAATTAATTTAAATTTGTCCCAAACACGATCAGTGAATACGCTTTGTTCTTCTTTTCAGTTCTGCCCTTGAAGAAGGTCCCAATCCAGGACCGAAATATTGGCTTTATGAAAATTGTGTGATCTCTTATCACGCCCCCTTTTTTGCCGAGTTCCCCAACTAAGATTGTATTTTTAAGAATTTTGGTAGATACGGCAATCTTTTGCTTTCTTTCTTTATTATATATATATATATATATATATATATATATATATATATATATATATATATATTCTTTATCCACCTATTATCTTCGCTTCGTCTTATGTGTCCATACCATTTTAATCGTTTTTCTTCAATGGTATTTATTGCGTTCTCTTTGATGTTCATTCTGCTGTATATACATATAATTATATTTTTATAACATATATATATATATATATATATATATATATATATATATATATATATATATATATATATATATATATATATACATATACTAGCCATGCCCGCGGCTCCGCTCGCGTGGGCTTGATTCACTACTATCGTCACAGCTTATTCCTTATGTTACCTAACGTTATAAAATATATGCGATTATTTCCTCTTATCTCCCATTATTTCTCCTTATCTCCCATTATCTCACCATAACTCCCATTATCTACACTTATCTCTGCTTTTCTCCCATTATTTCGCCTTATCTCCCATTATTTATATTTATCTCCCATTATCTCACCTTATCTCCCATTATCTAGGCTTATATCGAATTATATAGAACATGTGTATAAATTTATAAAAACACGTAAATCGGATAAGTGATTCTCAAGTGATAAGCGAACTAACGGACAGACAAACAGACAGAGAGACGTTGCATTTTATATATATTGTATTCTTTGCAACATGATATTGTTGCATAATTAATGGTTTAGGCAGTGTATGGCAAGAAAACGCGCTAACGGTAACCTTTTTTCCGACTTGATTCACTATTATCGTCACTGCTTATTCTTTATGTTACCTAACGCAATAAAATATATCCTATAACCTGGCCAGAGATGTATGTTTTTAAAAAATAGCACGTAAATAGGATAATTGGTTCTCCAATGATAAGCCCACTAACGGACAGACAGACAGGCAAAGATATATTGCATTTTATATATATTATAGATGTAATAAAATATATATCTATAACCCGGTCAGAGAACATATGTATGAATTTAAAAAATCACGTAAATCGGATTAGTGGTTCTCCAGGGATAAGCGCACTAACAAACAGACAGACAGACAGAGAGACGTTGCATTTTATATATATTATAGATATAGATTATTATTATTATTATATAACCTGGCCAAAGAATATATGTATGAATTTAAAAAAAGATACGTAAATCGGATAAGTGGTTCTTGCGTGATAAACGCACTAATGGACAGGCAGACAGACAGAGAGACATTACATTTTATATATATTATAGATTATAGATACTCTCTGCGCTAGCGGCCAACTTTTTTCCGACTTCATTCACTATTATCGTCATTGCTCATTCCTTATGCTACCTATCGTAATAAAATATAACCTATAACCTGGCCAGAGAACATATGTATGTTTTAAAAAAAAAAGTACGTAAATCGGATAAGTGGTTCTCCAGTGATAAGCGCACTAACGGACAGACAGACAGATAGACAGAGAGACGTTGCATTTTATATATATTATAGATATATATATATATATATATATATATATATATATATATATATATATATATATATATATATATATATATATAAATTCATAGTTAAAAAAATTGTGCATCCTACTGAACATCCAAAACAGTCCTGTAAAATCAAAAGTGTGATAAAAAAAGTAAAGAAGTGAGGAAAATGTACATTGATTGAAAATTTTTAGATGAACTGAAGAAGCCTACAAATTAGGCAAAACGTTTTCAATAAACTTCTAACTTGAACATGATGTAATTTCTCTATCCTTAAAACAAAAGAACCATAGAACCCAAGAAACTGAAAAAAATATATTCATATATATATATATATATATATATATATATATATATATATATATATATATATATATATATATATATATGTATATAGTCTACTCAATATCCTTTGTATTACATAATACTCAGTAAAATAGGTGATTTTTTCAACATTTAAAAACGTAAAACTCCAATAATTTTCTTTATAAATACCATAGAGGAAAAACAAAGTAAGTTAATTTTGTTTTTTATATGAAAATTTTTGAATTTGCCCAGTAACTGTGTTCCATCTGAATAATGTGACCAAGCTAAAAATAATCAAGTATGATCCCGAAAAACATTTCAGCAGAAGAACTGAATATACAGGTAGTCTTATCGTGACTCCCTTTGCACTACTGTGTGTAAATTAAATGTTATAAGTAAACAACCCTATATTATATGATAAGTTTCAATTGTTTTCGAGATATTGGCATCCAAAACGGGTCATTTCTTAGAATATTCCTTAACGGTATCAGTTAAAGAAAAAATAGGTTACACTTTCTTGCCTGAACGGATATTATTAAATGACATAATTATTGTCCTTTTTCAGTCTTCGCTCCGCTTATACATCCGCAAATAAATACACCATGTTAGAAATTGGATACTGAAAATCATAAAGTTCTTATAACATCTTATGGTTTTTCAGTCTTATCCCTTTCAACTTACAAATCCCTTATCTCTTTTTCTGTGGTATGAAAAGCGGGAAAGGTACGTAATCCTGGGATTCATCAGCTCCACGTTAAAAATTAAACCTTTGTTCCCTTTACAACAGAAATGACTACTTGTTCGAGCATAAAAATATTAAAGGGTTTAAGAGTTGTGCATTTGACAAAAGGCTTTAATCTATACCTACAGGATATTAACTTAATACTCAAAAACAAACGTTTTGATTTTGATATAACAACTTTTCCGTAGTTCTCAAATTCCAAGCAATTAAAGCCAAAGGGCCCTCCAGTTTATTGCTTTAAAGAAGGGAAATAATTATTATTAATTTATTAAAATCTTTACCAACATATAAGGGGTTACATACACCTGGGCGAACGGTTATTAAGTGAATAATACAAAAGAATGGCGATTATTTATTTTTATTGTACTTTAAATTATAAGAAATTTTTTTTTTTTAAATGTTTTAAATGTTAACATTATTTTTTGTCGGTTTAAATGGACCACTGATGAGAACTATAGCGCGTCCTTGTCTGCAGGAAAAAATAATCCAATCCACAATAGTAATAACTGGTCAAGGGCAAGTTGGACTTACGCAATTAGTGTCCCGTACGTTGAGTGCTTCTAAAATAAAAATTTTTGTTACGGAGGTATAAAATGATCAATGACTTCACAAAGCACACCCTAGATGAGTTTTTAACAAAGTTTTTTTCCGGTCTTTACTGAAAACTGATGACCTTGAATTTTTTTTTATATACTAGATAAATTATTAAAGGTAATGCACTCGTGATAATTTTCCTTCAATCTACACCCTGTGGAGAATATTCCAGAATTTTTTCAAAACTTTTTGATCAGGTTGAAAGTGTAGGCAAAGATATTACATTATATATATTTCTGAAGTTGGAGTTGAGTTTCGGATCGCGATATCTGTACACGTGTATCGGACGCCCGGCAATGGTCAGCTCGTTCAACGAGCATTATTACGGTAGTGTTTCGATCTATTTAATTATTTTGTCGATTGCAAACGAGAGGGACTAGAAATAAAGCCGAGTGTAGTGTTAGATTATGACAATAAGCAAAAAAATTTGGGGATTTATGAGAATAATTTTGTGAAATTGTATGAAGCTAACAAAACGATAAGCGACGACCTTGATCATGTTACCGTTTACGGTGATAAGAAATATAAACAACAATTTTTTTTCTTTTTCTCCCGTATTTGAAAATGGAATATACGAGGAACACACGTAAAGTTTTTATAACAGAAAGAACAATGGATAACGATGATTATACCCCAGGAGACTCGAAAAGAGGAAGAGTCGAAGAAAAAGAAGAGCCAATGGGATTATTCAAGAAGAATAAAAAGCTGATAAGAACACCACAGAAAGAGAAAAACGAAAGAGTGGATAAGATAGAGAATTTGATAGAAATGATCAGAGAGCTAAGATCAGATATAAAGGATATAAAACAAGATCAGAAGAGATACCAACAAGAGTTGAAGGAACTAGGAAAGGAGAATGAAGTATTGAAAGATAATTAGAGAAAACATGAGAAGTATGGATTTGAAGATGAGTAGGCGGGGAAAAGACAACGTAAGGAATAATATTATAATATCGGGAATGAGATTTGAAGCGAATAGCCAACCAGATCTTAAAATGGGTGTAGAACATTTTATGGAGAGAAGTACGGACACAAAAGTACAGATTAGAGATATGATAAAAATAGGAGCGACTATATACAAGATAGAACTTGGAAACACGGGAGATAAGGAAGCTGTAATGAAAAATAAAAACAGAGAAACCTAAGAGAGAGAGTTTATATAAATAGCGATTTAACAAAAGATGAACGGGAAATTCAAAAGAAATTGAAGCATATAGCAGAGAACGAGAGAAAGAATGGATAAAGGGTGAAAATGGGCTATCAAAAAATCGTAATCGAAGGGAGAGGCTATAAATGGGATATTGAGGAAGAAAAATGAAAGAACAAACAAAGAATACTACGACCATCAAGTCAAAAAACTGAGAAAAAGGAAAGAGATAGGTAGATTGACGACGACCTTGGCAAAGATAAAGGATACGGAAGAGACGACTAGTAAAATGAATACAAATCAGATGATAATCAAAGAAATAGATAGGAAGAAAGAAATGGGAAATAATTATCGAGTATTTAGATTGAGAACACGGAATAAAAGGGGTATAAATGGAAAAGAGGATGAACTGACAGGAAAACAACAAATGCCCTATGTAGGAATCACTGAATTAGAAAGGAAAGGAAATGGATGCAAAAAATTAGAAGAGTTATTGTTTATCGCTCCAGGAGTAAGACCTATGCTGCTTTTTTTACAACAGAAAATGAATTTTGTTATTGCCATGATGTTAATGGACTGTTCGAAGACATGAAACAACCATACAACCCAGAAGAATGCTTGCGCCTTTTTATCGATTCCTCGAAAACAATGATCAAAACTGTTCTTTTGCACAACGAAAATAAAAAGCCTTCTGTCCCAATAGGTCATACAGGAATTGTAAATCAAACAATGTCTATATTAATTAAATTCGGTCATCGGTTTGCTTTTGGGTTTGCAAGGCGGCTACACAAAGTACTGTTGTTTCTTGTGCTTATGGGCAAAGAAGGATCACTAAAAAAAAAATTTTGGCCTATTAGAACCGAATCTGTTTCAGCTAAAATGAACATTATAAATACATGTTTGGTTAACCCAAAAAAAAAAATTATATTACTACCGCTTCCCATTAAGCTAGGCTTATTGAAAATTTTTGTCAAAGCTTTGAATAAGACAAGGTCAGCGTTTCTGTATTTATGCAGTGTATTCAGGAATCTTTCTGAGGCTAATCTAAAAGAAGGAATATTTATAGGTCTTCAAATCAGAAAAACTTTGGATGGTAAAACATTTGAGAGTCATATAAGGGACGTTAAAAAGGCTGCCTGGAATTCCTTCAAACTTATCGTTCGAGATTTTTTAGGTAATAAAAAAAAATGACAATTATCAAGAGATCGTTGCAAATTTATTTCAGAATTACGAGCTGATGGGTGTGAACATATCCCTCAAAATTCATTTTTTGCATTCTCATCTGAATTTTTTTCCGGAAAACTTTGGTAGTATGAGTGATGAGCATGGCGAGCGGTTTCGTCAGGATCTAAAATTATTTGAGCAAAATTATCAAGATTTTTGGGACCAGAACATGCTAGGAGGCTATTGTTGATCTGTTGTAAGAGATACAGGTATATGTATTTAAAAAAAAGGAGCTAAAACTTATAATTTTTAATTGTTTAGTCGTACTTTTAATGTTTTTTTTTGTAAAATATTTCTTATTAAATATCTTAAAAGTTTGATAACCTAAATATTTTTAAATATATAATTCTTAAAAATTCGAGGTGTATGTAACGCCTTTTCAACAGTTTAGCCGAATTAAAGTCCGCAAATGGTTGTTTTAGCTTTTTTAAACACTAAATACTATTTATTAATAACTTTTTTAAAAAAATGTAGACACAACTTCTGGTATGGTTTTGTTATATCTATGGATGCTTTGAGGAGGTTTGCTCGATTCACGACTCCATTTTATATGATTAAATGATCTAATAATTTTCTGTTATCGTGAGAAATTTCTTTGTTTTATAAATATATTTTGTTTATTTGAATAATTAACAAGTTTTAATTAACCACCTTTTTGTGGTCATTTCTTCTTCAGGGCCATTATAAATTATTTAGAAAGTAGTCTTTTAATTTCAGTATTTACGCAAAAACAAAAAAGCATCAAGTTACACGACCCATGTCAAATGTCTGTTTTTGTTGTGCACGACAAGGGACGAAATAATGGACAGATAACACATTGCGACTCTCGAAAAACATAAAAATAAGTATTGTTTAGGAAATAAAAGTATAAAATTTTCTGTGGTGTGTGCGGTTACACTAAAAAGGGTAACAGCGTTAATTTAATTTTGTTTAAATATGGCCCCCTGTATATTTTTGGCTATTCGGTTTTTATGACCAGTACTAAACACAGTTTATGAAACATTCCAAGTACCTAAATTAAAGGACAAAGAAAAACGTCTGTAGGCTCTCTTTAAACAGTGCATCTTAGAACTTTGCAATCTCCTATCTACTTTTGTATTCTCTACCCAAAAATGTCAATAGGAACAGTATATTTTTTAATTTATAGTCAAATTAAAATACTTCCCGTTGAACCGGAAATTAAAATTTTTGGATAGTAAAAAACTTAAGGCTGTTTACTACAACTAATTGGAACCCACCCTTTGAAGCTTGCGCAGTATTAGAACAAAGTAAGAATTCCTTTATTAAGAATAATAATCTCCTTATTAACGAAGTTATAAGAAAACTTATTTGAATAGTTCGTTATTCTTATTGTTACGAATGTCATTCAATAAGTAAAGAGACAATTGGTCTCAGCTTAAACCCATTTAACGAAACCGCTTCATACTTCTAGAAGTGCAAGTTGGCAACCTTGTGATGAGTTTTAATCAGCTGTTCTTTTTTTTATGGGTCTAGCACACATACTGCAGGGAAGTCCCTAAAGCGCTCCAGAAGCGGCATGTGTGCGGAAAAAGCGATTCACGTTGTTCTTGAATCGCTATAAATTGTACTCGCTGGGAAACACAGCGCTGGGCAAATTATTCCAAAGGGATGATGTTTTCCATATAAAAGACCGCTTGAAAAGCGTTGTACGCGGAGTAACAAGCTGAACCTCATACGGATGAGAAGCACCAGCGCGACGTGTATTTCTAACATGCACCGCTTTGGGAGGAATTAAGCGGGCTACATCCTTCGAACAGTTTCCATGAAAATACTTGTAGAACAGACTCAAGTCGCCAACCGTCCTTCGATGTTCCAGCGAATCAAGGCCGCCGGTCAGTTCCGGGTCTTCAATCAGACGAACAGCTCTTCTCTGAACAGAATCCAACAAATGCCGTGTATGTTTGGGAGCGGAACCCCAAACATTGGAGCAGTATTCCATAGTTTGTCGAATTTAAACTTAGTAAAGAATTAACAGTTGTTGTGGCGTGTAAAGCTTTCTGGTTCGAAATAATATTCCTAACTTTTGAGAAGCTCTCTTTGCTATGCCTGCTACATGTTCATGCCAGGACATATTGGCTCCCAAACTAACGCCCAACAAATAGAGCGACGATGCTAGGGGAAT
>CM032456.1:176716204-176843704 GCA_019049505.1 Pachyrhynchus sulphureomaculatus
TTAAACATATTTTTACATCTCCGATTTCCACGGTACTTCGTTTGAATGTACAGCCATCGTATTAAATTCTAGAAATCAGTAGCGTTCTTCGCGATGTTTTTCAATCCATCTGAGTTCAACGGTTACCAGGTCATCATAAGAGTCATATCTTCTTCCTTCCTTCAAAATCAGCCATGCTTAAAACAGTTTGCAATGGTTTCTTCATTGACTCTTTGCCAAGCCATATGGATAAAGTTTATAGCGTCCAAGAGAGTTAAGAAAAAATGTTACCTTTATCAGATCGTCTCTTACATTTCCATAAGTACAAATCTTTCTATAATGACATTTTAAAGAATGTATCACACCTTGCACATGTTGTTGGAGGATTAAAAAACCAATTTTCTTTACGGTAGATAGATCAACTTCTGGGTTTTGCGCTCTACAGTTGTCAATCAAAAAGTTACTATTTTTTCTGTTGTGAATTTTAATTCTTTGTCCCAGTTCCTTTTTTTAAAAAATTTCATCTAGGCTCATACTGTTTAATTTGTACTTTACTGGTAAATGTTTGTTTTTTAAAACACTGAGATTGGCGGACTTACCAACACAGTCAATCCTTACTTTTGATAATTTTCTCCCAGCACAATTCTCTCGACAATAAAATTTAATGTCTTATCATCCGTTATCTTGTAAAACATACCCGTTTCCATCCGCATTAAAAATGTCCACATATTCATAAACTTTCTTGAATTTCCAGTCATATCCATTCTGCAGGTTCTCCTATCTATTTTACCCCCCACTAATATTAAGTTGCTTTTTAAATCGTTCAATCCATCTTCAACAGTTAAATCGATGTTCTCTATTTTCCTTCCCAGTTCACTAGCTTTCTCTTGTAAAGTATAGCCGGTAATAAGAACATGTTCATGTCGTTTTTGACTAAACCATTTTAAGGAGTCCTTTATCGACTGGCTATTGTAGTAGATTTTCTAACTTTTTTATAACTAAAGTTTCTTTTATCATAGATTGATAAGATTTCTTGCCCTTCTTCCATATGGTAGAAACCGTAGATTTAGTTAAATTCAACTGTTTGCAAACATCACTTTGTTTAACTCCATTTTCTATTTTCCTTATTATAGCGTGTTTGTCTTTTAAAGTAAACGCTTTACGTTTTTGTGTAAAAATAAAAAGTTAAACATTCACTTTACTACTTTGATCAAATATGCATTAGAACCGCATAACACAACAAGTGAATTGAAAATATAATACTGCTCGAACTACCGACGCGGCGGAAACAGGAGAATAGGGGTTTCAGCGAGTTTCGGTGAATTCCCTAGGTCAAGTCGCGCGACATCGAGCAGAGGGAGTGGCAAGTTTGTTATAAATTGACCCAAAACATCCAAATTTGGTTCGCTTTATCCGGAAGTTCGTTATAACCGGGCTCGTTATAACCAATAAAAAACATTACATTGGTCTTATGGAAGTTTTTTCGTGCATTATAAAACAGTTCGTTTTAACCGGAAATTCGCTATAAACGGGATCGTTTGTAGACCAATAAAAGGAGCATCGGGCGAGCGACGTAACGGTCGAGGACGTCGCAGGAAATGGCAGGTCGACTAAAACGATGAAGACCGGGCAACGGAAAATGGGCGTGCCAAAAGTGTTGTGTCGGCAAGTAAGCCGACACCTACCAAGGCGGGAAAATCAAATGCAACGCATGAGTTTCACCACAGGAATCAACAAGAACAACGTGAATCGCTTTTTCCTCACACATGTCGCTCCTAGAGCGCTTTAGGGACTTTCCTGTAGCACGTGTGCTAGACCCATAAAAAAAAAACTTCAATGTCATTCCTTGCTTATTTGACGGTCATGGGGAAATATTATCTTTGTACAAGTTATTGTGGTATAACAATTTTTTAATAATTCAGTACTTTTTATTGATTTCTTTTGTTTTCTCAAAAAATGAACACATTAACAAATTTTAACAGATTTGTTCTTCGGTTTTTGGTTAGAAGAAAGTTTCGGCGGTGAGAGATTAGTTTTTGGAACTTCCATATAAAGAACTTTTTTATGTTGCGATTTACAGACAGATTGTGAAACTCAATTTTCAAATTCCATTAAGCAAATAATATAAGACTTAACAAAGATACGATCGCATTAAATTCGTTCATTCTTTTGCCCAAGAACAATGAACCATCGGGAAAAATATTAACCCCTTTTTAGACACTCATCATCTCATCTCTGGCGTAATTTTCTTCAACGTGAAAACCGTCATTAACTTAACTGCCTTCAATTAAAAATTAAAACGCGCGAAGGCGAAAATAGCAGAAGATCGATGGCTATTGTCGAGTTCGAATTCGGTATTTAATCTAAAGTAATCGGGATGCATTAGCATTTTTATCCTTTTTTTAAGCTCCCATGTTGATGTTAATGTACACAGTGGACTAAATTTGTTTCCAAATATTCAAATGATTTAAATACATTTTTGATATATTATAAATACGACGACTCGGAGCTGACAAACAAAATTTATTTTGTTAAACGAAAATTCAGCTACTTAAAACACTTTTTTTTCAAAATTCGACTTTATTCATCAACACAGTCTCCTTCAAGAGCGATGCAATCAGTCCAACGCTTTTTTAACATTTTTATACCTTTCTTGCAGAAGGATTTGTCTTTGCCTTCCAAAAAGTCCTCAGTTTCTTCGATAACTTCTTTATTGGAGTCAAATCTCTTTCCTGCGAGCATTTTTTTTTTTTGAGGTCCGCGAATAGTTAATAGTCGCTGGGGGTCAAATCTTGACTTGTGACACGGTGCATTGTCTTTATGAAAGAGCAGTTTTTTCTTGTTCATTTGGGGCCGTCTCTTTGCGATTTCTGCTTTCAAATGGATCAATAACTTAGTATAATATTCGCTATTGATGGCTTTTCCTTCTCAGTATAGTCGATTAAAATTATTCCATACGCGTCCCGAAATGCAGAGGCCAAAACCTTCCCAGCCGACTGTTATGTCTTTGGTCGCTTCGGGCGGCTTTCACCGGCTGCTGTCCACTCAGCTGACTGCCGATTTGATTTCAGTGTATGGTGGTGGATCCATGTTTCATCCATTGTCACATATCGCATGAAAAAATCCTTTTTATTGCGCTTAAAATGGGTCCAAACAGGGCTCAGAATCATCAACACGTTGTTGTTTTTGGTCCATTGTGAGCAAACGCGAACAGAGCTTTCTCATGCTCAGATGTTCATGCAAAATATGACCAACACGTTCTTTTGATATCTTTAGGGTGTCAACTATCTCACGCATTTTCACTTTACAGTCATCCAAAACAATTTTGTGATTTTTTTGACGTTTCCCGGTGTAACCACCTCATTTGGGCGTCCAGAGCATTCAGCATCATTTGTGTCTGTACGACCGCGTTTAAATTCAGTATACCAGTAAATAATGAGTGATTTTCCAGGAGCAGAGTCCCCGTAACACTTATCAAGTCATTGCTTTGTTTGAACGGTATTTTTTCTCATCAAAAAACAGTGTTTAATCAGTACACGAAATTCGATTTTTTCCATTGTTTTGAAAATATCAAAAGTAACGTCACTAAAACCACTGTAACTTGTAAACTAATCGTCGAAATGTCATGAGATTTTGACACGAATCGTTTGAAGGCTGATACTTCCTAAAAATCACATGCATTTTTGAAAAGGGCGACATCTATGTGTCAGATCAAAAACTTTTCAGCCTACATGTAATGTATTTTCGAAATTTTGAACCCCTTAAGAGATGTTTAAAAAAAAACGCTTTTTTCTTTTTTCCTCTTTTACTCTAAAAACACCACCTATTACAACAAAAATCTCTGACTTCGATATTATTGTCATCTGAATATTCCCCGCGACTGGGCTATAAATGGAAAACTGACCGGTTAAACAGGGTTCGCTGACGTTCATGTAGGTTCTTTTTTTTTGTCAAGCAACAGATTAAACTCATAGAGTTTAATATGTAGTAATCAGTAATTATGAATGCACCTATAACATTAGATGGATAAAGATTGTATTTAACGTTTTACACAGAATGTATTATTTCACATCGCCTGCATAAAGTTTCATATGCAATAACCATTTAGCGAAAGAGAATAAAACAACAGGACTAGATTAAGAGAGAGCAAGGCAATTGTTACAGTATAATTAATTGTCAGAAATTTTGCGGATTTCAACGGGATAATTTAACTTGTGATTAGTTCAGGCTACTGGACGATGAAAACATTTGCGAAATGTTCGGCTCTTTAATTATCGGAACCACACACATGTTGTCTGGCAAATAGTATTCGCGTCCCGAAAAACGGAGTTTGCTGTTTTGTTTTCCGTTTGTTGGCTGACTTTGGTTTGTATAGAATATTAGTTGCGGATGGCCGCTATTGATTAGAATTTACCGGAGTTTGGATTTCTACTAGTTGATTTGTGTACTCAATGAGGTTGTTTTATTAGGACAGATTTGCGGTATTCAAAAGGGAAAACCACATTTAATGGGGCTTATTTGACCCGTCATTATACGACTATAATATGTTTGATGTTTGAGAAATAATTACAATAGTGATTGTATCGGTAACAATCAAAATGAAAATCATTTATGTGAAGTCACACAAAGACCTCAATTACAATTATTAATAACAAGGAGTACACTGATTTTGGAATGAGGGTACTACATGGAAATCCAACATCTACAGCCTAGATTCAAGATATTTTCGTCTTTAACAAACATCTCTTTAACTTGTGATTCTGCTTCCTTGCAAAAACTGCGGTAAAAATAATTATCTAGTTCGTAATCTTTTTAGTGTTCCGGACGGAACACTTATAAGATGCCTTCGGTTTCTGTCTGTCTGTCACACCCAATTTTCTCCGAAACTATTTGTCATTGAAAATTGAAATTTGGTAATAATATAGGAATTGATGGCCTCATCAGAGTCATGTAGTTTCGAAAGTTAAATTTTGACTTAAGGGGTTAGTTTTGAGGGTGAAATCGGAAGTGAAAAATATTTTTGCTAGGTCATCGAGTGTGGTGTCAAATGAAAGAAAAAATATATATATAATATAATACTTGCGTACACTTTTCTGTGCATTATTTTTAAAAAATCGCGAAAAATGGCTGTCCCCCTTTATCTCGAAAAGTACTGTCAAAAAATTTTGAAAAAATTCTGGAATATTCTCCATGGAGTGTAGATTGAACGAAAATTATCACGAGTGCATTACCTTTAATAATTGATTTGGTATATAAATAACCGGTCAAGTGCAAGTTGAACTTGCGCAATGAGTGTTCCGTACGTTGATTGCTTTTAAAATAAAAAATGTTGTAACGGAAGTATAAAATGATCAGTGACTTCACAAAACACACCCCAAATGAGTTTTCAACAAAGTTTGAGAGATTAGAAATAAACTTTGTTGAAAGTTTATTTCTAATCTTTAGTGAAAATTGATGACCTTCAAATTTCTGTTTTTTATATACCAGATAAATTATTACAGGTAATGCACTCGTGATAATTTTCGTTCAATCTACACCCCATGGAGAATATTCCAGAATTTTTTCAAAATTTTTTGATAAATACTTTTCGAGATAAGGCGGGTGGACAGCGATTTTTCGCGATTTTTTAAAAATAATACAAAGAAAAGTGCGCGCAAGTATTGCATTATATATATATACTAGCAGGGCCCGCCGCTCCACTCGCGTGGACTTGATTCACTACTATCGTCACTGCTCATTTCTTATGTTACCCAACGTAATAAAATATCTCCCATTATTTCTCCTTATCTCCCAATATTTCTCCTTATTTCCCATTATCTCTACATAATTTCCATTATCTAGGCTTATCTCTGCTCATCTCCCATTATTTCTCCTCATCTCCCATTATTTCTCCTCATCTCCCATTATTTCTCCTTATCTCTCATTATCTCACCTTATTTCCCATTATCTAGGCTTATCTCGACTTATCTCCCATTACTTCTCCTTATCTCCCTTTATTTCTCCTTATCTCCCATTATCTCACCATAACTCCCATTATCTAGACTTATCTCTGCTTATCTCCCATTATCTCTCCTTATCTCCCATTATTTATACTTATCTCCCATTATCTCACCTTATCTCCAATTATCGAGGCTTATCTCGACTTATCTCCCATTATTTCTCCTTATCTCCAATTATCTCACCTTATCTCCCATTATCTAGGCTTATATCGAATTATATAGAACATATGTATAAATTTATAAAAACACGTAAATCGGATAAGTGGTTCTCGAGTGATAAGCGCACTAACGGACAGACAGAGAGACGTTGCATTTTATATATATTGTATTCTTTGCTACATGATATTGTTCCATATTTAATGCTTTAGGGAGTGTATTGCAAGAGAACGCGCTAGCGGCAAACTTTTCTCCGACTTAATTCACTATCATCGTCTCTGCTTATTCCTTATGTCACCTAATAAAATATATCCTATAACCTGGCCAGAGAACATACGTATGGTTAAAAAAAAGCACGTTAATCGGATAAGTAGTTCTCCAGTGATAAGCACACTAGCGGACGGACAGACGGACAGAGAGACATTGCATTTTATATATATTATAGATATTCTCTGCTACATAATATTGTTCCATATTTAATGGTTTGGACTGTGTATTGCAAAAGAACGCGCTAGCGGCAAACTTTATCCGACTTCATTTACTATTATTGTAACTGCTCATTCCTTATGCTACCTGTCGTAATAAAATATAGCCTATAACCTGACCGGAGAACATATGTATGTTTAAAAAAAAAAAAAGTACGAAAATCGGACAAGTGGTTCTCCAGTGATAAGCGCACTAACGGACAGACAGACAGACAGAATACGTTGCATTTTATATATATTATAGATGTAATAAAATATATACCTATAACCTGGTCAGGTTAGTTAGAACATATGTATGAATTTAAAAAAATCACGTAAATCGGATAAGTGAGAGTGAGGGATAAGCGCATTAACGGACAGACAGACAAACATTGCATTTTATATATATTATAGATATAGATTATTATTATTATTATATAACCTGGCCAAAGAATATATGCATGAATTTAAAAAAAGACAGGTAAATCTGATAAGTGGTTCCCGCGTGATAAACGCACTAATGGACAGACAGACAGACAGAGAGACATTGCATTTTATATATATTATAGATTATACATTACAGATATTCTTTGCTACATAATATTGTTCCATATTTAATGGTTTAGGCTGTGTATTGCAAAGGCACGCGCTAGCGGCAAACTTATTTCCGACATCATTCACTATTTTACGTCACTGCTCATTCCTTATGCTACCTATCGTAATAAAATATAGCCTATAACCTGGCCAGAGAACATATGTATGTTTTTAAAAAAAAGTACGTAAATCGGATAAGTGGTTTTTCAGTGATAGGCGCACTAACGGACAGACAGACAGACAGACAGACAGACAGATAGAGACGTTGCATTTTATATATATTATAGATATTTTTTACTCGTGTTTTCACAAGCTTTCATTTGACACCACACTCGATTACCTAGTAAAAAAATTTTTTTTTTCACTTCCGATTTCACCCCCCAAAACTAACTCCTTAAGTCAAAATTTAACTTTCAAAACTACATGGCTCTGATGAGGCCATCAATTTCTATATTATTACCAAATTTCAACTTTCTATGACAGGCGGACAGACAGACAGACAGACAGACAGACAGACGGACAGACGGACACCGAAGTGATCTTATAAGTATTCCGTACGGAACACTAAAAAACACAAATTTCAAGGTCATCAGTTTTCAGTAAAGATTGGAAACAAACTTTGTTGAAAACTCATTTGGGGTGTGGTTTGTGAAGTCACTGTTCATTTTATACCTCCGAAACAAAATTTTTTATTTTAAAAGCAATCAACGTACGGAACACTAATTGCGCAAGTTCAACTTGCACTTGACCGGTTTTTTTTATAAGTAATGATTTAATAAAAATTTTTTTTAAAGTTATCTACAGTCTATCAGAGAGAAACGTGCGATAATTCGTTTTTGGTATATCTGAGTCTAACGATTCAACAAAAAATCGGTAGAGGGATCCTTTGTCTACTACGCCTTTAAGTAAAAGTATCAGTTAATTTCGAACTTTCGTCGAAATCACTTAAAATCCAAAATGAGTCACTTGCCCGTCGGTTCGAGGCAGTCTTTCTTTGTTCCCGTCCAAAGGGGGCCGCAAAATGACACATTCTGCGGCCGCTAAATATATTAAAAAGTCGGTATCGTTCGTGAAGAAGTGTGTAAATCATTTAACGAGACGAAAAATGTCGACAACTTGCCAAAACGTGGCTCGGTAGGTAAACGCACTCCGAAAGTCTAAAAACGAATCATTACTTTGTTTTCACGGGACCCAAAATTGACGCTGCGTCAAGGAGCGGCAAAAAATTGGGTTTAAATGTGTCCCATTCAACAACATCTTCGTGCTTATGATGTCAAATTCCGAAGCACGTCGATGAAACCTTTGCGGTTCGTTTGGGTCCACAATAAGATACTAGAGTGGCCGTCACAATCTCCGGATGCCAACCCTTGTAAAGAGAAAGCTTAGAGGAAAGACCCTGAGGACTCTGACTCAGTTGTGCCGCGAGATTCGAAAAATTTGCAGAGTATGCAGAAAATATCGTCGAGAGCATGCCTCAAAGATGCCAGGCGATAACTGATGCAGAAGGCCATTGAACAACTTACTACGGTAATTGCACCATTGCTAGCACGCCAACGAATACATTGACGGTAAAAAATGTCCTCAAAACACATTTTTTCAAGAATCCGAGCGTTCTTACTTAACAGACTGCACCTATCTATGAAGAAAAACTCGCACAGCTTAAATCCAAAATATTTCTACATCACTACCACCTATATTAATGCAATTAGTCCAGCGTGTTTCAAGTTGTTTTTTTGGTTTGATTTGACACCATAGCTGCTTTCAGTTTATCTCCAGATTTTCAGACCTTGAGATCTTTATTCAGATGTTTGAACAAAAGGAAGGCTGAGGGCGCTAAATCAGAACTTTAGGGTAGATGTTGTTACTCAATGCGTCCACAGCTTTCGGCAATGACTTGAACTGTGCTAGGCTTGTGGATCCTGCAGTTGTTGTGTGTGTTTTCGTTTTTCTCTAATAACTTGATTCAGGTTTTAGATCGTCTTTTTATAACCCTTTTCATTAATTGTCGACACCTTTTCCATATAACACGTATATATGCTGAAAAGATTTTGGTCTAACTACTTAAAACACATTTTTTTGGCAAAATTTGACTTTATTCATCACTATAGTCTCCTCCAAAAGCGATGCAATCAATCCAACGCTTTTCTAATATTTCTATACCTTTCTTGTAGAAGGATTTGTCTTTGCCTTCAAAATAGGCTTCAGTTTCGGCGATGACTTCTTCATTAGAGCTAACTTTCTTTCCCGCTAGCATTTTTTAAGGTCTGCGAATAGATAATACTCGTTGGGGGCCAAATCTGGAGAATACAATGGATGAGGAAGCAATTCAAACTTCAATTCATGCAATTTTGCCATCATAACCATTGACTTGTGACACCGCGCATTGTTTTGACGAAAGAGCACTTTTTTCTTGTTCATTTAGGGCCGTTTCTTTGCGATATCTGTCTTCAAACGCACCAATAACTTTATGTAGTATTCGCTATTGATCGTTATTCCCTTCTTAGCATATCGCATGAAAAATCATTTTTATTGCGCTTAAACAGGTCCAAACAGCGCTCAAAATCATTAACACGTTGTTGTTTTTGGTCCAGGGTGAGCAAATGCGTTACCCATTTTGAAAAGAAGCTTTCTTATGCCCAAATGTTCATGCAAAATATTACCAACACGGTCTTTTCATATCTTTAGAGTGTCAGCTGTCTTATGCAATTTCACTTTACGGTTATCCAAAACAATTTTGTGGATTTTTTTATGTTTTTCGGTGTAACCACCTCATTTGGGCGTCCAGAGCGTTCAGCATCATTTGTATCTGTACGACCGCGTTTAAATTCAGCATACCAGTAAATGATGAGTGATTTTCCAGGGGCAGAGTCTCCGTAACACTTATCAAGCTTACTATTATTATTTTTATTATTGCTTTGCTTGAACGGTATTTTTTCCCATCAAAAAGGAGTGTTTAATCAACACACGAAATTCGGTTTTTTCCATTGTTTTTAAAATATATAATAGCGTCACTAAAACCACTGTGACTTGTAAACTAATCGTCGAAATGTCATGAAATTTTGACACGTATCGTTTGAAGGTTGGTACTTCCTAAAAATCATATGGATTTTTTGAAAAAGGCCACATCTATGTGTCAGACCAAAAACTTTTCAGCCTACATGTTATTTGAGGGGTTACATACACCTGGGCGCTGCAAAAAATATGTATGTTTAAAAAAATATTTTAACGGTTATTAAGTGAATAATACAAAAGAATGACGATTATATATTTTTACTGTACTTTATATTATAAGAAAATTTTTTTTTAAAAATATGTTTTAAATGTTAACATTATTTTTTATCGGGTTAAATGGACTACTGATAAAAACTGTGGCGCCTTCTTGTCTGCAGGATAACTTCACAAAAAATTATCCAATATGCAAAAATAAAAATGAATCTTGTAACAGTTAAAAAAATATGTACACAGGGTCTGAAAACAGGTAGCGGTCCCAATCCGACGCCAGGTCACATTTAATGCTATAACTTTGTAATGGAATGGAATTTTCTTAATTTTTTTTTTTTGAATAATTCTTAGAAGTATAGAGACTAAAGATCCGTAAAAAAAAATCGAATTCTCGAATATTCGAGGTGTATGTCACCCCTTAAAAAGCAAACGGTCGCCATCCACTTTCCAGAAGACGGTTGAGGTTTTGCTTTCTGTGGAAGTGTAGAAAGTTTATAAATCCATTGCATTAACTCTTGGTTCGCGGAAGCACCCTAATAGTCTGGTCGCCTGTGTCTGTTGCGAGAAATAACTCCCATCGTTTTCTAAAGCAGCCAAATGTTGTTGATGGTGCTCGGGTGTTGAGAGTGTGGGGATCGATTGTGCATTAAGATTTAGGGATGAAAAAGTGCCATTTTTTTTTCACTTTTAGCTAGGTATATCGTCCATTTCCCTTTAGATTCGTCGTTTCTGTTTCTGATAGGTTGAGGAAATTTAATATATTTATTTGCTAAGTTATTGTTACCGCTACTTGTTGTTATCCCCTGAAGTTGGCACCTGCTTTGGTTGGCCACTACGTCACCACTTCTACGAAAGTCTTGTACCCGTTCTTTATTCTTCAGAAGTCAAGCGCCTACTTCTAATACTAATACTTAGCAGTTTTCACAATTCCCAGACTCTCTTTCTAGAAGTTTAGAGCCGTAAGAGATGGAAATAAAGGTACACTTCCTATCTCTTGCTCTTTAAAATTAAAAATGTTTATGCTGGAGAAGCTTCCAGAAAGTCTTTATTAATAACTTTATATAGGCTTTTTTTAACAGCTGAAAACAAATAAATACTGTATGGTTAAAAATAGTATATAATATATAAATTAAATGAAAAATTAGTTTTTTTGCAAATATCTCGAAAAATAAAAAAGATTTCGAAATATATTATTTTCTTTTAGTTTTACCGTAATTAAAAAAAAAAAAAAAAACGGTCAAGTGCAAGTTGAACTTGCGCAATTAGTGTTCCGTACGTTGATTGCTTCTGAACTAAAAATTTTTGTTACGGAGGTGATCAGTGACGTCATAAAACACACCCAAAATGAGTTTTCAACAAAGTTTGTTTCCGATCTTTACTGAAAACTGAAACTTGAAATTTTTGTTTTTTTTTATATACCAGATAAATTATTAAAGGTAATGCACTCGTGATAATTTTCTTTCAATCTACACCCCGTGGAGAATATTCCAGGATTTTTTCAAAATTTTTGGATCAATACTTTTCGAGATAGAGGGGGGGACACCGATTTTTCGCTATTTTTTCAAAATAATACAAAGAAAAGTGTGCGCATGTAAGCCATTATATATATTTTGGAACTCGTGTTTTTACAAGCTTTGTTTCCGATCTTTACTGAAAAATGATGACCTTGAATTTTATTTTTATATATACCAGCTAAATTATTAAAGGTAATGCACTCGTGATAATTTTCGTTCAATCTACACTCCGTGGAAAATACTCCAGAATTTTTTCAAAATTTTTGGATCAGTACTTTTCGAGATGGAGGGGGGGACAGCGATTTTTCGCGATTTTTTCAAAATAATACAAAGAAAAGTGTGCGCATGTAAGACATTATATATATTTTTGAATTCGTGTTTTTACAAGCTTTCATTTGACATCCCACTCTATGACCTAGTAAAAAAATCTTTTTTTCACTTCCGATTTTAACGCCCAAAACTAACGCCTCAAAATTTATCTTTCAAAACTACACGGCTCTGATGAGGCCATCAATTTCTATATTAGTACCAAATTTCAACTTTCTACGTCAAATAGTTTCGGAGAAAATCGGGTGTGACAGACGGACAGACAGACACCTAAGTGATCTTATAAGTGTTCCTTACGGAACACTAAAAATATTATTTAAAATAAAATGGCTGGTTTAACTCCTTTCGTTATAGTGGAAATCATGCTTCCAACCTCATTTATAATTAAATTAACGTTTCTGTATACTGCTAAAGATTTTGAAATTGGCTATTAAGGGGTATCTCGGGGTGCTGATTAAGAATGTGATGACAGATTTGAAAAATTCAAAATGGCCGTTCCAATATGACGGCCAGAGAGTATTTATTTCATTTAATTTCTTAGAGTAATTTGGAATTGTTGTATTTTCAATAACTGTTTTCTTTGTACCTGTATGTTTAAATGAAATATAAAAGTCTAAACTTATACTTAAAGTTTAGACTTTTATCTTTCACTTTCCAATATAAGTTTAAGTTATATGATTAATAATAAGCAAACTATACGTTTATCATGAACCCTTTTTTAAGAGCAAAATTACAAAAAATAGAAAGTTTTTTAAAGTTTTAATGATTTTCTAATATCAAGTATACTTTTAACTGTAACTAAAAAAAAAAATTGTCCTACTGCTTTGATCGTAAAATTGCCGGCAGCGCATTACAGCAGGAAAATTTTCATATTTAAAAACTCAATTTTTGAATAACACAGACAATGTGGGTACTTTTAATTATTCTTATATTGAAACTTAAGGTATAGTAATGATATACGCACAAGGATTTTTTTTAATACTATATTTTACTAAATATTTGTAATTTACTGTATGCCCGATAAAATCATGCAAACAAAAATTTCGTTTTAAGTTTTACAAATTATAAAGCAACAAAAATAAAAACTATTAGTATCATCAGAAAACTGAAAGTCTCCTCTTCAAAAAACTATCTTTTAATTTTCTTTTTACACTCTGAAAACAAGTGATATCGATTAACCTTCGAACGGTGCGCGTAGAATTTTAAATTAACCTGTTTGGCGCGCTATTCTTTTTGGATCACGTATCCGAATTTTTAATAAAATCTCACTCTAATAAAAAAAAAATCTGGAAAAAAAATCTGCACACTGTTTTTTGTAAAATTTCACGCTCTTTCACATGGTGCTGTTAGTTTTTCGATATCTTTTTTATTTTTCGAGATATTACCGCGAAACCCAATATTTTATTTTATTTTGGATTTTGTGGGTTTAGCATACATCAAACTTTAGAAAACTTTTTTTTATCGTATTCTACGTCCAAAAAAAACTACCTGTGTGTCAAAATGCAGCCCATTAACATTTAATGAGGGCTCAAAACCCCTAGCGACTGGCCTACATTTGCTCTATATAATTAAAATAAAAAATCCTAAGCAGCAAAATTACGTGATGGAAGCTACAGAAAACGTTTTTCTACCAGAGCTTATTGTCTGGCGCAAAAAGGCTCCTCCTGTCACGACTATTTTTCTTCAACTCCCTTCTTACCTTTTTATAAATTTATGAGGCCGAAAGCTAGTTGATATAAACGGTTTCGATTAGAAACCGTTGCCGAGTATTAAATCAAGCCGTCATGTTGTTGTCTCCGAACCGTAACCAATCCTTCCCTTGGGAATTGCAGAGACTTCGAAGGCGGATCGCATCACCCGACCAACATGGGGATGACTTTAAATCACAAAAAGATGCGACCAAGACGACGCGATGTAGCGATGTCCTGATTTAGCTACAGATAGGTATTTTTTATTTCTAGAGACCTATAGATGCGTAAACTTTCTCACAAGGGTTCTAAATGTACTATTGTCGATATTTCTATAAAAAAAATTAGCAGATTTCTCATTAAAATTGGAAAATAATTGTCACGAAAAAATAATATCAGAATTTTTATATACTAATTTCTGAGAAAATCTGATATTAACATTTTGTGACATTTTCCACCAAATGGCATAATTGCACATGCATATTCCCAGAGTTTTTAGCAGTCGGAGATTATTAATATAACTAATTTCTAACAAAAACTACAAATTTTCAAAAGTTAAATTTTTCAAAAACAAAACTTCAACGAACTAAATGACTGAAACGGATTGAAGAAAATTATTGGTAATGACGACTGTTCTTAAAGGTAAATCAGAAAACCCAAAGAATCCTTAAGGATGATTTGTAGGTACAATCGGATACAAAAGTACATGAAATTCTGACCAAACCAATATCTTTTAAAATACGGCATTATAACAAAACGTCTTTTTTTTCACAAGCTTGTTTTTCGTATCAACTTTTTATTAAAATCGAAATTCGTTCGACTTTAATTAATTTTTCAATGAAATTTTTAATATTTTTAACAATAATAAAAAAAAAAAATTGGTTGGGACTGTACCTTGAATTTAACTTTAAAAAGAAAAAATACGTAACATTTTTACATCAGAAATCACTTTTACAAATTTTCTCAATACACTTAAAAAAAAATTAGAAGACAAATACCTCAGAAAACTATAAATTTGATTTTAGTTACATAAATTAAATAAAATAAGTCTAGTTTTTAACTAGTGAAACGTGACAACAGCGTAACATTCTAATAGTTGGTAGTTGTGATTTTATTTAAATCCAGAACGAAAGCATGCGTGTGCAGGTTGCGCACTAACATGACTGTTGACATTTATAATATGGATGCCGTGCGAGGTTAATGTTGTATGTACAACTGAAAACGTGTTTTTTTATAATTTACCACAATGTCGCAAACCGGAAAATGCAGTAAGTTTGTCAATCCGGCAAAAATGAGCAAGAGCTGGAATTACAATGGAAATTTTGAAAAGCAAACATGATCCTTCAAATGACAAAAAGCCTTGAGAAATTTCTTACTGAAAAAATTAATGCCAAAGAATTGCAATCATTGCAAAAAGCAACTATTAAAAAAATTGTTAATTGGTTTCAATGAACCTTCTTATTTAATAGTACGTTTAGAGTATATTTAAAATAATTATTAAGTAAAAAGATGATGATTTTATTATTACTTACTGTTACCGTAATGTGTGTATTCTTTTAAGTACATTTTAGTAATTGTTCATAAGTATGAAATTTTTTTTAT
The DNA here is from genome assembly GCA_019049505.1 of Pachyrhynchus sulphureomaculatus. Lineage (NCBI taxonomy): Eukaryota > Metazoa > Arthropoda > Insecta > Coleoptera > Curculionidae > Pachyrhynchus > Pachyrhynchus sulphureomaculatus. Next base: position 176,731,750 of record CM032456.1, read on the forward strand.
ACTTTTATATCAATAATTTATAACATTGTTATTAATAAATTATATGTCAGTATTTAATTTTGATCTTTCCTACCTTTAAACGCATTTTCTTAACATTCAAATTTATGCGGTGACATAGCATATAACAAATTTTTAATTTTATTTCCCGAAACTGTTTGCGCGGTTGCCACGTTTTCGATGTGAATTACACTCTGCATTTAATTATACCGTAAATATCACTCATTTTTATTGTTTTTCTCTAAAAATAATGTTGAAACCACTAAATATTAATTGCTTATGTACTTCTCAGATATTTAATCTACTAGTTTACAATTTTATGAATTTTTCGAATCGTATTTTCTATACTTTTTAGTGTTCCGTACGGAACACTTATAAGATGACTTCGGTGTCTGTCTGTCCGTCTGTCTGTCACACCCGATTTTTTTCCGAAACTATTTTTTTTTTTATGGGTCTAGCACATGTGCTACAGGGAAGTCCCTAAAGCGCTGCAGGAGCGACACGTGTGCGAAAAAAGCGATTCACGTTGTTCTTAAATCGCTGTAAATTGTACTCGGTGGGAAACACAATCCTGGGCAAATTATTCCAAAGGGATGATGTTCTCCATATAAATGACTGCTTGAAAAGCGTTGTACGAGGAGTAACAAGCTGAACCTCATACGGATGTGAAGTATTAGCGTGACGTGTACTTCTAACATTCACCGCTCTAGGAGGAATTAAGCGGGCCACATCCTTCGAACACTTTCCATGAAAATACTTGTAGAATAGGCTCAACCGTTCTTCGATGTTCCAGCGAATCAAGGCTATGTCGGGGTCAACAACGTTAACTTTTTTAGAAAAAAACTGCCGCCTGGGTTTTTGTAGCGTTAAATTCCACTTGGTTACTGTCACCCCAAGATAGAATTTCTTCCAGGTCTTTGTTAAGTTGAATGACTTCCTGCTGTCTGCGGATATTCGTCTGAGTAGCCGATGTCCGAGCGTTCAAAGTGAATAAATAGATAAGTGTACTGTCATCTGCAAAGCTGTAGACTGGATTCTCGGTCTTTTCCAGCAGATCGTTAATATAAATGAGAAAGAGAGTAGGAGACAGTATGGAGCCTTGGGGTACACCGGCGTTGATAGTGAAGGTGTTAGAAAGAAATCCGTCGACTGCCACTCGCAAAGAACGCTCTCTGAGGAAACATGACAGCCACAAACAGAACTTTTCACGCATACCATAAGAACGTAGCTTAGCCAACAGCCCATCGTGCCAAACATGGTCGAATGCCTTGGATATATCAAGAGCAACCGCTCGAGATTCTCCAAAGTGTTCAATAACGTTGTTCCAAACATGTGTTACATAAGTCAGGAGATCTCCTGTTGATCTATTTTTACGAAAGCCATATTGGTGATCGCTAATAATGTTGAATCCTTCATGATTTGTCATAGAAAGTTGAAGTTTGGTAATAATATAGGAATTGATGGCCTCATCAGAGCCATGTAGTTTTGAAAGTTAAATTTTGACTTAAGGGGTTAGTTTTGGGGGGTGAAATCGGAAGTGAAAAAAAAAATTTTTACTAGGTAATCGAGTGTGGTGTCAAATGAAAGCTTGTGAAAACACGAGTAAAATATATATATATATATATATATATATATATACATATATATATATATATATATATATATATATATATATATATATATATATATATATATATATATATATATATATATATATATATATATATATATATATATATATATATATATATATATATATATATATATATATATATAATGTAATACTTGCGCGCACTTTTCTTTGTATTATTTTTAAAAAATCGCGAAAAATCGCTGTCCATCCGCCTTATCTCGAAAAGTACTTATCAAAAAATTTTGAAAAAATTCTGGAATATTCTCCACGGGGTGTAGATTGAACGAAAATTATCACGAGTGCATTACCTTTAATAATTTATCTGGTATATAAAAAAACAAAAATTTTAAGGTCATCAATTTTCAGTAAAGATTGGAAACAAACTTTGTTGAAAAACTCATTTGGGGTGTGTTTTGTGAAGTCACTGATCATTTTATACCTCCGTTACAAATTTTTTTATTTTAAAAGCAATCAACGTACGGAACACTAATTGCGCAAGTTCAGCTTGCACTTGACCGGTTATTTTTACTTGAATTCGGCTCGATAGCATGTTTTCCATTTAACTACGTGTAAATGCAATAACTTTTGAACGGGCTTGTAAAAAATGTTCCAGTTTTTTGAAGAGATTCAGGAGACTTATCAGAAAAACATATAATTTTTTCAAAGAATTTCCACTTTTAATATACCTACAAAACATCCTTAAACTCTTTTTAGCAGAGCTATCGACGTTCCTAAAAAATAAACACAGAATATCTTTAACTTACCAACTGATATTTTATTATTTCCCAAAATAAATTTAAAAAAAACTAGATTTTTTTATCGTGTGAAATGAACATCCATATCAAGAAACATATTAAAGATACAGATTCAAAACTATCATCTAGTTCAGTTATTGATTGTTTAACCGCAGATCATCATCATCATCAGATATGCAGTCCATCGTCGGACATAAGCCTCCCCTAAGTACGTCCATTTTCTCCGGTTTTAGACTTTGTTTATCCAGTTGAATCCCACTAGTCTTTTAATGTCGTCAGACCATCGGGTTTGCGGGCGTCCTCTACTTCTTTTCTCATTCCAGGGCCTCTAGTTGATTACTTTATGGGTTCATCGATTATCAGAGAGTCTTGCGATATGATCCGCCAAGCTCCACTTCAACCTGCTTACCCTCTCAGCTACATCAGTTCCTTTCTCGAATTTCTTCATCCGCACATAACATCAAGAAAATTACTATTTTTGCGAAATTAATGAACCCATTAAAAAAATTAATTATTATTGCGTTGTCGATGTATCAATTCAAACATAACTTTTTATATAAAAATCACCAATTTCCCAGGAAAAAAAAAACTGTTTAGCAACCTATGCTATAAACAAAATGAGGCTGCCACGTGTAGCCAGTGACGTTACAATAACGGGAAAATTAGATAATCATATTCTGTAAAATTTTCAACTATAAACATGAATAAACAGGGTATTAATTCAGTCTCCATTTAATTCCAGTAGTTCTCATTTTGACAATTTGATAACTTAAACTAATTTTATAACAACTTTATTTTTATTTTCTTACCATCTATCATAACCTCATCTTTTGATGAGGCTACACAAGTAATGATACTTATGGCATCCCAACACTTTCAGGTTATGATGTTTATTCAAGTGAGGTGGAAAGTCAACAATAATTTTAAAAATACAAGAGATCAAAAGCCTATGGTACCATAACTACACTACGTCGCAATTTGTAAAAATATTTCCATGTCGAATGTCTTTATTTCCCTCTTACCTCCGAATATCCTAGCCGTAATGTCCTGTATTATTGGAAAGTTTTAAATTAAGAAGAGGATCACGCATGCTTTTTAATATTCCTGACTTATGACATTCAATGGAAGCAACAAAAAAAATCCTTATTTTGACAATCTCGTTCCCTATTTTCTTTATAGAATCGCAGCTCAGGTTTAAGTTTGTTCAAACTACACAACAAAACACTGAACTAACGTAGAATAGACAAAATGCATTAATATGAACGAACTAACCTGAACTAACCCTAGGTAGAGACGACAAATGCCGGCTAATTCTGTAGAAATTCATAATGCGGCTATCTATTCGCACGTACATGGTTACTTGTATATACCATAGTTTGTCCAGCCGTCCATATTTATGCGGAACTTTAAGATGCTAATCTACAATTTATTTTTATTTCTTAGTATCTTTAATCTTCCTTCCTTCCTTGTAACGTACTGGTTATCAGCACTTTCTTCAACTCTACATATCATGTTTTTTATTTTCTTTGCTAAATGAAATTTTCCGTTTTGTCTATATGGTCCGTCATACCGTTCTAATATATATTTTTATATATTTATTTATATATATATATATATATATATATATATATATATATATATATATATATATATATATGTATGTATGTATATATAACACGTAGGCTTAAAAGCTTTTGGTCTGACACATAGATATCGCCCTTTTTAAAGTATCGATATGATTTTTAGAAAGTGCCAATCTTCAAACGATACGTGTCAAAATTTCATGACATTTCGATGATTAGTTTACAAGTTACAGCAAGTTTAGTGACGCTACTTTTGATATTTTCAAAGCAATGGAAAAAATCGGATTTCGTGTGTTCATTAAACATCGTTTTTTGATGAGAAAAAAGCCTTTCAAACAAAATAATGGCTTGATAAGTGTTAAGGGGATTCTGCTCTTAGAAAATCACTCATCATTTACTGGCATGGTGAATTTAAACTCGATCGTACAGATATAAATGATGCTGAACGCTCTGGACGCCCATATGAGATAGTCACACAGGAAAATATCAAAAAAATCCACAAAATTGTTTTGGATGACCGTAAAATGAAATTGTGTGATATAGCTGGCACTCTAAAAATATCAAATAAACGTGTTGGTCATATTTTGCATGAACATTTGAGCATGAGAAAGCTCTGTTCGAAATGGGTACCGCGTTTGTTCATAGTAGACCAAAAACAAACGTATTGATGATTCTGAGCGCTGTTTGGACCTGCTTAAGCGCAATAAAAAGGATTTTTTCATGCGATTTGTGACAATGGATGAAACATGGTTCCATCACTTCACTCTGGAATCAAATCGGCAGTCAGCTGAGTGGACAGCAGTCGGTGAAAGCTGCCCGAAGCGACCAAAGACACAAGAGTCGGCTGGGAAGGTTTTGGCCTCTGTATTTTGGGATGCGCATGGAATAATTTTCATCGACTACGCTGGGAAGGAAAAAACTATCAATGGCGAATATTATATAAAGTTAATGGTGCGTTTGAAATCAGAAAGCGCAAAGAAACGGCCCCAAATGAACGAGAAAAAAGTGTTCTTTCATCAAGACAATGTCACAAGTTAATGGTTACGGTGGCAAAAATTTAATTGCTTTTTCATCCACCGTATTCTCCAGATTTGGCCTCCAGCGACTATTATCTAATCGCAGACCTCAAAAAAATGCTCGCGGGGGAAAGGGCTTTGGTTCCAATGAAGAAGTTATCGCCGAGACTGAGGCCTATTTTGAAGGCAAAGACAAATTCTTCTACAAGAAAGGTATAGTAATGTTAGAACAGCGTTGGACTGATTGTGTCGCTCTTGAAGAAGACTATATTGATGAGTAAATTTGAATTTTGCAAAAAAAAATGTGTTTTAAGTAGCTAGACCAAAAACTTTTCAACTTACGTGTTGTGTTATATATATATATATATATATATATATATATATATATATATATATATATATATAAACATATATATATATATATATATATATATATATATATATATATATATATCTTTATATATATATATATATATATATATATATATTATATATATATATATATATATATATATATATATATATATATGTAAAAATTGTTTTTCTTTTCTTGGATATAGGTTGGTAAAGTACAAACTGTTTTTATTTATATATATAGTGCTTTCTCAAGCACTATTATTTCTTGAAATTTCTACTATTACGAAGTAATCTTTCAAGTAAACAATAGAAAGCGAAATTTCTTTTTTACTCTAAAAAAAAACTATTTTTTGTCACTAAGCTCAACATGCATTGCATTTTAAACTTAAATATAGCTTATAATGACTTTTCTCAGTGAAAACAATACAGTAAAATTTTGTGATATTTGACGCGAAGTTACATAGTGTCAAAAAATTTACTCTGCAAAATATCTTTATATTATTGAAACTTTGAATTTTACTATGTTCATTGTTAAATTCCTGATTCACGTAGCTGGAAAATTATATATATATATATATATATATATATATATATATATATATATATATATATATATATATACAGTCGACACTGTTTATAGTGAAAAACTCTTTATAGTGCAATTTTTTCAAGACCTACATACATAGCAATATATACGGATTTTCTCTTTATGTAGTGAAAAACTTTCTATAGTGAAATTTCGGTCAACATTTTGGTCTTTCACTATATAGAGAGTCGATTGTATATATATATATATATATATATATATATATATATATATATATATATATATATATATATATATATATATATATATATATATATATATATATATATATATATATATATATATATATATATATATATATATATATATATATATATATATATATATATATATATATATATATATATATAGATATATATATATAAATATATATATACATTTTGTTTTTTTAAAGTTAATTGTAAGTAAGTTTGAGTTAAACCCGTCTTTTATTTTTAAAAGACCTCTTTGCTCAACCGATATCATAAAACAGAATTATATACTAATGCAGTATCATCAGCAAAGCTCAATTTCCTATCCGTTTCCTTTGTTAAGAAATAATATTGTCCCAAATTGTGCCTCTGTGTCACATCCTATTTCACTTTTTCTGGTTTTCTAAACTTATCATCAATTTGAGTAAAATGTATTCGGTCATTCAAATAGCTTCAATAATTAGGAAATTTTTCAGAAAGTTTTTAGTTTAAAAAACACTATTAAATGCCAGTCTAAAAACACATAAAACTGGTCTTTTAATTTGCATACATTTATAAATGTTCATTGTTAACTCTTCAACATCTTCTATTGACATACCCCCAAAAATGTATGTTAAGTTTCGGATGTCAATTTTTTTTTATATTCGGTAATTCTACTTTTTAAAAATATATACTTATTTATATATATATATATATATATATATATATATATATATATATATATATATATATATATATACATACCAGGTGTACAAGTATGAAATGCGGATTTCAGACAACAGATGGTGCACCAATGCAGTTTGTGCTATAAAGATTTGACACCGCGCCATTTTGTTGTGTCATCAACAAGTATCAGACGCGCACGAGTGATAAATTGGAAAAGTGTGTGCATAGTGTTGTGTTGTGTTCAATATGTCAAATTTATACCGAACAAAGAGCATTCGCGGACAGCATTAATTTTTTGTTTTCATTTGAAGAAAACTGCTGTTGAATCATACCGATTACTTCGAGAAGCTTATGGTGAACATGCTCCATCGCAAGATACGTATGAACGATGGTTTCGGGGTTTCAAAAGTGGTGACTTCAATGTTGCAGACAAGGAATGTGGAAAACCGCCAAAAAAATTCGAAGATGTGGAATTACAAGCATTGTTGGACGAAGATGATTCGCAAACACAAAAAACAACTCACCGAGCAATTGGGTGTTAATCAAAAAGCTGTTTCCAATCGGCTACGAGAGATGGGAAAGATTCAGAAGCCGGTAGATGGGTACCACATGGTTTGAACGACAGGCAAATGGAAAAGCGCAAAAACACATGTGACATTTTGCTCGCTCGGTACAAAAGGAAGTCGTTTTTGCATCGTATAGTTACAGGGGATAAAAAGTGGATTTATTTTGAGAATTCCAAGCGCAAAAAATCATGGGTAGACCCAGGCGCACCCATCCACATCCGCAAAACCGAATCGCTTTGGCAGAAAGACGATGCTCTGTGTTTGGTGGGACCAGAGGGGCGTGGTCTATTATGAGCTGTTAAAACCTGGGGAAACGGTTAATACTAAACGTTACCAACAACAATTGACCGATTTGAACCGTTAGCTGCTTGAAAAAAGGCCAGAATACCGAAAGAGGCAACACAAAGTCATTTTTCTTCATGACAATGCTCCATCACATATGGCAAAAACCAGTTCGCGACACGTTGGAAGCACTCAGCTGGGAAGTTCTACCCCATGTGGCTTACTCACCAGGCTTGGCTCCTTCCGATTACCACTTGTTTACATCGATGGGTCACGCACTTGCTGAACAGCGCTTTGGTTCGTACGAGGATGAGAAAAAATGGCTCGATGAATGGTTCGCAGCAAAAGGGGAAAATTTTTATTGGCGTGGTATTCACAAATTGCCCGAAAGATGGGAAAAATGTATAACAAGCTATGGAGCATACTTTGAATAAAGCACTTTTTATCATTCTTCCGAATTTAACATGTTTTTTTAGAAAAAAAAACCCTCATTTCATACTTGTATACCTGGTATATAGGTATATATATATATATATATATATATATATATATATATATATATATATATATATATATATATATATATATATATATATATATATATATATGTATATGTATATACTATTCGCAGTAAATCTAGAATATTTGAAATTCATAAGACTCCAGTTAATTGCAAATTTTATAACTGCCTTCCATATTTCATGAGTCATTATTCTGACGGTGGGTACGCAGCACAAGCAATCAGTTTAAACGCAGATTAAATTGCAGAAGTTTGTTTTAAACGAATTTCAGGAAATGAATTTTAATGTTTTTCGATAAGCGTGTTAATACTACGGTTTATGTTTAATATACGCGTCATAAATCGGTTTAACTCCATCGTATCGGATCATATGGAATTATAAGATGCATACGTCAGTATTGTGAAACACTAAATGAAACTTGATTTGACAAAAATGCAATTTAATTAAAATTAAGATCCTTACGCGGTGATATATTCAATGGTTTCGTTTTTTTTTTTTATTATTTTCTTGGTTAATATAAATAGTTTACAAAATCTAAGCAGATAACGCCTTGAGAGGCTTAGTAACTTATTATTATTGTTTTGGGGGAGGAATAATTTGCAAATTACTAATATCGGAAACACTATTTTTGGTTTACGACGTTTTTAGGCTTTATTAATTTTATATATATATATATATATATATATATATATATATATATATATATATATATATATATAGGATTTTCTACAGCTGACGCTGTCTTCCTTCTCTCAGCCTTTGATTCCATCCGTTTCTATCTTCCCAGTCTCCATCTGTTAGACACCTGTCCTCCATAGCCTCGTCCACATCGTCTCTCCACGATCGTGTGGGTCTTCCTCTTTTTCTTCTCCCTATAGAGCTCCACTCCGTTATTTTCTTTATCCACCTATTATCTTCGCTCCGTCTTATGTGTCCATACCATTTTAATCGTTTTTCTTCAATGGTGTTTACTGCGTTCTCTTTGATGTTCATTCTGCTTCTTATTTCTTCATTTATTATTCGATCCATACGTGTCACTCTACAACATCTTCTCCAATACTCCATCTCTACCGCGTTAATTTTAGATTTATTGCTTTTGTTGATCGTCCATGTTTCTGACCCGTTGTCATTATGCTTTGTATTATTCATTTGTATATGCGTGTTTTGTTTCTTTTTGTAATGTGTTTGTCCCACAGGATCGAATTTAATTGTCTTATGCATGTCCACGTTTGTCCTAATCTAGCTTTAATCTCTTCTTCTGATGTTGCGTTTTTTGAAATGATGGTTCCTAAATATTTAAATCTATCGGTTCCTTTGATTATTGTTTCGTTATCGACTTCTAGATTCTCCACGTTTCCCTCCTTTGTTGTTAGATATTCCATTTTATCAAGGTTTATTGCTAATCCTGCTTTAGTGTATTCTTCTTTCCGTTTTCTTACCATATAACTGAGGTCTTCCTCATCTTGCGCTATGATTACTTGGTCGTCTGCGAAACTTAGAGTATATAAGTAATCTTCTTGTATTGGGACTCCCATTCCACTACATTTTTGCTTCCATTTTTTTAATGTTTGTTCGAGGTATATTTTGAATAGTGTTGGGGATGTAGAGCATCCTCGTAATAGGCCTTTTGATGTTTGGAGTCTCTTCCCTATTTTATGTCCTATTTTTATGTTCACTGTGTTGTTTTCGTAGAGAGCTTTTACTGCGTATATTAGTTCTTTGTCAATGCCAATTTCTTTCATTGCGTTCCATAATCTTTGTCTTGGTACTGAGTCATAGACCTTTCTTATGTCTATGAAGGCTAGATGAACTTCTCTATTCTTTGCCAGTTTTTTTTCCATTGTTTGTTTTATAGTGTATATGTGGTCTATACATGATTTTCCAGCCGTATTTATTTTATAATATATCTTGTTAAAAACTAAGGTCTTCATTAGGGAGCTATTTGCCTGGGATTTGAAAATTATTTATGACTTTAAAAGTTTTATATATTTCTTTAAATATAAAACTTAGGAAAAAGGTGCTATACACTCTAATAATAATAAAATTAAATAATTAAACTTCCAAAGTTTAATATTAAATCTAAAATTGTTTAGAAATAAAGAAAATATCACCATTTGGACATAATCTTACGAGGAGCGCATTTTAAGTTTTTACAAACGACCATTAGAAGACGCTACTGAGATGTGACATTACCATTAGTAGAATGAGCAAGGAGAAAACGGGCTCAAAATCTCATGTAAATTCTTATCAAGCTTCATTTTGCATTTTTTGGTGCCATTTTTGAGCCTTTTTTACCATAAAAGCTCTACTATCAAGCCCAAATTTACTCTAATATCTACTATATAAGGACCTTTGAACACTTATTTTCACTACTTCTTATGCAATAAGGACTTTTTGCTGTCTTTTTTTCAGGATTTAAGACCATTTTGACGCTCATTTAGACCTTTTGGACACATTTTTCCCCCTTTTTTCAACAAAAACACCCCTATTATTACGAATAAGGACCTTTTGGACACATTTTTCACCATTTTTCAACCCCTTTTTCAATAAAAACACCCCTATTATTACTTATGCTTATTCGTAATAATAGGAGTGTTTTTATTGAAAAAGAGGGTAAAAAATGGTGAGAAATGTGTCTAAAAGGACCTTATTCGTAATAATAGGGGTGTTTTTGTTGAAAATGGCAAAATGTGTCCAAAAGGTCTAAATAAGCGTCAAAATGGTCTTAAATTCCAAAAAAAAAGACAGCAAGAAGTTCTTATTGCATAAGAAGTGGTGAAAATAGGTGTTCAGAGGTCCTTATATAGTAAATATTAGGGTAAATTTGAGCTTAATAGTAGAGGTTTTATGATGAAAAAGGCTCAAAAATGGCACCAAAAAAATGCAAAATGAAGCTTCATAAGAATTTACAGGGGATTTTGAGCCCGTTCTGTCCTTGCTCGTTCTACTACCATTGTTGTAAAATTTGACATTTGTTATTGTTAAAACAGTGGCAGCTCAGAAATTGGCCGAGTAGTTTGTTTACAGTGAGCGTTTAAAAAAAAAACATTTTTGTGAACAAATGGAAATTTCCCGTGAAGGTTTTCGTTGGATGATTTTTTACGATTTCAGTAAAGACCTAACTTAACAACAATGCCTCGAATCGTCGTTCAACTTTTGGTCATGAATCACCATCAGAAAAGATTGTTTACAATTGATTTGTAGAATTTCGTCATGGTCGTGCTTCCGTCAGCGATGAATTTCGTGAAGGTCGACCAAAATCGGTTGTTGTTCCAAAAAAAACATCGATGCTGTGCGCAACATGATTGAAGAAGATCGGCATGTGACTTACCGTGAGATAGAGGCATCTAGGCATATCGAAGATTGCAATACATTCGATTAGGTATAAATATTTAACACTTGGATTGATTCAGCCGATACTTGGTGGAGATCCATAACTAGAAGTTTTGCAAGAAGTAAAACACTACTTAAATTTCCACAAAATTTTTTCATGTTTAACACCTTGACATGTTTCGCTGTACGACAGCTTTTTCAGATGGTTTGTTACAAAATGAGGGTAAAATTACTATAATAAATGGTTGGTTCACAATTTATGGCAGATAATAAAATAGTTTAATTAAAACAGATTTAGTAATGGTGAATTATTTAAGTCTAATTGTTCATTTATTAAGGAATCTGAATTTTTCAATTTGTTTATTTCTAAAGATTCTAGGTAATTAAGTTTCAGGCTCTTTATGCAAGTATGCAATATTTCAAAGTTTGGGTTGAATTGGTGGTTATTTTCAATTAAATGATTTGCGTAATTTGAGTTATTTTTTCTATTGATGTATGATGAAGCATGTTCTTTTATTATTTTTAAAAAACTTCTTCCTGTTTGACCTACATCTGTTTTTGAGCAACTTCCACAATTTAATTTGTATACTCCGGATCTATTGTCTCTATCTGTTTTACTTTTGTTATTTTTTATAAATTTGCCAAGTGTGTTGGATGTTTTAAATGCTGTGTAAATATTTATAATTCATAAATTGTGAACCAACCATTTATTATAGTAATTTTACCCTCATTTTGTAACGAAACATGTCATGGTGTTAAAAATAAAAAAATTTAGTGGAAATTTAAGTAGTGTTTTACTTCTTGCAAAACTTCTATGAATATTTAGCTGTGAAAAAGATCTGTTCCCTATGGAGTCCGCATAATTTGACCGAAACTCAAAAACAGGCGGATGTCAATTGGTGTAAGGAAATGCTCAAAAAATTTAACCGAAGACATGTAAAATCTGTATACAATATCCTAATAGGAGACGCAACTTGGATATATTCGTACGGGCTGAAAATTAAGCAACAGTCAACTGTCTGGATGTTCCAAGATGAACCGAATCCAACAAAACTGGCTCGTCGGCGGCGAAGCACGTCCAAGTAAATGATCGCTTATTTCTTTAGTTATACTGGACATGTTGCAACCATTGCTTTAGAAGATCGAAGAATAGTTCTTCTTGTTCCCGAATGTCAAAAAAATGCGTGGACAGCGATTTTCATCACCTCAAGAAGTTGTTGAATCCTTCCAAAACCATCTTTTGAGGTACCAACTTCAGAGTGGAAAAAATGTTTCTAAAATTGGCTCGAACGCAAGCAGAAGTGTGTAAGTCTTAAATGCGAATATTTTGAGAAACAATAAACTCTTTTTCTTTCATTTTTTTTTGTAAAAACTTAAAAGGTAGCCCTCGTAACAGGGCACTCAATAAAAAATAAATCAAGGTATAGAAGCATTATCTTATTGTCCACAACTGTTGATATCGATATTCAATTTCAGTAACTTAACGGTAAATTTGAAATAAAAATCACCTGTAAAATTACCCCGACTAAATTTAGAATGAGACATTTTATATTTTATATGTGTATTTTCAATTACTTTTTTCCCGAATTGCATTTTTTTATGTTTTTAATTATTATTCGTATTAAGAATTTGATAAAAATGTTTAGATTGCGCCGAAGAAGACACCGTCAAAATATATAAAAAATTTATAAAATGAAAGCATGCATGTTGAGGAATTTTTAAAATTACCAATAGATTGCCGGGCTTCTTGTTGCCCGTTTTTATCAATATACCGGTATATATTTAAATCTTACCAGCAATATTAAAACTCTATGCAGTTTACAATTTTCTTTCTTACCGAGCTCAACAATTTTCAGTAATTAAATCATATTTATTAAGAAGCGTTTAAGCGAATGTTTTTTTAAAAATCAATAGTATTCTAGAAAAGAAATGTGAGGGCAGAGAACATTAGGAATTTGTAAATAATTCAACTATGTATACATTTTTCCATATTCTTTTAACCAAACCTTACTTTGAAAATCTCAACAAATTATTCCCTAACGTTTAGTTAAAGTGGAGAAATACATAACAATACTCGTCTTGAGTATCACAATGTATACCATGTAATAAATATTGTATGTGCAATTTCGTATTCCTTTTTTTATTTTTTTTTTCCGGTTTCAGTGTTTTTTCAACCCTCAGGTATTTCATCGGTAATCCATCCTTCCCTTACGAACGTCCACTAAAGGGATCAACGCCGTCTTTTAATGCTTGTTTTCCTTCTTTCATTGAAATCCCAAGATCTATGGTCACGTGTTTACTTTTGTGCCTACGCCCGATTTAGGCCCAAGCCGACATCGTTTCTCTGATTCGATACCGTCGTTCTTAAATTTACTTTTTCGCAAAAACCTCGTTATTTTTCTTTTCTTTGCTTGGTCTCGGGGGAAGTGAATTTAAAGAAACACAAAAATTTGGTCCTGAACAATTATTTTAATTCCCCAGCCTTAAATTCTTGACGTTTACTTTTAGAGTTAAATTTACAGGGCGATTACTAAAAAACATAAAGTAAGTAAGAAAATTTCATAATTAGACTTCATTTCATCTATAAAATTGGTACAAATCATTAAATCAAAACATTACTGTTTTCGACAAAAAAAAAACTTTTTTTCTTCAGCCGTTTCTTTTAGATAGTCCAATATAGTCCATTCTGGAGTTCGTCAAGGTTGCATATTGTCACTTACTCTAACATCTATGGAGAATATATCATGAATTACGGAAAACTACGATGTTGGCATTTCAATACATGGAAGGCGTATAAGCAACCTGATGACACTGCTATCTTCTCCGAAGACATCAAAGACCTTGATGGTATCATGCTAGAATTACAGCGGGAAAGCGAGTTCCTTGGACTACGGATAAATCAATCCAAATCCAAGGTTATGATCATAGACAGAGCCAACAATAACCAACCCAATATCACGAAAGTTTTTAACTGTGAAGTTGTTGATAAACTTACAAATCTGAGCTCTTTAATTACATATTCTGGAAGCTGTAAGCTAGAAATATGCCGAAGAATAGAGATTGCCCGCCATGCTGTCGTGAAACTAGCAAAAATTTGGCGCGATCGCAATTTATCTAAAAAAACAAAAATTCGACTCCTACATTCTCTAGTTTTTTTCTATTTTACTATATCCCGCAGAGACATGGACGCTTAAAGAAAGGGACTGCTCAGGAGAGGCGGTGTTATCGCAGACAACTCAGGGACGGCGCATGAACTAATATTTCGATTCTGAAAGAACTAGGAGTAGCTCAAAGAATAACTGACACCCCACCATCCATGAAAAAATTTTTCGATACTTTGGCTACATAACTAGGCGGAATAACGATATGAAGATGCTAGCCATAGAAGCAAAAGTAAACATAAGGCCGGTCTCCACGTCGCTGGTCGGATTAGGTTCGGGAGCTTACCGGAGTTGGAGTGCGTGTTGCAGTTCATCTTGCTGACGGTAGGAACCGGTGCGTGGAAGGATTTAGTGTCAGTGGCAGCCACCACACCTCTGCTAAGAGGTGCGAACTGAGAAGGAAAGATATAGTATAAGTTGGTATCGCTCTCATGGCAATTGCTGTAGGTGGATCCTAAAATCCATGTTTTGCTTAAAAAAGAAAAATCTTGTAATATGTGTTTTTTTAGCCGAAACTTTTTGGCAAAACGTACTGCTATTGACAATTTAATTTCAAAAGCCATTTTCTCAAAATGTTAAAACAGTTACCAGAAATTTAAATAAAAAGCCACAGACAGTTCCCCGAACCTAAATTGACTAGAGAAAATGTGTTTTATAGATAGATATTTCGTCCCTTTCGGACCTTACGGGCATTCATCATTCTCAGCGACGTTATTTCCCCATTTTTCCATGTTTTTCCGATAAACTAATTGTGTCCATGTCAAAAACATATACCCACATACGACGCGCGGCCTTTTTTGTTTAGGATGAAGAAAATTGGATCAAGTAACTCAACCGTCGCGAAAAGAAAAACATGTTTTTTTTTTTATGTTTACCCGAGTAATTACTGCGCTGAAATAAAGTTAACTGCCTATTTAGTTTTATCTTTTGAGTTTCGAGTCAGACTAGGTTCATATTCATATTGATTTCTTGAATTAGCACTCGAAGTTAGCTTATTCAAGGCTCCTCAGATATCTTTTTCAAGTTTGAAGCACGTATTTTCTATCAAAGGACCCCACACTTTTCTTATGGAAAAGTGGTTTCGGTCAAATTTGCTGAAATTTTTGATATGTTGTAGTTTTCAGCTTTCTGCACAAAAGTGTTCAACCTTCAAAAATTGACGATTACATCACCTCCCAGATAAGATTAAAAAGATTTTATTGGGGGTTTTTAACAAAATATTCAATGGAGAAATCCCTGTCCCAAATGAATGGCTAAAGTATATTGTCATACCAATTCTAAATCCTGGAAAAACTTGACATCCTGTTTACTAAAAACTTATGAGAGGCGGCTAATCAAGAACAGAATAGAGTTTTGGATGGAAAAATATAATAAATTCCCAAAAACCCAATTTGCATTTTGAAAAGGAACATCAACGCAAGAAACAATTTCTCACCTAGTCACATCCATTCAATTAGGCTTTATTAAAAACGAAGCAACTTCTGTTCTCTTCTTGGACATACAAGGAGCTTATGATAACGTGAAGTTCGACATTCAAATACAAAAAATGCAACAAATAGGATTCCCAGCACAATTCATCTACAATTTATATTCACCCTACAGTTCCCGGAAGATATTTATTCGGGTAGACAAGAGCTTAACTTCCCCTACTCTAGCTCAAGTTGGCTTACCTCAAGGTAGCATTTATTCATAGTTTTCAGCTTTCTGCACAAAAGTGAAAAATTGACGGTTACATCACCTTCCAGATAAGATTAAAAAGATTTTACTAGGTATTTTTAACAAAATATTCAATGGTGAAATCACTGTTCCAAATGAATGGCTAAAGTATATTGTCATACCAATTCTAAAACCTGGAAAAACTTGACATCCTGTTTACTAAAAACTTATGAGAGACTAATCAAGAACGGCAGACGATGGCTTAACTTCCCCTACTCTAGCTCAAGTTGGCTTACCTCAAGGTAGCATTCTTAGCTCAATTTTATACATTATATACACCCACGACTTGGAAAACATTTTCAACCTTAACACAAAAATCATCCAATTTGCAGACGATGTTTGTATTTTCAATTCAAATAAAGCGATTGCCAATGCAAATTGGAATATAGAAGACAAATTTCCAGTTTTCCAAAAACGCTTTAACAATGCGAGCGGCAAAGACTACTTTCTGCACTTTTACGAGAAGAAGAATTCAACTTCCAAACACGATGAAATTTGGAGACATGTCTATTTCATATAAAAACACTACTAGATATTTGGGCATGTACTTAGACCTGAAATTAATGTGGGTTGACCACATTAAACATATCATTGAAAGGACGGAGCAGGGTCTGAACCTTATGACAGCTTTTAGCAACCATTATTGGGGGGTAGATCCCAACATATGTATTCTGTTCTATAGAATGTATATCAGGTCGATTTTGGATTACGGCAGTACACTATATGGATCAGCCGCAAAGACTCACTTAATTAAATTAAATAGAATAAAAAGTAAGTGTTTAAAAACAGAGCATGGGATTACTACAAAGTACTCCAATTGATATCCTAGAAGCAAAAGCAGTAGAACCACCATTAGACATTAGAAGAAACTTCTTATCCGACAAATTCTTGTTAAAACTAATATCCAAGGAAAGGGACCTCATATATCAGATAAATCAATTAGTTATCTTAGCATACACTCATCCTTACTGGCGAATCAAAATACTTCCACCTCTGGTAGAAAGCTACCATGGATAACACAAATAAAAGAAAAACATATACTCTTTCAAAGTAATCCCCTATTTCCAGTTAGACTGCAAGAGGTTGCATATAAGCCCTCAAGTAATCATATCTAATGCCACGTTTAGAGACCCCCACGAGATTAAATACAATTTTTTGGAAGATCTAAATAAAAAATGGTCCAATTTCGAACAAACATTTACCGATGGTTCAGTTATGAATGGCAAAACGGCTTGTGCCTTTTATTATAAGAACAATCAAGTATCTAAAACAATTAGTTTACCAGACGGAACATCTATTTTTTCAGCAGAATTGTGGTCGATAGTAGAGTCTCTCAAATATTGTTTCGAATTCGTAGGAAGCTCATATTTTGTAATATTCTTTGACAGCAAAAGCTCTCTAGAAAGATTATCGAGCTTTACGATAAACTCCCCATCAAATCACATTATCAAAACGATAATTCATCTAGTTCATCTACTAGAACACATAAACAAAACTATTAAATTTGTTTGGATAAAAGCTCATGTAGGCATCCCCTACAACGAAAAAGTAGATAAATTAGCCAAAGAAGCAACAATGATTGTCAACCCCATAAAATACTTTAAAATTCCATAAAATGATGTCAAACAAAATCAAGAGCAAAAGAGAAATGGCAAACAACGTATAGAAGTTCTTAAACGGGCCTTAACTTCAAGTTTAATTTCTCAAAAATACAACAGAAACCATGATTCTCCTGTGAAACAAATATACTCTTCATAAGTACAATAACGCGGTTAAGAACTAACCATGCTTTATTCCCTAAATATAATAAAAAAATAACCGGTCAAGTGCAAGTTGAACTTGCGCATTTAGTGTTCCGTACGTTGATTACTTTTAAAATAAAAAATTTTGTTACGGAGGTATAAAATGATCAGTGACTTCACAAAACACACCGCAAGTTTGTTTCCAATCTTTACTGAAAACTGATGACCTTGAAATTTTTGTTTTTTTATATACCAGATAAATTATTAAAGGTAATGCACTCGTGATAATTTTCATACACCCCGTGGAAAATATTCCAGAATTTTTTCAAAATTTTAAAAAAATGGATTTTATTAGTACCATAAATATAATCCTTAACTTTGTTTCCAAAATCTCAAATCTGGAAGGACTCATATCATTAAATAATAGAAACATATATAAAATTTTGTATCAGGCACTTGTTGAAATGAACGTAAGACTATAAAGACAAACATTGCTAAGGGAATCAGAAATATACTAAATAAACTAAAATAAAATAAATAAATAAAATAAAATAAAAATATATATATAAAAAAAATAAAAAAAATAAAAAACAAACAAAAAAAAAAACGAAAAACAGAAAGAAAATAATAATAAAAGTAGAAATAGTTAAGATAATTTAAGTCACATTGAAATGTAGGAACAGGTCATCTCAGTAAGCAGGGCAAATCCAAACAGCTGGCCATTTGGTTTTCGTCAGTGCCAAGAAACACAAAAAAAAAATTGGCAAATTTCGAGTTATTTTCAATTTAAGTACTAATATTTTTTTTAACCATTTTAATAATTTTGATAATTATTAAATTAAAGACACTTAAAAAAAACTCAAATTATATTTCAACACCGCAAAAACCGATATCGAAGTCTACTTTTTTAAAATCTTTAATTTTTTTTTTAAATTTAATTCTAGCTGAGTTTTACCTGTTTTTCAAGGAAAGGTCAAAATGATGACGTAATAAGTTAGATCTCGAATTTTTTAGCGCCCCAATATACCATACAATAGATATGATGGTGAATAAATGCGAAACTTTTTTTTCTTGTGTCTTTAATTTAAAAATGATCAAAATGGTTTTAAAAAAATGGATTTTAATAGTAATTAAATTGAAAATAACTCGAAATTTGCCAATTTTGAAGGTTGTGTCCATGGACACTTTCAAAACAGCTGAGAACTACAACATATAAAAAATTCAGACAATTTGACCGAAACCACTTTTCCATAAAAAAAGTTGGGGGTCCTTTTAACTGTATTTTTGATTTTCATCTAAATTGTTTTTTTTTTATAGATCACCTCCCCGACTAAGTAGGGATTTTACCCTTTTTCATATCCTAGGGATATCGTACCGTTTTAAATCTGCTATTTCGATATTTTTAAAAATATTTTATGTGCATGAAAAGGTATTATTATTTTTCATGGTAAATGTGTCTGCCGTACAAGAAATTTTAACTCCCAACCTACCATTATAGAAAATATGAAGTCTCATTTAACGTTACTTATCATTAATTAATTAGAATATTCAGGAATATTAGAGAGCTTTGCTCCCTCTAAGGGTTTTGTGTTTTCAAAATATGAGGGTGAATTGAAAGTCTTGTAAAAAATAAGGTAAATAATATATTTTTGCGAAAATAAAAAATTATTTTTGAGCGTAATCTCCATCAAACTCAGTACATTTGGTCCCGCGAGATTCCAATTTTTTTATTCCCTCGAACTGTGCATACTACTTTTACAGCACAAATAACCTCTTCATTCGACGAAAATTTTTAAGGTTTAGGAAACAAAAAAAGTCACCTGAGGCCAAATCTGGGAAACAGGGTGGGTGGGGAACTATTTCGAAGCCCAGCTCGTACACTTTTGCCATTGCAACGGTCGATGTGCCAGCATTCGCATTGTCCTGGTAAAGAGCATTTTTTGCGCACTAATCTTGGTCGCTTTTGCTTCAACTCACTATGCAAACGGTCCAATTACGTTGAATAGTAAGAGCCAGTAACTGTTTTAATCTTTTCCAAATGGTCAATCATGATTTGAGTCCCAAAAACAATTGCTATCACTTTTCCCACCGATAAAGCAGTTTTCGCTTTTTTTTGGGCGCTTTCATCTTCGCCAATCCACTGTTTTGACTGTTGTTTTGTCTCCGGGGTATAATGATGGATCCACGTTTCGTCGGCAGTCACAAAACGACGCAAAAGGTCCTTCAGATTACTCTGCAACTTTTCCAAACACGATTTTGAAATGTCCTTCCTCGTGCGTTTTTAGTATGGAGTCAACGGCACCCATCACGCACTCGGCTTTTTTATTTTTAGAATTTCGTGCAGGATATTATGTCCCTATTTAAATGAGATGCCTACCATCTCAGCAATCTCACTAAGCTTAATGCGACAATCTTCCATTACGATACCATGAATTTTATCGACCATGTCTTCAGAAGAAACCTCAATCGGGTGTCTTGAACAAGCCACATATGCAGTGCTTGTTTAGCCACGTTTAAATGCATTTATCCAGTAATAAATGGTGTTGAGTGGTGGTGCAGAGTTAAATAAAAATGTTTTATCACTTCACGATACTCAGCTTTATCCATTTCTATAAAACGTGTAACACTGATTACTTACGATAGCTTTCAACAAACAACTGTGCCTTGCATCTATTTGAAACTTTGAACACAACCATGACAAGAATCACGCTTATTAACCGTCATGCCTGTTAACAAAATTTTCCGCCATTTCGTGGAAATTTACCAGACTTATCAATTCTCCCTCGTATATGTGAAAAAACAGCGTTAGGGTAATTAATTACTAACTAGTATATTCAACTAAATTAACAATGAGATTATAGTCTAAAAATAAATGGTAATGTATAAAAATAGCTTATGTTTCGAACTAAACTGAAGTAACCTAAGTAGTGTTATTTACTTTTGTATTAAACCACACAATTCGAAACATTTATGGTACTTCCTTTTGTTAGTTCCTATATCACACGTTCTTTTAAATCTTCAGGTTCTTTCATGTGGTAGTAATAACTATTATATATATATATATATATATATATATATTATATATATATATATATATATATATATATATATATAATATATACCAGGTGTACAAGTATCAAATTCGGATTTTTTTTCTAAAAAAAACATGTTAAATTCGGAAGAATGATAAAAAGTGCTTTATTCAAATTATGCTCCATCGCTTGTTATACATTTTTTCCATCTTTCGGGCAATTTGTGAATACTACGCCAGTAAAAATCTTCCCCTTTTGCTGCGAACCATTCATCGAGCCATTTTTTCACATCTTCGTACGAACCAAAGCGCTGCTCAGCAAGTGCGTGACCCATCGATGCAAACAAGTGGTAATCCGAAGGAGCCAAGTCTGGTGAGTAAGCCGCATGGGGTAGAACTTCCCAGCTGAGTGCTTCCAACGTGTCGCCAACTGGTTTTGCCGTATGTGATGGAGCATTGTCATGAAGAAAAATGACTTTGTGTTGCCTTTTTTTCGGTATTCTGGCCTTTTTTCAAGCAGCGAACGGTTCAAATGGGTCAATTGTTGTTGGTAACGTTTAGTATTAACCGTTTCCCCAGGTTTTAACAGCTTATAATAGGCCACGCCCCTCTGGTCCCACTAAACACAGAGCATCGTCTTTCTGCCAAAGCGATTCGGTCTTGCGGTCGATGTGGATGGTGCGCCTAGGTCCACCCATGATTTTTTGCGCTTGGGATTCTCAAAATAAATCCACTTTTCATCCCCTGTAACTATACGATGCAAAAGCGACTTACTTTCGTACCAAGCGAGCAAAATGTCACACGTGTTTTTGCGCTTTTCCATTTGCCTGTCGTTCAACTCATGTGGTACCCATCTATTGGCTTCTGAATCTTTCCCATCTCTCGTAGCCGATTGGAAACAGCTTGTTGACTAACGCCCAATTGCTCGGCGAGTTGTTTTTGTGCTTGCGAATCATCTTCGTCCAACAATGCTTGCAATTCCACATCTTCGTATTTTTTTGGCGGTTTTCCACGTTCCTTGTCTGCAACATCGAAGACACCACTTTTGAAACGCCGAAACCATCGTTCACACGTATCTTGTGATGGAGCATGTTCACCATAAGCTTCTTGAAATAATCGGTATGATTCAACAGCAGTTTCCTTCAAATGAAAACAAAAAATTAATGCTCTCCGCGAATGTTCTTTGTTCGGTATAAATTTCGACATATTGAACACAACAACACAACACTATGCACACACTTTTCTAATTTATCACTTGTGCGCGTCTGACACTTGTTGATGACACAACAAAATGGCACAGTGTCAAACCTTTATAGCACAAACTGCATTGGTGCACCATCTGTTGTCTGAAATCCGCGTTTCATACTTACACCTGGTATATATATATATATATATATATATATATATATATATATATATATATATATATATATATATATATATATATATTCCCAACTCGAAACTTTGAAGCCTCCTGGAACTCTTACTTGAGTATGTAATTGAAGGATTTAGTATAACTCTGGCTGGAGGAAGGTATAAACTGCTAATGATGTTGAATAGGGCTCTTCTGAAAATGCAACTGCAAATTTGTTAGATCTCGACTAACTTTAAAATTTATCTTTTTAAAAAATATATTTAAACCACCACATTTTGGTTCATATAAAATCTTTTTTTCTTTCATAAATGATATACATATAAATACGTTCTATTTATTTCACGGCACTTTTTCACTGTAAATTACTTATTCAATTGCTATTTCTGTTAAGTCAGTGGAAAAAATTACATCAAATACGAAAAAGGAATTTTACACAGTTTCGAAATTTCGTAACTCTTGTGAAATTTAGGTACTGTTTTTTTACTATGAATTCATCACTCAAGATAATTGAAAGGCCTGGAAGCTCTTCACGGATTGACTATAAATACATGCCTAAAAAACATATAACTGAGGGTCTTTCGAAGTGTCGAATTAACAAATTTGAAGTAAGTGGAAATCAAGATCTACTAAATCAAAGGCCCCTAGATGTGCTTCTACCGATTTAGCAAAATGGCTGCAAAATTTCAGATTTTTTACTAATAACGTCCAAACCATCCCAGATATCAAGAAACTACAAGTTACAAAGTTCGCCTCATAAAGATGAACATTTTCTTGTGCGAATCGATTTTCTGAGTCACAAATATGTTTTAAATTTAAATTCGATCTAATTGCCATATTGTCTTAAACTTCTAACTTCTCAGTTCTTTTCTATTTCAGTTTTGGTATATTTAGCAAGTGTCTTCAAATAGATAAGTTTATTCATAATAATAGTTTATAATATCATAATAGTTTACAAGATTAATTTACAACATACTAGAGTAATTAAATGTACTGCACCTAGGTAAATAAACACCTGTATGTGCTAGATATAAGTTAAAAAACAAGACTCAAAAATCATTTGAATTATATAAAAAAACAATAATTAAGGAGTACCTACAATTAATACATAGACATCATTACACTTTCACAAAATAATCAATGGAAAATTAGAACATCTCCCCTTGAATTTAGTTAAATTTTTACAAATAAATACCCTACATATACCATTAAACGTATTCAGTCTTGTTAAGGACCTAATTTCAAGAAGGAGCAGGTTATACATCCTAGGAGCCAAATAAGCAAAAGATTCTTCGATGTCCTATTTATAGGCATTTTTAAGTATCTACCGATCATACATCTGGTACCATGAGCATGATTCACAAATTGTCTTAATTTGTTAGTTTTATGAATATACTAGCCGGGCCCGCGGCTCTGCTCGCGTGGACTTTATTCGCTACTATCGTCACTGCTTATTCCTTATGTTACCCAACGTAATAAAATATCTCCCATTATTTCTCCTTATCTCCCAATATTTCTCCTTATTTCCCATTATCTCTACATAATTTCCATTATCTAGGCTTATCTCTGCTCATCTCCCATTATTTCTCCTTATCTCCCATTATCTCACCCTATTTCCCATTATTTAGGCTTATCTCTACTTATCTTCCATTATTTCTCCTTATCTCCCATTATCTCACCATAACTCCCATTATATAGACTTATCTCTGCTTATCTCCCATTATCTCTCCTTATCTCCCATTATCTCACCTTATCTCCCATTATCTAGGCTTATATCGAATTATATAGAACATATGTATAAATTTATAAAAACACGTAAATCGGATAAGTGGTTCTCGAGTGATAAGCGCACTAACGGACAGACAGACAGACAGAGAGACGTTGCATTTTATATATATTGTATTCTTTGCTACATGATATTGTTCCATATTTAATGCTTTAGGGAGTGTATTGCAAGAGAACGCGCTAGCGGCAAACTTTTCTCCGACTTGATTCACTATTATCGTCACTGCTTATTCCTTATGTCACCTAATAAAATATATCCTATAACCTGGCCAGAGAACATACGTATGTTTAAAAAAAAAAGCACGTAAATCGGATAAGTGGTTCTCCAGTGATAAGCACACTAACGGACGGACAGACAGACAGACAGACGGACAGAGAGACATTGCATTTTATATATATTATAGATATTCTCTGCTACATAATATTGTTCCATATTTAATGGTTTGGACTGTGTATTGCAAGAGAACGCGCTAGCGGCAAACTTTGTCCGACTTCATTTACTATTATTGTCACTGCTCATTCCTTATGCTACCTATCGTAATAAAATATAGCCTATAACCTGGTCGGAGAACAAATGTATGTTTTAAAAAAAAAAGTACGAAAATCGGATAAGTGGTTCTCCCAGTGATAAGCGCACTAACGGACAGACAGACAGAGATACGTTGCATTTTATATATATTATAGATGTAATAAAATATATACCTATAACCTGGTCAGAGAACATATGTATGAATTTAAAAAATCACGTAAATCGGATAAGTGGTTCTCGAGGGATAAGCGCATTAACGGACAGACAGACAGACATTGCATTTTATATATATTATAGATATAGATTATTATTATTATTATTATATAACCTGGCCAAAGAATATATGTATGAATTTAAAAAATGACAGGTAAATCGGATAAGTGGTTCCCGCGTGATAAACGCACTAATGGACAGACAGACAGACATAGAGACATTGCATTTTATATATATTATAGATTATACATTACAGATATTCTTTGCTACATAATATTGTTCCATATTTAATGGTTTAGGCTGTGTATTGCAAAGGCACGCACTAGCGGCAAACTTATTTCCGACATCATTCACTATTTTACGTCACTGCTCATTCCTTATGCTACCTATCGTAATGAAATATAGCCTATAACCTGGCCAGAGAACATATGTATGCTTAAAAAAAAAAAGTACGTAAATCGGATAAGTGGTTCTTCAGTGATAGGCGCACTAACGGACAGACAGACAGACAGAGAGACGTTGCATTTTATATATATTATAGATGGTAGGAGCAAGTTGTGAGACAGTACAAAGTATGCACATCCAAAACATTCTCAGAATATAATAGGTCGGTAGGAAAACGTTGATTTTTTCGAAATATTATCTTGACAAGGTAATTTTGTACCACCTTCAAGGAATATATGGAATTCTGGTATCAACATACCACCCCCACACAACTATATCGTACCTCAACAGAGACTCCATAAGAGCCCCATAGACACTGATTAGCAGCTTCCTACTCAGTATACCTCTAGAACTTATGAATCAACTCCTTGATGTTATTCACAAGTCTGAGAACATGTCGATCCCACTTAAGGTTACTATCTATCCTAAATATTTTATAGAGTCCACTTACAGAATATCATCAAGATTACTGACATGAATACTATGAAAGTTTGATCGTTTAGCAAAAGTGATGGAAAATCTATCTATATTTTGTTTTTGAAGTATTTAAAGTCAATTTGAATGTGTCTAACCAGTTTTTAATTTTAATGCCCTCAATACCAGAATGGACAACGAAGTAACTATATAAATACAGTTTTCCTAATCCCCTACCTTATAGTTTCAAAATTCCCATAATTTAATATATCATAGTAATCGGTACTAATCTATATATATATATATATATATATATATATATATATATATATATATATATATATATATATATATATATATATATAAATATATATATATATATATATATATATATATATATATATATATATATATATATATATATAATATATATATATATATATATATATATATATATATATATATATATATATATATATATATATATGTTATAAAACGCAACGTCTCTCTGTCTGTCCTTTAGTGCGCTTACCACTCGGGAACCACTTATCCGATTTACGTGTTATTTTTTTAATTCATACATATGTTCTCTAGCCAGGTTTTAGTATATACCAGGTGTACAAGTATGAAATGCGGATTTCAGACAACAGATGGTGCACTAATGCAGTTTGTGCTATAAAGATTTGACACTGCGCCATTTTGTTGTATCATCAACAAGTGTCAGACGCGCACGGTGATAAATTGGAAAAGCAGACAGCATTAATTTTTTGTTTTCATTTGAAGAAAACTGCTGTTGAATCTTACCGATTACTTCGAGAAGCTTATGCTGAGCATGCTCCATCGCAAGATACGTGTGAACGATGGTTTCGGCGTTTCAAAAGTGGTGACTTCGATGTTGCAGACAAGGAACGTGGAAAACCGCCAAAAAAATACGAAGATGTGGAATTGCAAGCATTGTTGGACGAAGATGAATCGCAAACACAAAAACAACTCGCCGAGCAATTGGGCGTTAGTCAACAAGCTGTTTCCAATCGGCTACGAGAGATGAGAAAGATTCAGAAGACCGGTAGATGGGTACCACGAGTTGAACGACAGGCAAATGGAAAAAGCGCAAAAACACGTGTGACATTTTGCTCGCTCGGTACAAAAGGAAATCGTTTTTGCATTGTATAGTTACAGGGGATGAAAAGTGGATTTATTTTGAGAATCCCAAGCGCAAAAAATCATGGGTAGACCCAGGCGCATCATCCACATTGACCGTTAACCGAATCGCTTTGGCAGAAAGACTATGCTCTGTGTTTGGTGGGACCGAAGGGGCGTGGTCTATTATGAGCTGGTAAAACATGGGGAAACGGTGAATACTAAACGTTACCAACAACAACTGACTGATTTGAACCGTTCGCTGCTTGAAAAAAGGCTAGAATACCGAAAGAGGCAACACAAAGTCCTTTTTCTTTATGACAATGCTCCATCACATACGGCAAAACCAGTTCGCGACACGTTGGAAGCACTCGCCTGGGAAGTTCTACTCCATGCGGCTTACTCACCAGACTTGGCTCCTTCCGATTACCACTTGTTTGCATCGATGGGTCACGCACTTACTGAGCAGCGCTTTGGTTCGTACGAAGATGTGAAAAAATGGCTCGATGAATGGTTCGCAGCAAAAGGGGAAAAATTTTTACTGGCGTGGTATTCACAAATTGCCCGAAAAATGGGAAAAATATATAACAAACAATGGAGCATACTTTGAATAAAGCACTTTATATCATTCTTCCAAATTTAACATGGTTTTTTAGAAAAAAAAAACGCATTTCATACTTGTACACCTGGTATTATACGTTAGGTAGCATAAGGAATAAGCAGTGACGATAATAGTGAATCAAATCGGAAAAAAGTGTTCCACTAGCAAAAGAACCTAAACAACAATTCTGTAGTCCACGCGAGCGTGGCCGTGGGCAGAGCTAGTAAATAATATAAAAAAGTCAGTATAAGTTTTAAGATTCTTACAAATTTCAGTCGTAATATAAAGCAAATACAAGATATACGGAGAAATGAAGTGGAAATTTAACACACAGAAAAAAACTCAAGAGTGTTTAAAAACAAAAAAAAAAACGTTAAAGATTTTGCTTTGCGTGATAAAGTAGCCATTTTCTTTTAGGATCCTATTATTTTTTTATAAGACGGCAAAGTTTTTATCTTCTTTAAAACTACCAACTATATTAAACTTCGGAGTTCTTTTAATGGAATTACCCACAAGATGTTTGCTTGCGTACGTTTCAGGTGTTAATATTTTTAGAAAAGTCTCCCTAATTAAATTTCGTTTTTCAGAAATTTTTCTAATTACAAAACTATATTCCAGTGCATTTTTTGTTATATTCTCAGCCAACGTTAACTTTTCCAAGAATACTAATCAAAAAATGTCGAAAAACTTCTGGAATATTATCTATAAGTTGTAGGCTGAATGAAAATTATCAAGAGACCTTTGATAATTTATGTTGTACATGAAAAAAATTTCAAGGTAATCGCGTGTGACGTGAAATAATAATAATAATAATAATAATCTTTATTGTCTAACAGATAAATATATCCATTAACAAGACAATGTGACTAAAGCTAAGATAAATCTAAACGAGTCTGTTAGGATAAACACATTACAATATTAAGTTTCAGCTCTAACAATATACGCTACAATATTAGTTAATAATATTCCCAAGACAACGATCCCGTGCAACCTTCAAAAACTGAGAATATGTTAGATTGGTAATATCAATGTCGTTGCAATTCACATTAAAAATCTTCATAGCTTGATAAAGGAGGTCTTTTAACTGAAAATTGGAAGTTGAACACGGGATAATGTCTTAACGCACGAGATGGTACGTTAAAGTTTAGTTTTGACAATAAGTAGGGACAGTCGATAGCTGAGATGCGAATTTTAAACAAAAACGAAACCAGCATAAAATTGCGACGATCGGCTAATAACGATATCTGAAAACTGCAGTGTTTCCTGTAGCGAGCCTCGTGGTGGGAAAACACCCTCCATTTTATATACGAGAAATTTTAAAAATTTTCGTTGTACTCCTTCTATTTGGGAAGTGTACTTTGAGTGTATAGGATGCCACACTATTGCTGCGTATTCTAATTTTGATCGAACGTAGTAGTAGAGCAAAGTACAGAGATTTAATTGTATCAATGTTGTAAACCTGATTTATGTGTTTCGAAAACGATAGGCGCTCGTCAAAAACTACGCCATGATGGATTTTAAATCCTTCAATAACTCAAGATTTATATAATAGTCAAATTGAGTTAGGCTCTTTTTATTAGCGTACGTCATTTTGTAACACTTTTCGGCATTTAGAGGTAAGTTGTTAGCTGTGCACCAGTTGCTAACTAGTCGTATATCATCTTGCAGTGCAATGCAATCAGAAACGCAAAGTATTTGTCTGAAAATCATTAAATCATCCGCAAAAAATAGAACATTGCTAGAAACATTTATGCCTATATCGTTAATAAACAGAGAGAATATCAGTGGAGCCAATATACTGCCCTGAGGAGCTCCACTTGTAGCTTTGAATCTGAAGGAGTGATTACCACGTATATCGACATATTGATACTTGTTACTCAAATAGGAGGCAAACAGTCGAATGAGATTGTCATCGAAACCAAGCCACCTCAATTTAAGAAGGAAGGCAGAATGATCTACTCGATCGAACGCCTTTGAAAAATCCATATAAACAGCATCAACCTGACCACGAGCATCTAAGATCTGACTTACAAAATGAGTGAAACTGGCCAGATTCGTGATCGTACTACGACTTTTATAGAAGCCATGCTGAGATTCAGATATTGAATGTTTTACTTGATTAAACACGTCTTCGTGAATCAACCCCTCTAATGCTTTCGCAAATGGCGATAACATCGATATGGGCCTATAGTTAGAGTTATTATTTACATTGCCTTTTTTGAAGAGAGAAATTATCCTAGCTTCCTTCCATACTTGAGGAAATGAATGTGTGCCATGTTATAAGTGAAGCTCAAGGGCTGCGAAAACGCGGATGCACAGTCTTTGACGATGAAACTGGGAATATTATCAGGACTCATGGACATTTTATTTTTAGATTTTTTCAAGAACCTACTGACTGCTTCTTCTGATACACAATTAAGAGTTACACGAGAGCTTATATTAAAATTATTGTTTGGAAGGTGTTGGAAAACATTGCAAGCTTGTGAAAACACCAGATTAAGAATATGTATGATGTAACGTAAACTTTTCTTTATATTATTTAAAAAAAAATTGTCAAAAATCGCTGTCCCCCCACCCTATCTCTGAGAGAATTAACCAAAAAATTTCGAGAAAATTTTAGAATATTTTCCATAAGGTTCAATGAAAATTATTACGAGTGCCTTACCTTTCATAATTTATCTGGTATATAAGCCCAAAGATCGGAAACAAACTTTGTTGAAAACTCATTAGAAGGCGTGTTTTGTGAAGTCACTGATCATTTTTTTAAGTCCTACTTGCATTTGGCTGGATTTTTGTAAACGATGAAGCCAGAGTCAATGTAAACATTTTTTCTTAAAAAAGGTTAAAGTCAGAAACAAATTTCATAATAAGCTATAGATAAACATCGACGCGCTATACAGTCCCTGGCCAAATTATTAGACGCACTGCAAGATTTCATGTAAAATATTAATTACCGAGTGATATTGTACCGTTTTATTATTTTAAATTGATTTGTTTTTTATTTTTATATTATCCAATCAATTACCTATTTATTTGACATCAATAAAACAGCATTAATTTAGAAAAGCATAAGTTTATTAAGTTTTAAAGAAAAGTGAAATTAATGTTAGTAAAAGTCAATATTTAGTTGAGCCACCTTTAGCCGCTATCAAAGCTTTAATTCTGCGCGGCATGCTATCAATGCAAGATCGTACTGTCTCCTGCATTTGAGGATGATGATTCCACACATGAATAACCTTTTCTAGGAGCTGGGTTTTGTTGGTAATCACATCTTTAGCCACTTCTCTTTTCATCAGCTCCCACACATTTTCAATGGGGTTCATATCAGGGCCAATCCAACAGAGGGATATTTTTTTTCTGCCAAAAAAGCTTTAACAGACGGATCAGTGTGGCAGGGAGCTCCATCTTGCATGAAAGTGAATGGTTCCCCATTTGGAAACCATTCTCTGAGCTGCGGAATCAATCGATTTTGTAATACTTCTTTGTACTGATCTTGCCTCATTATTCCTTTGACGACGTACAGACGTCCAGTGCCCTTGCCGCTGATGACTGACCAAATCATCACTTTGGTGGGATGTTTAACCGTCGGGACGACACAATCAGGATGAAACTTTTCTCCATGACGACGACTCACATACTGAGCTTTATTCTGCAAAAATTTCGAATGTGCTTTCGTTACTGAAGCAGACCTGTCAAAAATAGGAAAAATATATAAACTTCCATGTTTATTTGCTTTATTTAACTGAAAATGATAATAATGTATCAATTATTGATTAAATTGCTGTATCTTACCGATCTCCAGAAGTCCACATCTTTGTCTTGCCGTTGTTTGGCCCACTTCAGGCGCTTTGCTTTCATTGCAGCTGTTAACTTGGGCTTCCCGGCGGGGCAACAGGCCTTAAAATCTAATTCTTTCAATTTTCTTCGAACAGTGCGCTCAGAAGCATTTACGTTAGCATCCTGGAGTTGTGATTTTATTACCTTTGTGGTAGCAAATCTGTTTTCTACACAAATTTTCTTCAAACATCTCTCTGACCGTGGAGTGAAAATTGGTTTTCTACCGCATCTTTTCTTTTCTTTCGGGCTTAATTCCTTCCCTGACTCAATTTTCTTTTTTATGCGTCGTACACTGGCTTCAGAAACCTCCAATCTTCGTGATATTTCTCGGTTTGTAAATGTTTTCGCAATCACAAGGGCCTTCACTTCAGCTTTTTTACGTGGTGAAAGATCGCCTTTTCTACCCATAATGAAAATAGTCCAATTACTTTTTTAAAACACTGCATACAAAATAAACTAATAACTAAGTAGTATAAAACTGTTACATAAACTATCACAGTCCATAAAGCCACAGAAACACGTCCGTACCTGACTCGATTCCGATCGCGACTGATACAGGTTTGTACTTGTTTACGTTCATGTATTACTTTGTCAACACAGTGTTGCCATATGTTAAAAATAAATACAAATATGTAGTCTACAACAATTCTTTTAAATAAAAATCAATAATATTGTAGTTTAAATATACCATTATTGCATAAAAACTCTTAAGAAACATAAAATTACTAAAAAAAATACAGTGCGTCTAATAATTTGGCCAGGGACTATAAGATATACCATCCAAAGTTCTTACTTAGGTTTTCAAATTTTATCATCGAATGATTAGGAAATTAACTACGACACAACTGCAATACAAATATCCAGAAAATTGTAATATGGATTACAGTCTGCTGTACATTTATTAACAACGTTACAGATAAGAGATAAAACACTTAAAAACACCAGCAACAAGGAATGAGTCACAGCAACGACGTAATGAATTGCTATTTAACTTGTCCATGCTGTATTGACTTTTCAGGAATATACATGTGGTTTAAGCTAATATATGATAATTTCGCGCCTGGTTTCGTTAGCAGCGCTGGTCATGGTTTGTCCCTCTTCGGGCTCATTCAATGTTTTACTTTCGAAAAGTATCGTTGAACAAATTTTATGCCACACAGATGTCGCCTTTTTCAAAAAAATCCATATGATTTTTAGGAGGTACCAACCTTCAAACGATACGTATCAAAATTTCATGATATTTCGACGATTATTTTACAAGTTACAGTGGTTTTAGTGACACTACTTTTGATATTTTGGAAACAGTGGAAAAAAACGAATTTCGTGTGTTGATTACACACTTTTTTTTGATGGGAAAAGATACCGTTCAAGCAAAGCAATGGCTTGATAAGTGTTACGGGGACTCTGCCCCTAGAAAATCACTCATCATTTACTGGTATGCTGAATATAAACGCGGTCGTACAGACACAAATCATGCTGAACGCTCTGGATGCCCAAATGAGGTGGTTCCACCGGAAAACATTTAAAAAATCCACAAAATTGTTTTGGATAACCGTAAGTGAAATTGCGTGAGATAGCTGACACCCTAAATATATCAAAAGAACGTGTTAGTCATATTTTGCATGAACATTTGGGCATGAGAAAGCTCTGTTCGAAATGGGTACCGTGTTTGCTCACAGTGGACCATAAACAACAACGTGTTGATTATTTTGAGCGCTGAGCGCAACAAAAAGGATTTTTTCATGCGATATGTGATAATGGATGAAACATGGATCCACCACTACACACCGGAATTAAATCGCCAGTCAGCTGGGAATGTTTTGGCCTCTGTATTTTGGGGATGCGCATGAAATAACTTCATCGACTGTGCTCAGAAGGGAAAAACCATCAATAACGAATATTATATAATGTTGTTGGTGCGTTTGAAGGCAGAAATCGCAAAGAAACGGTCCCAAATGAACAAGAAAAAAGTGCTCTTTCATCAAGACAATGTACCGTGTCACAAGTCAATGGTTACGATGGCAAAATTGCATGAATTGGAGTTCGAATTGCTTCCTCATCCACCGTATTCTCCAGATTTGGCCCCCAGCGACTATTATCTATTTGCAGACCTCAACAAAATGCTCGCGGGAAAGAGATTTGGCTCCAGTATCGCTGAAACTGAGGCCTATTTTGAAGGCAAAGACAAATCCTTCTACAAGAAAGGTATAGAACTTTGATGTTATGTGGTTAAAAATAACGACTCTCAACAAACCACAAGATTCATCTGTATCCTGTATCGACCACCAAGTGATACCAATTTTCGAACACTTTTCGCTTCTCTTGCAGACACCATCGATCATTTACAAAGTAACTATCCAAGTGCCGAAATTGCCATCCTGGGCGACTTTAATCTCCACAATATCAAGTGGCTTAAATATTCAAATACTACCGACGAACAAGGTCGTGAAGCTGAATCATTTTCAATCAGTTATGGCTTAACTCAGCTTATTGACGAACCAACACGGATCCCTGATCGAGACGGGGAGTTCGCCAGTCTGCTTGATCTGTTTTTAACCACCAATCCGGAGATATACACGGTCACCGTAAATCCGCCGTTAGGTTCTTCCGACCATAAACTGCTTTCGACATCGAGTATCCTGCCAATCAGTGACAGAGAGGCGCCTAGGCCGCGCAAGATTTGGCACTACAAATCTGCTAAATGGGAAGATCTCATGGAATACTTTCGAACTTTCCCTTGAATGGACATTTGTTTTCGATCCGATAACCCATCTGACTGCGCTAGGGAGGTCTCCGATGTTATTTTGGCTGGTATGGAAGCTTACATCCCTTTTTCGAAGAAATGCTCCTCCAACGGCAAGCCTTGGTTCGACCGAAAATGCAAAGAAGCTGTTGCTTCTGAACATATTGCCTACCGACAATGGCGTGAAAATCCTAACACCGTAAATCGTAACATCTTTGTTCATGTCCGGAACAGATGCAAGGGAATTATCGACGAAACCAAGGAGGCACACAATCAACGAATTAGAAACAAACTTCTCGCTTGTCCCAACAATTCCAGGTCCTTTTGGGCAGTCGCTAAGGCAGTTAGTCAAAATTTTACCAAATCCACCATACCACCACTCACACAGCCAGATAATTCCATTGCAACCACACCTGTTGAGAGAGCGAACTTGTTGGCTGAACTCTTTGCTTCACATTCTACTGTCGATTTCCAAGGAAAAAACCACCTACTATTCCCATATTGCAGTCAAGGATGCCCGATGTTGTCTTCAGACAGCGCATCATAAAGCGTATTTTAATGAAGCTAGACACCAAGAAGGCTTCTGGCGCTGACGGAATACCTGCCATAGTTCTCAAAAACTGTGCAAGGGAACTAACACCAGTTTTCTGTAGACTTTTTAACCTATCCTACAGAAAGAGAATATTTCCGTCCTGCTGGAAATGTGTCACGGTTCAGCCGATACCTAAAAAAGGTAAGAAGACCTTGCCAAATAACTACCGACCAGTTGAATTGCTTTCAATAATATCGAAAGTCATGGAAAAGGTTATCAATGAGCATCTTCTAAAATATCTTGAACGATTCAATATTATTAGCGATCATCAATATGGTTTTCGTAAACATAGATCAACAGGAGATCTTCTGACTTATGTAACACATGTTTGGAATAACGCAATTGAACACTTTGGAGAATCTCGAGCGGTTGCTCTTGACATATCCAAGGCATTCGAGCGTGTTTGGCACGATGGACTGTTGGCTAAGTTACGCTCTTATGGTATATCTGAAAGATTCTGTTTGTGGCTCTCATGTTTCCTCAGAGAGCGTTCTTTACGAGTGGCGGTCGACGGATTTCTTTCTAAGATCCTCACTATCAACGCCAGTGTGCCCCAGGGCTCCATACTGTCTCCTACTCTCTTTCTCATTTACATTAACGATCTGCTGGAAAAGACCGGGAATCGAATCTATAGCTTTGCAGATGACAGTACGCTTGTCTCTTCATTCACCTTGAACGCTCGGACATCGGCTGCTCAGGCGAATATCCGCAGACAGCAGGAGGTCGTTCAACTTAACAAAGACCTGGAAGAAATTCTATCTTGGGGTGACAGTAACCAAGTGGAACTTAACGCTACAAAAACCCAAGCGGCAGTTTTTTCTAAAAAAGTTAACGTTGCTGAACCCGACATAGTTTTGTCGGGGCACTCCATTCCCCTAGCATTGTCGCTCAATTTGTTGGGTGTTAGTTTGGGAGCAAATATGTCTTGGCATGAACATGTTGCAGGCATAGCAAGGAGAGCTTCTCAAAAGTTGGGAATATTATTTAGAACCAGAAAGCTTTACACCCCACAGCAACTGTTAATTCTTTACAAAGCCCAAATTCGACCAACTATGGAATACTGCTCCAACGTTTGGGGCTCCGCTCCCAAACATACACTGCATTTGTTGGATTCTGTTCAGAGAAGAGCGGTCCGTCTGATTGAGGACCCGGAATTGACCGGCGGCCTTGATTCGCTGGAACATCGAAGAACGGTTGGCGACTTGAGTCTGTTCTACAAGTATTTTCATGGAAAGTGTTCGAAGGATGTAGCCCGCTTAATTCCTCCCAAAGCGGTGCATGTTAGAAATACACGTCGCGCTGGTGCTTCGCATCCGTATGAGGTTCAGCTTGTTACTCCGCGTACAACGCTTTTCAAGCAATCTTTTATATGGAGAACGTCATCCCTTTGGAATAATTTGCCCAGCGCTGTGTTTCCCACCGAGTACAATTTACAGCGATTCAAGAACAACGTGAATCGCTTTTTCCGCACACGTGTTAGGGACTTCTTCCCTGCATCACCCATAAAAAAAAAAAAAAAAAAATAGAAATGTTAGAAAAGCTTTGGACTGATTGTATCGCTCTTGAAGGAGACTATGATGATAAATAAAGTCGAATTTTGCAAAAAACTTTTCAGCCTACGTGTTAAGTGAAACTTCGGTAAGTAATTTTTAGTGTAATACAGCCTAATGTCAAAAACTATAATCTCTCATAAACTAAGCTAACATAAAACTTATATTACTTTTGGAATATTAATACGAAAAAAGAGATGAAATTTAACAGATTAAACAAAACAAAATACATTTTAACAGCGTGTCAATCAAAAGTTGGGTGAGCTTATAACAAAGTAAATAGATAATCAATCATTTTTTTTCCGGCGAAAAAGTAAATGAAAGTTTTATTTATTAAGTCAATAAAATGTGTACGCCTGATAAAGTTAATTACCCTTATAGAAAAGTTCCTTTTTAATTTGATTTATTGGAAATATATGAAAATGAATATATAATTCCGAAAAGTCAGATGAAAAACAAAAGATAATATAAAAATTACGTCAAACTTTTTTTAGGACGGGATTATCCTTACTTTAAAGCTTTTTTTGGAAGTACGAAAAGCTTACAAATTATACTAAGTAAAGTTGTTTAATAAAATAAACTTAATAACTCTACAATAAGAGAGAAAAATCAAATATAATTTATCGTTATTGTGAGCAAAAGTTTTTGTAAAATTTTATTTTACAAAATTTCTTCTCAATCAGCATCTTCTAAAATATCTTGAAGGATTCAACATTATTAGCTATCAGCAATATGGCTTTCGTAAACATAAATCAACAGGAGATCTTCTGACTTATGTAACACATGTTTGGAACAACGCAATTGAACACTTTAGAGAATCTCGAGCGGTTGCTCTTGACATATCCAAGGCATTCGACCGTGTTTGGCACGATGGACTATTGGCTAAGCTACGCTCTTATGGTATGTCTGAAAAGTTCCCCGACAAGTCCTGGCATGAACATGTTGCAGGCATAGCAAGGAGAGCTTCTTAAAAGTTGGGAATATTATTTCAAACCAGAAAGCTTTACACTCCACAACAATTGTTAATTCTTTACAAAGCTCAAATTCGAACAACTATGGAATACTGCTCCCATGTTTGGGGCTCCGCTCCTAAACACATACTGCATTTGTTGGATTCTGTTCAGAGAAGAGCTGTTCGTCTGATTGGAGACCCGGAACTGACCGGCGGCCTTGATTCGCTCCTCCCAGAGCGGTGCATGTCGCGCTAATACTTCACATCCGTATGAGGTTCAGCTTGTTACTCCGCGTATAATGCTTTTCAAGCAGTTCTTTATATGGAGAACAGCATCCCTTTGGAATAATTTGGCCAGCGATTCAAGAACAACGTGAATTGCTTTTTCCGCACACATGCCACTCCTGGAACGCTTTAGGGACTTCCCTGTAGCATGTGTGCTAGACCCATAAAAAAAA
This sequence comes from Pachyrhynchus sulphureomaculatus, assembly GCA_019049505.1. Lineage (NCBI taxonomy): Eukaryota > Metazoa > Arthropoda > Insecta > Coleoptera > Curculionidae > Pachyrhynchus > Pachyrhynchus sulphureomaculatus. The sequence continues at coordinate 176,769,537 of CM032456.1, forward strand.
AAGAAAATATTCCCTAAAGACAAATTCCCTAGTGCTACACGAAAGAACAACGTGTTTTCATTGTTTAGCAATATTTTAAAAATAATGAAAGTTTAGCAGCTCCGGTTCGGAATTTTCGTACAAAATATGGTCGGAATAGTGATTTAACCTCATCAACTGTGAAGAGATTAATTGTAAAATTCAGGGACACTGGATCAATTAGTGATCTTAAACGTCCGTCCTTAAACAAGTCGGTTGACACAAAACATTGAAGGAGTTCGTGAAAGTGTTGCCGAGACTCCAGGAACGTTAGTTCGGCACCGTGGTCATGAATTGAACATTTCGAGAAGCTCTCTACAGCGTATTCTCACGAAAGATTTGCATCTCAATGCTTACAAAGTTCAATTGACTCAAGAACTGAAGCTTACTGACCACGCACAACGAAGAGAGTTCGTTGAATGGATTATGGAACAACAACAACAAGTGGATACTGATTTTTTGAAGAAAATTATCTTCAGCGATGAGGCTCATTTCCATCTTGATGGCTTCGTTAATCGACAAAATGTCGCATTTGGGGTTCAGACAATCCACACGTGACTGTTGCGAAACAAATGCATCCACAACGTGTCACTGTTTGGTGCGGATTTTGAGCTGGAGGCATTCTTCTTCGAAAATGCGGTTGGTCAGGCAATAACAGTTAATAGTGATCGTTATCGCTATATAATAATCCAGTTTTTGTACCTAAATTGCAAAATATGGATGTGGACGACATGTGGTTTCAACAAGACGGTGCCACATGCCATACAGCCCGATAAACAATTCAATTACTGCATGAGTCATTTCCTGGTGGTGTAATATCCCGTTTTGGTGATCAGAATTGGCCGCCCAGATCATGCGATTTAACGCCGTTGGACCTTTTTCTTTAGTTTTTTTTTTAGTCTAAGGTTTATGCCAACAAGCCCACGACCACCCACGACTTGAAGGTGGAAATTAAGCGCTGTATCAACGAAATTCAGCCACATTTATGCAAAGCAGTCATGAAAAATTTCAACAAAAGAGTGCGTATGTGCCAGCAAAGCCGTGGAGGTCATTTACCCGATATGTTATTCCATACATAACCCTATACTGTATACTTTATGAATCAATAAAAAAAATGCAATTTTTAATTAAAAACCTGTGTTTTCTATCAAAATTATATCTTGCGTGAATTTTGGGACACCCTTTAGTATACATTAAATTCTTTTTAGTGTTCCGTACGGAACATTTATAAGATGACTTCGGTGTCTGTCTATCTGGCTCTCACACCCGATTTTCTCCCAAATTATTTGAAGTTCAAATTTGCCACTAATATAGGAATTGATGGCTTCATCAGAGCCATGTAGTTTTCTTCTTATTCTTCTTTCTTTCTAACATGTGTAGCTACACATGTATAGGTAGGTCGTGGCCTGTTTTAACCTCCCTATGCCTCTTCGGATGTTGACGTCCAAGATTCTCTCCAACGCTTCGGTGGCCTGCCCCGTGATCTTTTTCCGACTGGGATATTTAACTTCGCGTTTTTTACAAGCATGTTGTCGTCCATCCTGTCTATGTGCTTGTTCCAGTATTTCCTCCGTTATCTTACCCATTTTCCTATGTCTTGGATCCCACTTTGCTGTCGAAGGTCCTCACTTCTAATTCTGTCGTGCAATGCTTTTCCGTGTATGATTCTTATTATTTTCATCTCCACCATTCTCATCATTTGTAAGGGGCTTGGAAATGTCTGGTCTTGTTTCAGCTGCGTGTGTTATAATGGGTCTAATAATTGATTTATATATTCTTATTTTACTGTCATTATTGAGGTCTTTGTTCCTTCATACAATATCTCTTAGGCAGTCAGGGATTCAGGAAGCCTTCATTGCCTGTTCTTTTACTTCTTTCTGTATATTTCCATAGTTTGTTATTTTAACTCTCAGATATTTAAAGTAATTCATTTGTTCAATAATCTTCTGATTTATCTCTAACTTACGTCTTATTGGCTCCTTGGATGTAACTAGGCATTTAGTATTCTTTGTGTTAATGACCAAATTAAATTGCTTTTCCATTTGATTAAAGGATTGTAGTAATCTTTGTAGGTTATCTTCTGAGTTAGCGATAAGTGCCGCGTCGTCAGCGTAGCACACAACATTAAAGCAGGTATTTCCCATTTTGTAGCCAGCTGTCTTGGGTAGATTTTCAATTATTTTATCCATAATCATGTTGAATATAAATGGGCTAAGCGAATCGCCTTGTCTTATTCCTGTGCGTATTGGCACCTCCTCCGTTAGTTCATGTATCACTTTTATTTTCGTTCTACATTGGTTATTTATGTCGTGTATTAAGTTTATTAGTCTTTGGTTTACTTCCTTTTCTAGCATTATTTTGATGATGTCTGTTAGTCGAACTTGATCGAAAGCCTTAGTCATGTCTACGAAATACATAAATGCAGACTTGTTAAACTCTACCGATTTTTCGGCTATTTGTTTAATGATATAGATTGCGTCGACGGTGAATCTGTTTTTTCGAAAACCTTGCTGTTCTTCCCTGATTTGTATATATTTACCTATCTCCTCCAGGATTATTTTGGGGAACGCTTTAAGCGTGCTAGTTAGGAGCGTTATTCCTCAGTAATTGTCTGGGGATGTTTTTTGACCCTTCTTGAGTACCGGGATCGTTATACTGTTTCTCCATTCGTTAGGTATTTTCTGTTTTGTTGTAACGTTTCTGAAGAGGGTCAGCATTTCTTTTTGTGAGCTTTCCCCTTCGTATTTTAACATTTCATTTGTTATCTCATCTGGTCCGGGGCTTTTTCGATTTTTTAGTTGTTTTAGTGTATTTTCTATCGTCCCTTGTGTCACTACTATATCGGTGTCTTCCTCTTCATCCCTTGTATAGGTTTTCGAAATATGTTTTCCATTTTTCTACATTGATTTTGTTGATCTGTATGGTGTCCTTGATTTCGATTTTATTCCTTCTCAACATTGCCCATATTCTTCTCTGGTTTCCGTAAATATTTCTTTCCATCTCTTTTGTGAATCTTTCCCAGTATCCCTATTTTATCTTTTTTATTCTCGCATTTACTCTATTTCATTCTATTTTATATAGTGTCTAGTTTTCTTGAGTTCTGTCTTGTATAACCTTAATAAATGCTTTTTTCTTTTGTCGACATAATTCCTTTATTTCTGGTGTGGACCATCATGTTGGGATCGACCTGCCTTTTTCCTAGAACTTCGTTTGCTGCGTTCAGTATATTACATTTAAGAGTAATCTGTTGTGTATCTATGTTGTCTTCTGTGTTAATCGAATTCTGTTGTATCTTTTCTTTTAGTCTAATTCTGTATAGTTGTTTTACACCTTCGTCTTCCAGGGATTCGATATTGAATTTTTGTATGTATTGTGATTTAAGTTTTGTTTTTATGGGAATGCTTAATCTCATTTTACAGGGTACCATTTTATGGTCGCTGCCCACATTAATTCTTACATCCAGTATCATCTGTGGGATGAATGTTCTATGGGTGATGATCTGTAGGTGATGATCTATTCTATCACGAATTGATGTCCTCTCGTGTTCTGCCATGTATATTTATATCTCAGGTTGTGATCAAAGAAGGTGTTATTGATTCTGAGTTTGTTTGTTGCGCAAAACATTTTTAATTAGTCTCCATTATCGTTAACAGAATCTTCATTCCAGTGGTTCATTCCCGATTCTAGCGTCCAAGTCTCCGATGATTACGATTTTATTATGTATTTTGATGTTATCAATTACTTTTTGTAATTCATCATAATAAAAGCTCTCTTTGACTTCTTGCTCCTTGCTTATATCGGGTGCATAGACGCTTATTATTAGTTTTCACTTGTAAGGTGTGAACTTACCCGCTTTTTGAGGCGTTGTGAAAAGTTGTTTTTCCCACGCTTGGGCGCAATTTTCTTGCAACCTCTTTTTAATTTCTGATAATGAATTGAGTGGATCCTGATTTTAAAAGAACTAAAGAAATTAAACACACACTAGCTCAGTTTTTCCTTGGTAGAGAGATATGGGTAAGAGATAATTTTTGTACGTCTTTTTGGAATTATTTTTTCTTATTTTGCTGTACGACTTTTGGGCACCATTCATTTTAAAATAGAAAGGATCTAACTTCAGCTAAAAAAATGAAAAAATACTGAAAGGGTGTACAGTTGTTAAAAATAAAAAAAACAGTTTGGTACAGCCGTCATTATCCTGAAAAGTAAGATAGGTATTCAGTGAGACACTAGCTTTAATCAACAAAAAGAAAATTTATTCATGATTTTAAAATAAAAGTTCTAACCTCCGCGGTTTTAAGGATTACAAAAAATTCTAGCCTAACAGGTAGTTATTATTATTAGAGTCCCTAAATCAGACATTTAAATTCTAAAACCTGACTACCCCCGAAAGCGAAGAATCGTGATTTTCACTTCACCTTTTGTCAGTTCCAATTGCTATTAAGACACTACTTCGGGAATCGGTCTATTGATGAATGTTCTGGTAACTTACGGTTTTTATTTGGGCTTCTAGGCCTTCGATGGAACACAAAACCGATTACACTTTGTAGGAAACACTCAGAGCCCACTACGGCTTTACGTTAGAAAAAAAACTCGTGCTTTACTTAGCTCTCATAATTGTTGCTATGAGCCTCTACTGCGGCTCGGTCGAAGTAAGCCTGGCTGCGGCTCGATGGAAATTCGCCTACTTGGCAGCTCGGTCGAAACAACCTACTTGGCGGCTCGGTGGAAATAAGCCTCTCTTCCTGTCCACCGGACTCTTAAATAAACCGTGGGCACTCTCTCGGTAATATGGCTACGCCGGAACCAAAACTGCGGATACAAATATTTGACCAATCCCGGCGTATCGAGAGATTCGGTCGCAAACCCGCACAGCACACTAATATACCGAACGGCTTGGAATTTCTGATTAATATACCGCTCGATACAAAAATGAAAAGAAGTACAATTTAAAGTGAAAAATCAGTAACATTACATGGTCTTAAAATCTAGGAAAAAATGAATGTTACACACTGTGACTGTGTCCTCTTTTGTCACGTGGGACTCCACTGTAGATGAAGGTGTATTTATCGATTTCTACTTTACCTTTTCCTTTTTTCTTCGTCTCACTGACGGAGCAATGTTTATGTAGTTTTGAAAGTTAAATTTTTGACTTAGGAGGGATGAAATTGGAAGTGAAATTTTTTTTTTGCCAGGTCATCGAGTGAGCTGACAAATATATGATATAATACTTCTGCACACTTTTCCTTGTATTATTTTTAAAAAATTGCGAAACGTCCCCTTATCTCCAAAAGTACTGGTCAAAAAGTTGTGAAAAATTTTTGGAACATTCTTCACAGGGTGTAGATTAAACAAAAATTATTATGAGTGCATTACCTTTATTAAGTTATCTGGTATGTATATTAAAAAAATTGAAGGTCATCAGTTTTCAGTTCAGTTTGCTAGTGATAATTTATCTGGTATATAAGCTTGAAGATAGGAAAAAACTTTGTTGACAACTCATTTGGGATGTGTTTTGTGAAGTCATTAATCATTTTATACCTCCGTAACAAAAATTTATATTTTTAAAACGTTTAACGTACGGAACACTAATTGCGCCGCAAGTCCGACTTGCATTTGTCCGGTTATTTTAATTTTCGGACTCAACGGCAACAAATTACGGCTATCAAAAGTAATATGTATTCAAGGTATTTTGAACTTAATATGTAACACTTATCGGACGTAATATGTTTCCTGGTAATGACAATTTATCACTGTATGCGGTTCCTAATCAGTGTCTAGGTATTTCTTGTGTATAACCAGTGGCGTATTTTAAAATTTGACGCTCTGGGCCTTATGAATTAACAAAAAAAAAAGCAAAAATCTTTTATTAATGAAAAAAGGTTATATACAAAAGAATAAACGCTATTTATTAAATATTTACATTTTTTTGCGTTGCAGAAATTGGTTGACAAATTCGTCAATAACACTGTCATAATTAACGGATTGTGTTAAGTCAGCTTCTATACTAAGGATGGCTAAACTGTTCAAACGTTCTTCGCTTATCCGGGAACGTAGATAATTTTTTATTCTTTTGAGTACGGAAAACGAATGTTCTGCACTGCAATTTGTCACTGCAGTGAACATCCTTTTGCTTAGTAAATAGGCTACGTTGCCTTAAACTCATTTTGTTTTCATGTGACGTCAATAATTGTTTTAAAAAGAACGCATTCTTCTTATAAATCATCCGCAAGATCAATCGAGTTTTATGGCGTTAACTCTAACTTTCGCTTCAGACATTGTATCCAATTTGCATAAGAATGCAAAATTGGCGGTTACTGCGTCATACGAAGATTTGCGCCTCCTCAACTCGTCCAACAATTGGTTGCATATTGGGAAGAAGGTATTAACCCTGAAATGGTCACGTTCTTGTGAAAACACTTCTCCCTCGCGACACTCATCGTCTCATTTCTTCCTCTTATGATCGTTTCTGTATTCTTCTGAGGATTTTTTTTACCAGCCTCTTCAAAACATCAAAAGATTTCGGTTTATTTTCTACGAAAGTGATAAGGGAGTCGTAGAGCCTAGAAACTATCTGTACGTCTGTGTCGACACCTTGTAGAATTTTGGAAACTATATTAAATTGTTTATTATTGATCCCCAAAATTCCGATAATATAGCCGTTTCTATTAAATTTAGTTTAGCCAATAGACCTGTAGCTTCATTTTCAACCAAAGCTTTTGGTGAGCCGAGTCACTTTTTATAGCTTCAAGAGCATATCATTTAGTTCCAATCTTTATTAAGGCTGGCACAGGCATCGTCCCTGGCTGACCAGCGCGCATGTGGCAAATTTTTCACAGTTACATTTTCAGGCTTTGTCAAAGATGATTGCAGTAATTTCGTTCTGTTGATTTTTAGTTTTACTTACAACTTACAACGTAACGGTTCTGTTTTAATTATGTGGCGTCCGTGAGAAAATTGCAATAGTGACTATCGCAAGAGAAAACATTTATCACTTGACGCTAAACAAATAGTGAAAAGTGTTTATGACAGTTTGGTAAAAAGAAATTTGAATAAATAAAGTGCTTTGCAAGAAACCAGTGAACTAACAAAAACCCCAATTTCTACGATTAAGGGTATTGTAGGCAAACCATCACTCAGGAACAGGAAAAAACGGAAAGATTTTTAAATGCATCATGTAGACGATTGTGAAAAAGACGTCATCAGGAGAAAATATATTCTATGTATGAAGAGCAGTTGGTGCCGATACTAGACAAAATAAAATTAAAACTGGTGCAGGACGGGATCAGTATACATTGTGGCCAATCAACCCTTCACAGAATTCTCTTAAAAATGGGATTCACGTTCCGAAAAATCAACAAAAGGCAAGTAGTGATGGAGTCACAAAGATTACGAATCTTGCGACATACTTATTTACAAGAAATTAAAAAGTATCGATCAGAGAATTGGCCAATAATTTACCTTGACGAAACATGGTTCGATACCCATGACACTGTGCAAAAAGGATGGGTTGACAGTAAAAAATACGTATAGTTTTTGCAGCAACCCCGAAAAACTTTGTAGCTTCTAGGCAACATTCAGCTCCCGATGATCCGACCAAGTTTAACGAATGTGCGGCGTACGTTACACACTGACATTTTTCTTTGATCTTAGCCTGTAGGCTATTATACTGCCCAGACATATTGCTAGCATTGTTAAAAGATTGACCTCTGCAATTGTCATATTCAGTGTTTTGAAGGTTTCCATAATGGCTAGCAACATGTCTTCTGCTTTGTGACCAGTGTTTGGCAGAAAGCAAAGGAATCGTTCAACTGGCTCTGCATTATGCATTAAGATAACGAACCTAGTTATACATTATTTATTGAAATAAATAACTAATTTTCAAATTTTATAATATCAATAACAATAATCATAATAATAACAAATTTTCTTTTGCTGATGTCTTCCTATCCTATTTTTCACTTCTTGCGCGTGTACACGCACCAGTTTTTTTCAAATTGTAATGGTAAACTACAACTTTCTTTTGTCAAGAAAATATTTTTTCATTTATATATATATATATATATATATATATATATATATATATATATATATATATATATATAGTTGATTAATGCAAAAAAATTGTATCTTGGATCAAGAAAAATTTGGTTTTATAAGTTATTTTTTCTTTTAGTGTAGGTAACGATTATAAAAGGCTCCCAGAGCTGACGCCCTGGGCCATGGCCCTCATGGCACTAGGGCAAATACTGTGTATAACCATAGACAAATGAACTGATCTAGACTTGACACTTAAATGACAACTACGCAATGGAAAACAAAAATCCCTAAAAGGCATTTAAACTTCAAAGCCTGTTTTGTTAGCACATCTAGAAGTAAATTCTACATGTTATTAAAATACGACGTCATAGGACAATATTCGTGCCGCCTCTGTTGCTGCAAAGTGTTTACCTTCCACTCTTAATTGTCTAACATTTATACGAAGTTATAGAAATAAGTCTTTCGTCTATGGTATCACGATGGATTAAATACGGTAATCCAGATCATATTCCCTTCTAATAATTAATACTTGGCTTAAGATAAGGTGGAAAACAAGCTATGTAAAACAACTTTCTGGTTTACCATTATATGTAATTAAACGTGTTTAAATCATTTTAAATTCCTTTGCTTAGGACTAAAATCCGTTCATGTTAATGTACACTCATGACATAGTTTTAAAATAATAACCTGAAATCCTAAGTAAATTTGCGGAAAAGCATAAAATAATATACTACTGTAACATATGTAACATTTATTTGAAATATGTGTTTTGTTTTACTGTCATATTATTTTAACATGATCCAGAGTAATGTCGTTTTGAATGAAATTTTTTCAATTTTTCATAAAATACGAGGGTTTATACTTTTAATTTTAAAATTTTAGGAAATGAATGTATGTTAAACGTTAAAATTTAAAGAGTATATGTATTTTAACTACGTTGGAATTTTGACACAATAACACCACAGCACTACACCACTTTATTTATGCTCGACTCACCTGTTGCTAACCATGTTCGCATCATCAAGAGCAATGGTTGACTATTTATACTAAAATTGTTATTTACTGGAACGAAACCTTCAGCACCACCATATCGGTTCATATTGGAATACCCAAACGGTTGATTATTGCTTAGTTTCCGGCGTACACCAATTGACATGAGCCTGTTTTTGAGTTTCGGTCAAATTATGCGGAATCCATTGAGAACAGATGTTTTTCATAGCTCAATGTTCATGCAAAATCGAATGTACTGCTGCCTAAGGATGCCTCTATCTCACAGTAAGTCACAATTATATTGGATCTATTTTTACCTATATATTTACTATCTGGCAACCCGGTTTGGAGCCATTTAAGTATTTGATAATATAGGCCTAATGACCACAGGGCCCCATTAAGATTCGGAAGATGCTTTTTATTATTTTTATTTTCAGTTTTACTTACAACTTACAACGTAACGGTTCTGTTTTAATTATGTGGCGTCCGTGAGAAAATTGCAATAGTGGCTATCGCAAGAGAAAACATTTATCACTTGACGCTAAACAAATAGTGAAAAGTGTTTACGACAGTTTGGTAAAAAGAAATTTGATTAAATAAAGTGCTTTGCAAGAAACCAGTGAACTAACAAAAACCCCAATTTCTACGATTAAGGGTATTGTAGGCAAACCATCACTCAGGAACAGGAAAAAACGGAAAGATTTTTAAATGCATCATGTAGATGATTGTGAAAAAGACGTCATCAGGAGAAAAATATATTCTATGTAATGTATGGTGTCGACACTAGACAAAATAAAATTAAGACTGGTGCAGGACGGGATCAGTATACATTGTGGCCAATCAACCCTTCACAGAATTCTCTTAAGAATGGGATTCACGTTCCGAAAATCAACAAAAGGCAAGTAGTGATGGAGTCACAAAGATTACGAATCTTGCGACATACTTATTTACAAGACATTAAAAAGTATCGATCAGAGAATTGGCCAGTAATTTACCTTGACGAGACATAGTTCGATAACCATGACACTGCAAAAAGGGTGGGTAGTACAAAATATCAGACTAACGCACCTTCAAATAAAGGTAAACGAATAACCATTTTGCATGCTGGATCTGAAAAAGGCTGGATTTCAAATTGTCTATTATTATCTGTAAAAAAACATAAAAGATTTTAGTCTGAATTATCACGAAGACAGGACCGCAGAACGTTTTGAAAATTGGTTTTTGCCAAATGTTCCCGAACAGATGGTTATAGTTACGGACAATGCAAGTTACCATAGTCGCCTACCAAATCTGAAATACAGGAATATATGTTAGAAAATGACATTTATTTTGACTTTAGTTATAAAAAGAGTGATCTTTTGGAAGATTTGAAAGACTATAAATTGAAATAGAAATATGTTTGTGATAGTATGGCTGAAAAAATAGGACACACTGTTGTGCGGTGTCCTCCTTATTATTGTGTGTTTAATTCAATTGAACATATTTGGCATCAAGTTAAATCAAAAATAAGGGCACAAAATGTTTCTCCTACCTTAAACGTATCAGTGGTTCAAAAAAAGTAATAAATGTTGTGAACCTTGTAAAAGGTGGAAGAATTCCATTTAGCACGTTGTTAAAGTTGAAGATTCATATATTTATGTAAATAATATAATATCAGTGATAATTACCTCAGCTAATGACAGTGATAGTGAAACCGAATTAGGCTAAAGTTAAAATATATTTTTATTTATACAATACTAGCCGGGCCCGCGGCTCCGCTCGCGTGGATTTGATTCACTACTATCGTCACTGCTTATTCCTTATGTTACCCAACGTAATAAAATATCTCCCTTTATATCCCCTTATCTCCCAATATTTCTCCTTATCTCCCATTATCTCTACATAATTTCCATTATCTAGGCTTATTTCTGCTCATCTCCCATTATCTCACCTTATCTCCCATTATCTAGGCTTATCTCGACTTATGTCCCAATATTTCTTCTTATCTCCCATTATTTCTCCTTCTCTCCCATTATCTCACCACAACTCCCCCATTATCTAGACTTATCTCTACTTATCTCCCATTATTTATCTTTATCTCCCTTTATTTCTCTTTATCTCCCATTATTTATACTTATCTCCCATTATCACACCTTATCTTCCATTATCGAGGCTTATCTCGACTTATCTCCCATTATTTCTCCTTATCTCCCATTATTTCTCCTTATCTCCCATTATGTCACCTTATCTCCCATTATCTAGGCGTATATCGAATTATATAGAACATATGTATAAATTTATAAAAACACGTAAATCGGATAAGTGGTTCTCAAATGATGAGCCCCTTTGGACAGACAGAGACATGTTGCATTTTATATATATTTTATTCTTTGCTACATGATATTGTACCATAGTTAATGCTTCAGGCAGTGTATTGCAAGAGAACGCGCTAGCGGCAAACTTTTTTCCGACTTGATTCACTATTATCGTCACTGCTTATTCCTTATGTCACCTAACGTAATAAAATATATCCTATAACCTGGCTAGAGAACATATGTATGTTTAAAAAAAAAGCACGTAAATCGGATAAGTGGTTCTCCAGTGATAAGCGCACTAACAGACAGACAGACAGACAGAGAGACGTTGCATTATATATATATATATATATATATATATATATATATATATATATATATATATATATATATATATATATATATATATATATATTACAGATATTTTTTGCTACACGATATCGTTCCATATTTAATGGTTTAGCATGTTTAAAAAAAAGCACGTAAATCGGAAAAGTGGTTATCCAGTGATAAGCGCACAAACGGACAAACAGGCAGAGAGACGTTTATATATATTATAGATATCCTTTGCCACATGATATTGTTCCATATTTAGTGGTTTAGGCAGTGTATTGCAAGAGAACGCGCTAGCGCCAAACTTTTTTCCGATTTGATTCACTACTATCGTCACTGCTTATTCCTCATGTTACCTAACGTAATAAAATATAGTCTATAACCGGGCCAGAGAATATATGTATGTTTAAAAAAAACACGTAAATCGGATAAGTGGTTCTCCATTGATAAGCGCACTAACGGGCAGACAGACAGTCAGACAGAGAGACCTTGCATTTTATATATATTATAGATCTAGATTATTATTATTAATATAACCTGACCAAAGAATATATGAATGAATTTAAAAAAAGACACATAAATCAAATAAGTGGTTCTCACGTGATAAACGCACTATTGGACAGACAGACAGAGAGACATTGCATTTTATATATATTATAGATTATAGATATTTTCTGTTACATAATATTGTTCCATATTTAATGGTGTAGGTTGTGTATTGCAAGAGAATGCGCTAGCGGCAAATTTTTTTCCGACTTCATTCACTATTATCGTCACTGCTCATTCCTTATGCTACCTATCGTAATAAAATAGAGCCTATGACCTGACCGGAGAACATATGTCTGTTTAAAAAAAAAGGACGTAAATCGGATAAGTGGTTCTCCAGTGATAAGCGCACTAATGGACAGACAGACAGACAGACAGAGATACGTTTTATTTTATATTATAGATGTAATAAAATATATATCTATAACCTGGTCAGAGAACATACATATGAATTTAAAAAATCACGTAAATCAGATAAGTGGTTCTCGAGGGATAAGCGTACTCACCTACAGACAGACAGATAAAGAGACGTTGCATTTTATATATATTATAGATATAGATTATTATTATTATATAACCTGGCCAAAGAATATATGTATGAATTTAAAAAAAAAAACGTAAATCGGATAAGTGGTTTTCGCGTGATAAACGCACTGATGGACAGACAGACAGACAGAGAGACATTGCATTTTATATATATTATAGACTATAGATTATAGATATTCTCTGCTACATAATATTGTTCCATATTTAATGGTTTAGTCTGTGTATTGCAAGGGAACGCGCTAGCGGCAAATTCTTTTCCGACTTCATTCACTATTTTACGTCACTGCTCATTTCTTATGCCACCTATCGTAATGAAATATAGCCTATAACCTGGCCAGAGAACATGTATGTTTTAAAAAAAAAAGTACGTAAATCGGATAAGTGGTTCTCCCGTGATAAGCGCACTAATGGACAGACAGACAGACAGACAGAAGAGAGACGTTGCATTTTATATATATTATAGATGTCCCCTCTTGTAACCTCCATTCATTCAAACTGTATATTTGTACTTCTTATCCATTTGTTTTTATATGCATCTATAAATAAACATCTCCAAAAACACTTATAATTTTATTTATTTGCATTAAAACGGCAAAAACAGGATCTTATATTTTGGGACAGGCTGTACCTAATTATTATATTATTTCTACTTGTAATTCTCCGGGATGTATATATATATATATATATATATATATATATATATATATATATATATATATATATATATATATATATATTATATATTTAACTTTTAAAAACGGTTTTAGAATGTTATTAAATATTAAATTACAGTTAACCACACTGAAGAGTTAGTTAAACAGACCGAAAAACCAAACAATATCCATAAACTCTAATTATGCATTTAATTTGCAAAATAATTAACGGAGAAATTATTTTTAATTGGTTGGTAATTAATTAATACAAGCGTGTTTATACTATACGCTATAGTGTGCTAGTGTTGGTTCTATATTAGTATGTTAAGCCTACTTAATTTTAAATATAAATAAAAGTTAGGCAAAAAAAATAATAAATTAACATGCAGTAATTAATATACGTTATAGGGGTTGCATAAAAGAAGCATTCATATCTATTAAAATGAAAACTAGTAAACTCCGTTAGTTTAATTGTTGAATTATCATAATTTTAAAATTACCAAGTAATTTTTAGTGCCTTTCAGAATATTTAAAAAGGGAGATGAAAAATAAGTGAATCTTTAAAGACTAATAATCTCTCGCTCGAAAATTGCGGTCCTAATTATACTAAATATATTTAATCTTTTCATATTTTAGGGTTAGGTCACAAAAAATATAGTTTCCAATTTACTTCAGTCGGTTGGTACGATAACATAGGTCCACAAAATAAGGTGTTGTCCTTAGACAAAGACCATATGGAAGACGTATGTTCTGAAATCTACCTTTCCACCAGAATGCCCAAGTGTCCTCAGTTTTTTTTTTCGTGAGATTTGCGTGTCTGAAAATATGTGAAGAAAATAAATGCATAAAAATAATTGACCCTTTTTTTACAAAAACCGAGACAGAATAAATATTTTATGAGCAAATTAACATATTCTTATGTATTTTGATGCTCTGAAACCGAATTTGAAGTTTACTTTGACTTGCAGCATCGATATTTTAGTATAAGCTAAACTCAAAAGTCTCACAAAAAGAATTTGAGGTCATTTGAGCGTTCTGGTGGTAAGGTAGGTTTCAGAACATCAGAATACACGTCTTCCATATGGTCTTTGTCCGAGAACAACACCCTTTTCGAACGTTTCTAAGCACGATTTTAAAAGGTCCATCCTCGTTCGTTTTTGGTATGTAGTCAACAAACGTAGCACCCCATCTCCAGAAGAAACTTCAATCAGGCGTCTTGAATGTACAGCATCTGCAGGGCTTGTACGGCCACGTTTAAATTCATTTATCCGGTAATAAATGGTCTTGAGTGCGGGCGCGGAGAGAAATATAGCAATATCGCACCACCCTGTATAAATTCCAGCTAGCCTAAAGGCGTAATAAACGTACAAAAAGGGTAAGTTCATCCAGGAAGGGTGATTTATCGTTGGCACAGGCCGCTCTTTTATCGCGAGCTGCTCTATTTGTGTCAATCGGGCCTGGAGCCTCATTTGGATTAAATATTTAAAAAGAAGAATATAGTTGGAAATACGGACTATGTTTGTCGGGTTTTTCTCTCGGAAATAAAAGGTGTAGCACAACGTTGAAAAATTGAGAAGGTTTCGTATTTTAAAATGAATTCTTACCGTCTGTAGTATGTTTGAGTTTCCTGTCGATCTATCTAGTAAATATAGGTAGAGAAAAAAGTGGGCATACTTCTAAAGTTAAGTAAAGAAAAAGAGAAAAATATTAAAAAGAGATAACAGTTCTATAATTTAATTTTAAATCGTTGAAAAACACGATTTTTTATTCGTTTTTAGGAAAATCTCTTCGTTAGAAATTGCTACTCACACAGTCATCGCTGAATTATTTTTCGTAGGTTTTTAAAATATTTTAGTAATCACCTAACACAATTCTTCTAAATATCAGTTAATTTTATTTCAGGAATTTTTGAGGAATCTGCTATTAATTAATGAATTAACTGTAACAGTTAGAATTAGTAAAAGGGTCCAAAATTTATACCTGACCTAATTGTCATAGAATTTAACCATACAGTCTACAACGTCCTTCCGGATGGGCGCAACGTCCTACCGGTAGGACACACTTTTAGAAGTGAATACAGATGTTTACGTTCTTCTGGCAGGACGACATGTAACACGTAGGCTGAAAAGTTTTTTGTGTGACACATAGATGTCACCCTTTTTAAAAAATCCATGTGATTTTTAGGAATTACCAACCTTCAAACGATACGTGTCAAAATTTCATGACATTTCGACCATTAGTTTACAAGTTACAGTGATTTTAGTGACGCTACCTTTGATATTTTTAAAACAATGGAAAAAATCGAATTTTGTGTGTTGATTAAAGACCGTTTTTTGATGGGAAAAAATACCGTTCAAGCAAAGCAATGGCTTGATAAGTGTTACTGGGATTCTGTCCCTGGAAAATCACTCATCATTTACGGGTATGCTGAATTTAAATGCGATTGTACAGATACAAATGATGATGCGCTCTGGACGCCCCAAATGAATTGACATAAAAAAAATCCACAATATTGTTTTGGATGACCCTAAAGTGAAATTGCGTGAGATACCTGACTCCCTAAAGATACCGAAAGAACGTGTTGGCCATATTTTGCATGAACATTCTGAGCGGTGTTTGGACCTGTTTAAGTGCAGTAAAAAAGATTTTTCATGCGATATGTGACAATGGATGAAATGTGGATCCACCACTACACACCGGAATCAAATCGGCAGTCAGCTGAGTGGATAGCAGCCAGTTAAAGCCGCCCGAAGCGACCAAAGACACAACAGTCGGCTGGGAAGGTTTTGGCCTCTGTATTTTGGGATGCGCATGGAATAATTTTCATCGACTATACTGGAAGGGGAAAATCATCACTAGCAAATATTATGTAAAGTTATTGGTGCCTTTGAAGGCAGAAATCGCAAGGAAACGGCCCCAAATGAACAAGAAAAAAGTGCTCTTTCATCAAGACAATGCACCGTGTCACAAATCAGTGGTTACGATCGCAAAATTGCATGAATTGAAGTTCGAATTGCTGCCTCATCCACCATATTCTGCAAATTTGGCCCTCAGCGACTATTATCTATTCGCACACCTAAAAAAAATGCTCGCGGGAAAGAGATTTAGCTCCAAAAAAGCTATAGAAATGTTAAAAAAAGCGTTGGACTGATTATATTGCTCTTGAAGAAGACTATGTTGATGAATAAAGTCGAATTTTGCAAAAAAAATGTGTTTTAAGTAAGATATTTTGCGAGTACTTGAAAATTTTGTTTTTGTTTTCAGAAATGCGTTATTCTCGAAAAACTTATTTGGCGTGGGTCAGCTCCAATGTTTTAAACATGCTCCCTCCTTTATCCATGTTTCTTAGGCAGGACGAAGAGTTTGCTGGATGGCTGTGTACAAAAATGCTTTCGGAAGGTCCGTTCCTTAGGTTCTATTTTTAAAATTTCTAGACATTTTCCATATTATTATATTCCATACGTTTAAGCAAAGAAACATTTTAGAAGTAATAATCCAGAAATAATACCTAAGAACAGGTCGAAAAGAATCTCAGTTTTGAAGATTTTAAAATAATTTTTCATTTTTGCCGATTTAATCGTAAATAAAACCGAATTTTTCTCGGCTTGTATTGTTCAGCTTCATACGTTTAGTTCGCATACTAGTGTTCTTATCAATATAAACCTCTAATTATCAAATTGAACCCGCTTTAAAGTTAAATCTTTAAGTGGATTTGGCAATTTATGTTTTTGCTTTTTTTAAAATATAAGAATTATTCGAGAAACAGAATTCGGCGAGATTAACGATTACTAATTAAATAAATCCCGCCAAATTCTGGTTGTTATGAACATCTCCTTTACGCTCTTGGGTTTACAATGTTGTAAAATAGTGTTTAGTTACAAATGCCAATTCTAAACCAAACATTAACAGCCATATTAATGGAAAGTATGCAAAAGTTAAGCCCCGAAATGGCTACTCACTCAGTCATCGCCCAAATATTTTTCGTAGGTTTTTAAAATGTTTTGAGAAATCGGCTATTAACACGTAGGCTGAAAAGTTTTTGGTCTGATACATAGATGTCGCCCTTTTCAAAAAAATCCATATGATTTTTAAGAAATACCAACCTTCAAACCATACGTGTCAAAATTTCATGACATTTCGACTATTAGTTTACAAGTTACAGTGGTTTTAATGACGCTAGTTTTGATACTTTCAAAACAATGAAAAAAATCGAATTTAGTGTGTTGATTAATACTGTTTTTTGATGGGAAAAAATACTGTTCAAGCAAAACAATGACTTGATAAGTGTTACGGGGACTCTGCCCCTGGAAAATCACTCATTGGTATGCTGAATTTAAACGCGGTCGTACAGACACAAATGCTGAATGCTCTGGACGCCCAAATGAGGTAGTTACACGGGAAACATAAAAAAATCCACAATATTATTTTGGATGACCGTAAAGTGAAATTGCGTGAGATAGCTGACACCCTAAAAATATCAAAAGAATGTGTTGGTCATATTTTGCATGAACATTTGGGTATGAGAAAGTTCTGTTCGAAATGTTTACGGCGTTTGCTCATAGTAGACCAAGAACAAAAACGTGTTGATGATTCTGAGCGCTGTTTGGACCTGTTCAAGCACAAGAAAAAGAATTTTTTCATACGATATGTGACAGTGGATAATCCATGGATCCACCACTACACACAGGAATCAAATCGGCAGTCAGCTGAGTGGACAACAGCCGGTGTAAGCCGTCCGAAGCGACCAAAGGCACAACAGTCGGCTGGGAAGGTTTTGGTCTCTGTATTTTGGGACGCGCATGGAATAATATTCATCGACTATGCCGAGAAGGAAAAAACCACCAACAGCGGATATTATATAAAGTTATTGGTGCGTTTGAAGGCGGAAATCGCAAAGAAACGGCCCCAAATGAACAAGAAAAAAGTGCTCTTTCGACAAGATAATGTACTGTCACAAGTCAATGGTTACGATGGCAACATTGCATGAATTGCTTCCTCATCCACCGTATTCTCCAGATTTGGCTCCCAGCGACTATTATCTATTCACAGACTTCAAGAAAATGCTCGCGGGAAAAAGATTTTGGCTCCATGAAGAAGTTATCGCCGAAATTGCGGCCTATTTTGAAGGCAAAGACAAATCCTTTTACAAGAAAGGTATAGAAATGTTAGGAAAGCGTTGGACTGATTGTATCGCTCTTGAATTAGACTATATTGATGAAGTCGAATTTTGCAAAAAAAAATGTGTTTTAAGTAGCTAGACCAAAAACTTTTCAGCCCACATGTTAATTAATCAATTAACTAAAGCGGCCAGATTTAGTAAAAGAGTCTAAAATTTATACCTGACCTAGTTGTCATAGAATTTAACCATAGAGTGTATAACGTCCTTCCGGACGGCGCAATCTCCTACCGCTAGGAGTCACTTTTAGAAGTGAATACTGGTGTTCACGTCTTTCTGGTAGGACGGCATGAACTACCAATAGAAACTTTCAAGCTAGCGTAAAAAAAAATAATTTTGAAATAATTTAAAAATAAGATACTTAAAAATTTTGGATTTTGCTACCTTTCAGGAGTGTGTTGACCCCAAAAAACTCATTGGACGTACGTCAGCTCCGGTTTTTTTTTAACATGTTTCCTCTTTTATCCATGTTCTTTAGGCACGACGAAGAGTTTGGTGGATGGCTGTGTACAAAACTGCTTCCGGAAGGGTCTTCGGGCAGGACTTTGGCCTGTTCGTTCTGTTATTAAAATTTTTAGACATTTTCCATGTTGTTATGCTCCATATGTCAGCAAAGGAATGTTTTAGAAGTAATAATCCAGAAATAATACCTAAGAGCACGTAAAAATAATCTCAGTTTTGACGATTTTAAAATAATTTTTCATGTTTGTCGGTTAAATCCTAAATAAAAACGAATTTTCTGATCTTGTGTTGCTCAGTTTTATACGTTCAGTTGGCTTCCTAGTGCTCTTATCAATATAAACCTCTACTTACCAAATTAAACCCATTTTAAAGTTAAATCTTTAAGTGGATTTACCAGTTTATGTTTCCGTACGGAACACTTATAAGGTCACTTCGGTGTCCATTTGTCTGACGCACTCGATTTTCTCCGAAACTATTTGACATATAAAGTTGAAATTTGACACTAACATAGGAATTGATGGCTTCATTCTTTCATACAGTGGAACTTTACAAACTTACACGCAATTTAAAAATCGATGACCTGGAGGAGGCTATTTCTCAGAAAAATAACCCTTTCACTCAGCGGAACTTTAAAAAACTGAAACCCAATTTAAAAATCCGGACCGGCGGGTGAAGATGCTTTTTATAAAAAACACATCCAGTGCAGAATCCAGCCCATCCATAAGGCGGGAGGGGGCATAGGCGCTTTTGGTCCCTCCTGCTCCTCCTCGTAGTAAAGGTTGTAAATTTGTATTTTTTTTTAAAACTAAACCACTTGCTTTAAAACTATAAATAATTATAGGGCAACGAAAAGTTCGAAAATTTTCTTCACCGTAGTCTTTATCGAAACAAATCTTTTAGCTGTTTGTTTTTGGTTTGGTCCATTAAACTTTTACTAGGTAATTATTAATTAAACCCAATAATTAAGAGATGACGTAGGCAATAAAAAAGTTAGATTGTTCGAAAAGCCGGCGTTGTTCAGTTCGAGCGTAAAAAAGAAAAGTTACCGGGTCTTAAGATTTTCTTAAATTAATATTCATCTAATTATGCTGGAAAAGTTCGTTAACGAAAACTATTTAATTCTGTTATAAATTGCTAATACAGTCAAAGCGCAAAAGAAAAAGGAAATTAATTTTCAACGTGTGTTAATACTGGAATTTTTAATTAAAAATTGAGTTCAAAAAATTAATCATTATGAAGGATGTTAATTTATTGAACTTACGATAAACGATTTTACTACTGTTTCACCCCAATCTAAATATCATATTGCAGCCATAATACGTTGATAACAATTTACCAGTAGATTGAGCGACTCTAGCTTCGTGTTATCGTGTCGGCATACGGTATCAAGGGCCCCAGGTTCAATCCCGGCAGGACAGAATACTTATTTATCAGTTTATTTAGATACATTTGACTCGATCATATAGGTAGGTAATAGTTACTGCAGAAATGTAATAACTCTTTTGGCAGCACTACCGCGTTGTCTAAAAAGGGACCGTGAAATAGAAATGTGTGATTCGGCGCTTGACGGATTATTTTTTTCCTTTATTCAATATATACACAAAGTACGAGAATGCGTCATTAGATATATAACTTCACAAAAATAACAATTGAAAAGGAAGCCAATATAATGGAATTAAATATAAATGAAGAGAAGACCAAATACATGTGTATTAGTAGACAAACTTGGTCAGAATGTAACGATGGGAGATTATAACTTCGAACGAGTGGATAGTTTCAAATACCGGGGAACGACCATAACAGCAGATAACAGCATGACAGCAGAACTCCAGGGACATATACAGAATGCGAACAAATGTTTATTTGCCCTCAAATCGGTGTTTAATTCGCAAAACCTTTTAAGATCCATCAAAAATCAAATTGTATAAACTGTGGTTAGACCGGTTCTCCTATACGGATCGGAAAGCTGGACGATGACTAAACAAAATGAAAGAACACTAAGGTATTTCGGAAGGATGATACTCAGAAAATATTCTGACCAGATGAGAGATCAGTCAGGACAATATAAGATGAGAAAAAATGCGGAACTAACGGAAACAGAAGTATATAGTACCCGGCGTGATCCAGGAAATCAATCCCGAAGGTTAAGATGGTTAGGACACAGATAGACCAAGTTGGTGTGGAATAAGAACGCGGTCGGAAAAAAAAAAAAACACTGGGAAGACCGCGCCTACAATGGAGGGACAACATAAGTTCGGATATATGGTTTTGAATATGACCCGCAAATGACTCAAGATCGTGCGGAATGGAGATGGATTGTAAACGCAGCCAAGGCCCATTTAGGGTTGTAATGCTACCAGATTGCTTGATTGATTGATTAAAAATAACATTTACAAATACACTGACCTAGGTAATTAAAAAAAATACATTTGTATATACATATATTGCAATATGTTAAAAAAATATAATATTAATTAATTAATTTAACAAATAAATAGTGATATTTGCTAATGGCGATGTCGCATAAAATCAGTTAATTCCTGAAGTAGAAATACTTTTTAACGATTAGTAAGTTTGATCCACGTTTAAAAGCATAAAAGGTTGGTTTGTTAGTGTTCCGTATGGAACACTTATAAGATCACTTAGGTGTCTGTCTTTCTGTCTGTCTGTCTGTCACACCCAATTTTCTCCGAAACTATTTGACATAGAAAGTTGAAATTTGGTACTAATGTATAAATTGATGGTCTCATCACAGCCGTGTAGTTTTGAAAGTTAAATTTTGACTTAAGGGGTTAATTTTGGGGGGTGAGATCGGAACTGAAAAAAAAAATTTTTTTACTAGGTCATCGAGTGTGGTGTCAAATGAAAGCTTGTGAAAACACGAGTAAAAAATGTATATATAATGTAATACTTGCGCGCACTTTTCTTTGTGTTATTTTTAAAAAATCGCGGAAAAAATCGCTGTCCCGCGCCTAATCTGGAAAAGTACTTATTAAAAAATTTTGAAAAAATTCTGGAAAATTCTCCACGGGATGTAGATTCAACGAAAATTATCACGAGTGCATTACCTCTAATAATTATCTGGTATATAAAAAAAAACAAAAAATTCAAGGTCATCAGATTTCAGTAAAGATTGGAAACAAACTTTGTTGAAAACTCATTTGGGGTGTGTTTTGTGAAGTCACTGATTATTTTATACCTCTGTAATTTTTTATTTTAAAAGCAATCAACGTACGGAACACTAATTGCGCAAGTTCAACTTGCACTTGACCGGTTTTTTTTAATGAGGTAGGTAACATATTAAACTAGTAAGAACCAGCATAATTTGGCTGGTTTCTATCACGAGTATTATACACACGATAGTCTCCATTAGTGGGTAAACTATTTTTGTCTTTATAAATACAGCAAAGTTATTTGAAAAGATCCACGGTTGTCGCGGTAAGCAGCTTATGATCCCTGAAAAAAGGATCTGGACGACTGCCGGTGCCCGAGCCGAAGTATTATTACGTTTTTGACA
The DNA here is from genome assembly GCA_019049505.1 of Pachyrhynchus sulphureomaculatus. Lineage (NCBI taxonomy): Eukaryota > Metazoa > Arthropoda > Insecta > Coleoptera > Curculionidae > Pachyrhynchus > Pachyrhynchus sulphureomaculatus. The sequence continues at coordinate 176,792,109 of CM032456.1, forward strand.
GAGAAAAACGCGATGGTTATCGCTATTTAATCTCCAGCAGACTGTATTATAATTTAGAATAGAATGCGCTAGAGCATAGCAATCTGAAACAAAACCAGTTTGTGGAAGCATACTTTTCATACTTTAGTGCTATTTAGAATTAACGCACATTTATTTAGTCTTGAGTAATTTGACTCAATATTTACTAATCAATTTTACTGAGGCAATGAAACTTTCTAGAACTTTTGCCGAATGCATACACTGCAGTGTTCTATTACTTTTGAAATGTATCATTTCAGTTTTATCATAGTTTATAATTAGATTATTTTCTGTACAGTACCTGGAAAAGTCTAATTAAATAAATTAATTTTTTGTCGACGTTTATCAAGATTAGTGGCAGAGATAATACATGATGTATCATGCGCAAATAGAAACACCGACGCCTTCTTTAAGTAATCAGGCAAGTCGTTCATGTATAGAAGAAATATGAAAAGATCCCACAAACTGCCCGTTGTGCCAATGTTTGCCAAATGCTCTTCAGATTATAATACAATGCAAGGTTATGTTTAGCGTATCAAAGGCACGTGTTAGGTCGAAAAATATTCCCGCCACAAACTCACCTCGCTCCAGTCTTCGAAAAACTTCTTGGATAAAGTTTGTAGTAGTGTAGTAGTACTAGGACACCTTCGCAGATATCCATCCAAACAGGGAATCCCTATTCTGGCGGTAAGGTGGCCGATAAAAAGAAGATTTATACAATTTTCTGTGTTACGACATACATGTTATGTGTCACATGCTATTTGGGTCTAAATCGGGTTTAAATAGTGGAGTCCATAGTATATCTATTTAAAAAATGCTATTTTAACATTTTTAAACGCTAATGTTATCTAAATTTCTGCGTATTATGTCATTTTTGTGGTAGAAGTTAGAAAATCATTCTATTATTGCTCAGTGCTCTGGTGTCCTGAGGTGGAACCACGGCCGATCGACATCGGCGAATTTTCCTGGAGTCCTACTTGGTCCAGCCCAAGATTACTTTAGCGAAATAATCGACATCGTCTTAAGAGGTTACCCCATCTTGAAATTTTGAAAAAAAAAACGATTTCTTTGGTTAGATTCATTATTTATACTTTTAAGAAGATTTCAAGCTTAACAAAATGGAGTCGCAGGTTGAAGGTAATATAATAAAAATTATAGACTTTTAAGACGCGGACGCGGTACTTATTTCTTTTCCGTTTTTCTCGAAACTACTTTTTTCAAACTCCTGGACAAAGTATCTCGAGATCTACTCAACCGATTCTTTATATTATCTTGAAGTTGACATATAGTTTTTTCGATTGGATGCACCGTTCATTTTTTATTAATTTGTAAAGCTCAAAATTTTTGTGAAATATCCGAGTTTATTTTCGAACGGCTGTCACTTTTTTAAAAAAAAATATTTTTTTTTCCATATTTGGCCACTTACCTTTCGTAACAACAAAAAATGATTTGTTTAGTTTTTAGATGATTCCTGACTGAGAAAAAAATTCCACCGGTGGCAAGGATTTTCAAAAGAGGGTCCTACAAGATGGTTCATATTTCCGCCATTTTTTAATTTATTAATATATATATATTTTTTAATTTGTTGTTAAAACTATAACGTATTCATGAAAAATGAAAATTATATTATATATACAATAGTTGCGTCAAAAAATATATATATATTTTATGCCTATTTTTCTGAGCTCCAAGGTGGCGTAACTCCGTAAGGGGTTTGTCTGAGGGTCTACGGCAAGCGTCGAAAGAACTACGATACAATAAGCGCTGGGAAGAATTCAAGGACTCGTCGCGCGTCGGCATTTACACTTTAGGGGCACTAAGGACATGCCGATATCCTCGTTAGGTGCCCTGCTCGAACTACCCAGCTTCACTTTTAAATAAAAGTAGGCTATCGGCGCCATATGCACGGATACGGGAGTCTGAATGTTAGAAACGTACAGGTGGCAAGAGATTGTTTGAAGTTTGACAGACCCTTCTCCCTAAGTCGATATCAATGGAAGGAACAAGATATCAGAATCCTCCAGAATGCTCCGGCGTGCTTTACTAATGAGTCGTGAATGGCCGGAGTTAAAAAATTGCAGAGGCAGGTATTTATTTGAAAATATAGAAGGTGTCGTTTAAGAAGGTACACCACATTTTTCCAAGCAGGGTTTTTTGCCATTTTGCCGGCATGTACCATAAAAAACAGATAGTTTCATGGTGTCAACGGGTGGTGTACGTATGTTCTGACACGCAGACAGCCAACACCCAGAAGACCTTGGCACTGTTACGAGAGTTCAGAGATGCCATAGGTGAATTGGCTAGGAGGAAACAAATTAAGTTGTTGTGACTCCCTGGATATTGGAGGTACAGCAAAACGAGGTGGCGGCCAAATTCGCCAAACTCGGAACTATGACTCCTTTTCGTAGCCCCGAAATCGCTTTAGGTATATCCAAGAGACAGATGAGAGCTGCTCTTAAGGAATGGGCCGATCAAAAAACTGACGGTACCGGAGCCCAGGGTGCAGACATGCTAAGGATTTTGGATCGTGGCCTGGAAGAGCGCGTCTTGAATGGTTGCTCAGTAGCACTAGACTCGTCCGGAACTTCTCTGTGGGACTTTTCACTGAGACTCGGCTTCACTTTATCTGTGCATGCGATGTGAACGTGATGATTAAGTTGTTTAAGGGAGAGTTTCTTTAGGGTTGCTGGTCTGGACTGTTTTCTAGGCGCTGAGCTGTCCGAAGTTTGGCTAGCTTATACATACCATAAAAAAACCCGAACATTAGTTACAATGATTTCTGAAGATGCTCTACTATTCTATCTTATATATATATATATATATATATATATATATATATATATATATATATATATATATATGTATATATATATATATATATATATATATATATATATATATATATATATATATATATATACAGTCGACACTGTTTATAGTGAAACTCTATATAGTGAAAAACTCTTTTTGGGTACAATTTTTTCAAGACCTAGAATATTTTAATGAAATTTCATGTAAAAAGCCCTGCAAATAGTGAATCTGTAAAATAGTAACACTCCATATAATAAAATTTTTACCGGAATTTTATGTATAAATTTTTATGCATTTATTGAGATCTTGGCCATTTCGGGTTTCCCATTTTTATCTAACATTACCACGAATTCCATTTTTATGACGCATTCTTTTGAAAAGGTTCTTAACGCGTTTATAACGCCTAATGGTTGGCAATAAATCAGGTAGATTTCTGTGAGAAACCCGGGAATAACCCATTTTATAGAAACCCGGAGAAAAACCCATTTTATAGTCGAGGCCTAGTAATTCGCAAATTCAGGTTCAGTTTCTTTTTGTTTAAGAATCAAGTAAGATGTCCAAGCGAGTGTGTTTAAGTTTAGCTAAGAAAATTCAAGTTTTGGAGGAAGTTGATAAAGGCTGCAAAAAAATTGATGTTGCTGCAAAATTTGGTGTTTCTCCAAGTTGCGTCTCTCTGATAATAAAAAGTCGCGACAGTATCATCAAGAAACCTAGTGTTCCAAGCAGTCGAAAACGAGTACGGGTGAGTACTTACGAAGATGTAAATAAAGCAGTTTTACGATGGTTTCAAGTGGCCCGTACGCATCAAAACGTACCAATATCGGGAAATTTAATAAAGCAAAAGGCTCTACAATTTGCTAAAGAATTTAACTGCGTTAATTTTCAAGCTAGTGAAGGGTGGTTGAGTGCCTGGAAGACTCGCAATTCAATTGTTTTCAAGACGGTGTCTGGCGAGAGTGCAAGCGTTAGTCAGGAGGACTGTGACATTTGGACTGAAACTGTTTTAAAAACTGCATTGAAAAAGTACGAGCCAAAAAACGTTTTCAATTGTGATGAAACCGGTTCGTTTTTTAAATGTTTACCAAATAAAACTTTTGCTTTTAAAAGTGATAAATGTTTTGGTGTTAAAACAAGTAAAGAAAGGGTGACACTTATGGTTGGAGCAAACATGGATGGCTCAGAAAAACTGAAATTACTGCTCATAGATAAAAGCAAAAATCCCCGTTGTTTAAAAGGAGTTAAATCTCTGGAGTTAGATTACGCCAATAATAAAAAGGCATGGATGACTTCTGAGATTTTCGAAAGATGGATCAAAGAACTGGACACGAAAATGAAAAGCCAAAAGCGGAAGACTGTGATCTTTATAGACAATTGTCTTGCACATCCAGTTACTGTAAGTAAAAAATTAAGGAATATTGAATAGATCTTTTTTCCACCAAACATGACCTCCAAATTGCAACCTATGGTCCAGGGTATTATAAAAAAACATAAAACATCATTATCGAAACAGAATTGTTCACAAAATTGTTCATTGTTAATGCGATTGATAACAACCTTCCAGTCCAAAAATTGATTACCCTTAAAGAGTGTATAACCGACGTCGCTAAAGTATGGAGTGAAAATGTTTCTCAGAAAACTATCAAAAACTGCTTTTCTAAGGCAGGTTTTACTGAAAAAATTGACGAATGGGAAGAAGAAGACGAAATGGATCTCGCTACCTTAAAAAGGCAATGGAGTATTCTACAAAAAAACTGCTACCGTCGACGCAGATTTTTTACTTGAAGATTTCTTAGAAATCGAAAATGATGTTGGCACGATAGATCTCCCATCTAACCAAGACATAATTGACGATATAAAAAGTATAGAAGATCATGAAGAAGAAACTGAAACCGGGGAATGTCCTGATAAATTTAGTGACAATGAAATAAGAAATGCATTTGACATTGTGCGAACTACTCTCAGGAAAGTGTACCTGATCAATTCTTTATGCATTTGAATAAATGCGAGAATTTTTTTGAGCAACAATTATTTTTCAAAAGAAAATAACTGATTATTTTTCCTAGTACGTATGTACGTAGTATGTACATATGTACTAACAGATTTTGTATTATTCTTTTTATTTCGTATGTAGTACATACATACATAAAGTTCGTACGTTATATCTTTACACGTGCGTCATAGTTTTCAGGCAATATCCCAGACGACTATTATATTTTTTGTCTCTTTGTACCAATACCTACGATTTATTGGTGAAAAGAGACAAATAATATAATAGTCGTCTGTTATATGGCCTGAAAACTATGACGCACGGGTAGAGATATAACGTACGGACTTTATGTATGTATTTAGCCCTGTACATGCTATGTACTTTCAAACGTTTAATAAAATCTTTTCTAATAATTCAATTTTGCAATTTTTTTTGTTGCTTGTACCTTATAAAATACAAGTAATGATTATTATTATATTATTGTATATTATATATTATATAAAATACATACATAGCAATATGTACGGATTTTTTCTTTATATAGTGAAGAACTTTCTATAGTGAAATTTCGGTCAACATTTTGGTCTTTCACTATATAGAGTGTCGACTGTATATTTATATATATATATATATATATATATATATATATATATATATATATATATATTAACATTTAGGGCTTAATCGGAAGAGTCGAGCTAACAACTTAAACCAAATACTTTATACTAGTCAGGCACACAACTACAATATCAAAACTCTTAAGATGGCTTCCGAGACATCTTCCTTGAAATGATCATAGCCTGCAATGTGTTAAATAATATGTATGCACTGACATCTTTTAGAAGTTTTATTGAACGACTGTTTACATTAATAGCATTCACGTAGTCGAACCTATTTTGCTGCCCGCATAAACGTTCTTTAACGTAAACACGGAACTATATTTATAACTAACGTCCTGTGACTAAAATCAATTATTCTATTTTTAAATTCAAAGCAAATGCTCTCCTTAGTTTTAGCATTGTATTTTTAATGTTCTATACGGAATACTTATATGATCACTTCAGTGTCTGTCCGTCCGTCTGTCACATCCGATTTTCTCCGAAACTATTCGACATATAAATTTGGCACTAATATAGGAATTGATGACCCCATCAGAGCCGGGTAGTTTTGAAAGTAAATTTTGACGTAACGGATTAGTTTTCGGGGGTGAAATTGGAAGTGACAATTTTTTTTTTTTTATCGGGTCATCGAGTGGGGTGTCAAATGAAAGTTTGTAAAAACACGAGTTCAAAAATATGTATAATGTAATACTTTTGTGCACACTTGTCTTTGTATTATTTTTAAAAAATTGCCAAAAATCTACCCCCCTCCCTCCGCTCGAAAAAATTCTGGAATATTCTCCACAGGGTGTAGATTGAACAAAAATTATCACGAGTGGATTACCTTTAATAATTTATCTGGTAAAAAAAAGAAAAATTTCAAGGTTATCAGTTTTCAATAAAGATCGGAAACAACCTTTGTCGGAAACTCATTTGGGGTGTGTTTTGTGAAGTCATTGGTCATTTTATACCTTAGTAACAAAAACTTTTATTTTAAAAGCAATCAACGTACGGAACATTAATTGCTTAATCCAACTTGCACTTGGCCGGTTATTCTTAACTAAGATCATACTTTCTCGCGGAAAATGATTACTTTCTGAAAATTATTTCTTTAGAAGTTTTCCGGACTAGTCGAGAAATTGTAAAGGTTTATTTTTGTACGATTTCATCAGGCAGAAGCAGATTATGAGTTATATTGGTCAACAGTTCGAATCTGCCCTGTGACTTTTAACAAAAAATTAATTATAGTAGAACCCCAGTTATCCAAGGTAACGTGGGGGGACACCCTCCTCGGATAACTGAAAACTCGGATAATCCGGATTTGTTTTTTATTCATTAAAAAAATAAACACCAATACTTTAAACCGATGTATTAACGTTTTTAACATATAAATAGGTACATACATTATAAAACAGTGAAATAGGTATCTATGCGCTTCTGTTTCATATTGCATCTTCTTTTTCTTGCTGCAATGTTTCTCCATCTATTAAGAAGAAGCAAATCCGCTGAGTTTGCCTCTGGTTGTTGTTCGATATACCTCAAAGCTTTTTGCAAAGCCTTCTTAATGAGAGATCTTAGTGGGATACTGTTCATCCACCGCCGCTTCGTCATCGTCATCGTCATCTGATTATTCGGTTTCCTGAAAGGCATTCATTATTTCTTCAATACTCATTTCTTCTTCTAAATCATCTGCTGTAATCCATTTAACAACATCTTCTCTTGTCACATTTTCGCATTAATTCAAATAAACTTTTTTCTTTTTCTTCTATCTCGCTGTCAAAATTTGAACAGGACATTTCTCCATGGCTTCTCAATTTCAAAGCTAATTCATTTAAGGGAGAATCATCTTCACTGTCATTATAGTCCTCAAAATCATAATTTTTGACCAAGATTTTTGAATAGTGGTAGTACGCACAGAATCCCAAGCTTGACTTACCCAGTAAATAACATTTTTCAGTGTAACCTTTCTCATCCCTTTGATAATATCCCCCTTTTCTCTGTATTCTAACAGATGTTTAAAATATAAACGCCTATAATTTATTTTAATGTTTTCTATGCTGGTTACATTTGGAGGAAAAAATTTTACAATAATTTCGCCCACATGAAGTCCTTCTCCAGGGTGAGAGGGACATTATCCATTAACAAAATTGCTTTAATAGGAAAACGGTTTCTGTCCAAAAATTTAGTCACAGATGGCACGAACTCTTTTTCAGACCGGTTAGTAAATAAGGTCGCATCTATCCATGTGCTCTTCTGACTTTTGTAATAGACTGGCTTTGGGTGAGATGTCTTTTAAAGCTCTTGGACGTGCAGACTTGCCAATCACCATCAGTGGGATTTTGTGCTTACCAGATGCATTGAAACATACCATTATAGTTAATCTTCGTTTGTGCCCAGGAGCTGATTTTTTTATGTCGAGATGCCAATTTTTTTGCTGGAAGCATTTTATAATTACGACCAGTTTCGTCACAGTTGTAAATTTGATCACATGTGTATCCACAACCTTCTATTTGGTTTTTAAAGTTCTGCTTAAACTTCTCAATTGATGACACATCAGCAGAAAGTTTTTCACCACATACAGTCAGTTGTCGTACACCGTACCGTTTTTTCTAGCGGTCAAGCCATCCAGAACTGGCGGTAAACTGATCTATCTCTGGGAATTGCCTACTAATCATTATTGCTTTCTGTTGTAAAATTGGACCTGACAGAGGCACACCTTTTGATGTCTGTTGGTTAAACCACATGAATAAAGCTTCGTTAACCTTTTCATAGTCGCCGGTGTTCATTGATTTTCTTCCTGAGGACGAGGAGGCTGATTTATACACCACTCTTCTATTTTTGTGTGCGGTGTCTTTTCCAATCTCCAACTGTTACCTCACCTACTCCATAATCTCGTGCAACAACTTTAATTGTCTCTCCTGCTTTAATTCTTCTGATGGCTTTTAATTTTTCTTCAATAGGAACGACGATTCTTTTACGCTTGTTTGGCTCCATTATAATACGACAAACAAAAATTCAAAAAAATCAGTTCGTATTAATTACACTTAACTACCAGAACTCCAACCAAATAAATTATGTGAGTATACTCGTACTTCTCCGTAATAAACGCTATAACACACTGCATTCACGCAAATTTACATGCTGAAAGAGTCCAAAAACATAAATAGGGGAACCCTTCACACGGGCCAGGGGATTCCCCGAAGGCCCCGACGATTTTAAATGGAAATATGTACAAACATATTTTAGAAGCTCGGTTAATACGCAGCATAGACGCGCGTACCTCGGATAATCAGATTCTTAGAATGGCTCGATTAATCCGGAGCTCTGATAATCGCGACTCGGTTAATCGGGGTTCTACTGTATTTATTTTTTTTATAATAGTTTATGTAAATATGCAAGCAATTTTGCACACGTCATTTCCAAATTATGGTAATGTTGTAGTTGAATTCTTAAACCCACTTTTCGAACGTAACAGGTAGTATTTATTTTCGTGTAAAAAAGTGGCATTTAACGGAAGTAAAGAAACAGTCGTTTTTCGAGTTTTTAAGTAAATAGGACCGTAAGTCCCAAGTTTTAGGTCTTGCGCTTCTGCCCAAGTTATTTTTGGAAAATTTAGGCCTTAATTAATAAAATATCACGAGGACAGACTCCTCGCTTGTACCCGAATAAGCCAAGGTATTTTCAAAGTTCAAAAAAAAAATCGAGCGCCTCGCTTGTGCCCAGATATTACAGAGTGGCCCTCATAATCGCCGGCCGCCAACTCTATTGAAAATGTTTGGTCTCTTATAAAGAGAAAGCTCAGAGGAAAGATTCGAAAAGTTTGCAGAGTATGCAGAAAATCTTGTCGACAGCATGCCTCGAAGATGCCAGGCGATTATTAATGCAGGAGGCGATTGGACAACTTACTAAGATACTTGCGTCGTTGTTAGCACACCAAAGGATACATTGATGGAAAACAATGTTCGGGAAACACATTTTTTCAAGAATACGAGTGGTCACGTTCTTACTTACTAACTTTATAACTCTTCTAACAATGTTCAAGGTACATCAGGAATTTTCCGTAATGATCATTTGTGAATTGCAAAAAAAAAATGATATCAGAATTACTTATAATTCTGATTATTGAATTGCAATCCGCAACGTTTGAAACTTATCATTTCTCTACACTACCAGAGCTAAGCAAATGAATCGATTTGATAGATAAAATACATATACGGAAATAGGTGTAGCAGTATGGTAGTCCTAATGCTGCATACATCAGGCAGGACGGTTAAGCAGGTAATTTGTATGTGCCAGAAGTCAGGCCGTTGGAGGGTTGAGAACGACGAAGTGCACGAGAGCTCACTGACATATATTTAATTTCCTATTGAGGGTAAAGTTTTAAGATTAATAAAACCGGTTAAACATGGATCCTTATTCTTACTATCTTTGTTCGTATCGCACAAAGATGGTCTAAAATTCAACGTACTTAACAAATAAAGGTTTAAAATCAAAAGTTCAATAATAATTGATCTGTTTAATATTTAACGCGGTTTGGAATTCACCATAATCAAGACATGCTAAGTACAGTCCCTGGCCAAATTATTAGACGCACTGTATTTTTTTTAGTAATTATATGTTTCTTAAGAATTTTTATGCAATAATGGTATATTTAAACTACAATATTATTGATTTTTATTTAAAATAATTGTTGTAGACTACATATTTGTATTTATTTTTAACATATGGCAACACTGTGTTAACAAAGTGATACATGACGTAAATAAGTACAAACCTGTATCAGTCGCGATCGGAATCGAGTCAGGTACGGACGTGTTTCTGTGGCTTTATGGACTGTGATTGTTTGTTTAACAGTTTTATACTACTCAGTTATTAGTTGATTTTGTATGCAGTGTTTTAAAAAAGTAATTGGACTATTTTCATTATGGGTAGAAAAGGCGATCTTTCACCACGTAAAAAAGCTGAAGTGAAGGCCCTTGTGATTGCGAAAACATTTACAAACCTAGAAAAATCACGAAGATTGGAGGTTTCTGAAGCTAGTGTACGACGCATAAAAAAGAAAATTGAGTCAGGGAAGAAATTAAGCCCGAAAAGAAAGAAAAGATGCGGTAGAAAACCAATTTTCACTCCACGGTCAGAGAGATGTTTGAAGAAAATTTGTGTAGAAAACAGATTTGCTACCACAAAGGTAATAAAATCACAACTCCAGGATGCTAGCGTAAATGTTTCTGAGCGCACTGTTCGATGAAAATTGAAAGAATTAGATTTTAAGGCCTGTCGCCCCACCAGGAAGCCCAAGTTAACAGCTGCAATGAAAGCAAAGCGCCTGAAGTGGGCCAAACAATAGCAAGACAAAGATGTGGACTTCTGGAGATCGGTAAGATACAGCAATTTAATCAATAATTGATACATTATTATCATTTTCAGTTAAATAAAGCAAATAAACATGGAAGTTTATATATTTTTCCTATTTTTGACAGGTCTGCTTTAGTGACGAAAGCACGTTCGAAATTTTGCAGAATAAAGCTCAGTATATGCGTCGTCGTCATGGAGAAAAGTTTCATCCTGATTGTGTCGTCCCGACGGTTAAACATCCCACCAAAGTGATGATTTGGTCACTCATCAGCGGCAAGGGCACTGGACGTCTGTACGTCGTCAAAGGAATAATGAGGCAAGATCAGTACAAAGAAGTATTACAAAATGGGTTGATTCCGCAGCTCAGAGAATGGTTTCCAAGTGGGCAACCATTCACTTTCATGCAAGATGGAGCTCCCTGCCACACTGCTCGGTCTGTTAAAGCTTTTTTGGCAGAATAAAATATCCCTCTGTTGGATTGGCCCTGATATGAACCCCATTGAAAATGTGTGGGAGCTGATGAAAAGAGAAGTGGCTAAAGATGTCATTACCAACAAAACCCAGCTCCTAGAAAAGATTATTCATGTGCGGAATCATCATCCTCAAATGCAGGAGACAGTACAATCTTGCATTGATAGCATGCCGCGCAGAATTAAAGCTTTGATAGCGGCTAAAGGTGGCTCAACTAAATATTGACTTTTACTAACATTAATTTCACTTTTCTTTAAAACTTAATAAACTTATGCTTTTCTAAATTAATGCTGTTTTATTTATGTCAAATAAATAGGTAATTGATTGGATAATATAAAAATAAAAAACAAATCAATTTAAAATAATAAAACGGTACAATATCACTCGGTAATTAATATTTTACATGAAATCTTGCAGTGCGTCTAATAATTTGGCCAGGGACTGTATATACCTTAATAGGAATCATTTTTTGGAACATTTGTGAACTTAATCAATGATGGATAGGAAAACATTATTTTTCTTAGTGATCTTTTACACATAAAACCATTTTACTACATTCTTTTGATTACACTAGAATAGTCCTTAACCTTAAACTTTAAAATTTATGGCACAATGATACTACTCAGTATATATCACCACTACACCAAACACTTTATTTTGCGATGATTGACTAGTCAATCATCGCTCCTGATGAAGCTAACATGGTTAGCGAAACGCGCGTCGAGTGCAAAAATAAAGTGTTTGGTGTAGTGGTGATATATACTGAGTAGTTTAAAATTTATATTCAAAATGACCTGACATTTTAAATTGCGCGCAATTTTTTTTGTGGCGACCATAGAGTATTTATTTTTGACAACTGGTATTAGGAAGTATAGAGGTTTAATCGTGGAGAATTACACAATCGAGCAACGTATAGAAATTTTGAAAATTTACTTCAAAAATGGTGAAAATTTTGCAGAGACGGTTCGAAAAGTTCGCACGTCTTTTGATCATTATAACGCACCATCTCGCAAGACTTTGGTGCAGTTAATCAAAAACTTTGAGGTTAGTGGTTCAATTCTGACCACGAAAAGCAGTGGCCGTCCTCGAACCGGCCGGTCGAATGAAAACATAACCCCAGTGAGTGCGAGTGTTGACAAAAGTCCTTCCACCTGGGTTCGCCGTCGTGCTCAGCAATTAAACATTTCAAGATGCTCTGTGCGGCGGCGAATTTTGACGAAGGATCTGCATTTGCATGCTTACAAGATCCAATTGACACAAGAACTGCAGCCAACAGACCATGCGCAGCGCCGTACATTCATAAATTGGATATTGGAGCATCAACAAATCGATGGTGATCTTTCGAAGAAAATCATCTTCAGCGATGAGGCGCATTTTCAACTTAGTGGCTATGTAAATAAACAGAACTGTCGAATTTGGGAGACCGAAAATCCACAAGTGCCATGCATCCACCAGTGTTGGATGCGGATTTTGGGTTGGAGAAGTGATTGGGCCGTACTTTTTCGAGAGAATGCTGCTGGAAATGCGGTTACCGTCAATGATGTTCGTTATCGTGACATGATAACCAACTTTTTATGGAATGAATTGAACGGCATGAACTTGGAAGACATATTCTTTCAACAAGATGGTGCAACCTGCCACACTACGGGCGAAACAATGCAGTTATTGCAGACGAAGTTTTATGGTCGTGTTATTTCGTGCTTCCGTGATGTGAATTGGTCACCAAAATCGTGCGATTTAACGCCATTGGACTTCTTTCTTTTTGGGGTTTTTTGAAAGGAAAAGTGTATGCCAAGGATCCACAGACCATTCCGGAACTCAAGGAAGAAATTAGACGCACCACTAATGAAATTAGTCTGCAATTATGCCAACATGTTATTGAAAATTTCGTCAAAAGAGTGAACGTTTGCAAACAGGGTCGAGGCGGTCATTTATCGAATATTGTGTTCCACATATAACCTTCATGTTTGTACCTTATATTAAAATAAAAATATTCGTACTTCTGTAATATATATAAAATGCAACGTCTCGTTAGTGCGCTTATTACTCGAGAACCACTTATCCGATTTACGTGCTTTTTTTTTAAACGTTCGTATGTTATCTGGCCAGGTTATAGGATATATTTTATTACGTTAGGTAACATAGGGAATAAGCAGTGATGATAATGGTGAATCAAGTCGGAAAATAGTTTACCGCTAGCGGAACAATATTATGTAACAAAAAATACAATATATATAAAATGCAACGTTTCTCTGTACGCCTGTCTGTCCATTAGTGCACTTATCACTCGAGAACCACTTATCCAATATACGTGTTTTTAGTGTTCCGTACGGAACACTTATAAGATCACTTCGGTGTTTGTCTGTCTGTCTGTCACACCTGATTTTCTCCGAAACTATTTGACATAGAAATTTGAAATTTTGTAATAATATAAGAATTGATGGCCTCATCAAAGCCATGTAGTTTTGAGAGTTAAATTTTGAGTTAAGGGGTTAGTTTTGGGGGGTGAAATCGAAGTGAAAAAAAAAAAATTTTTACTAGGTCATCGAGTGTGGTGTCAAATGAAAGCTTGCGAAAACACGAGTAAAACATATATATATATATATATATATATATATATATATATATATATATATAATGTAATACTTGCGCGCACTTTTCTTTGTATTATTTTTAAAAAATCGCGAAAAATCGCTGTCCCACCGCCTTATCTCGAAAAGTACTTATCAAAAAATTTTGAAAAAATTCTGGAATATTCTCCACAGGGTGTAGATTGAACGAAAATTATCACGAGTGCATTACCTTTAATAATTTATCTGGTATATAAAAAAAAACAAAAATTTCAAGGTCATCAGATTGAAAACAAACTTTGTTGAAAACTCATTTGGGGTCTGTTTTGTGAAGTCACTGATCATTTTATACCTCTGTAACAAATTTTTTTATTTTAAAAGCAATCAACGTACGGAACACTAATTGCGCAAGTTCAACTGGCACTCGACTGTTTTTTTTTTTTTTAATTCATACATATGTATGTTCTCTGGCCAGGTTATATAATATTAATAACACTCTATATAATATATATAAAACGCAACGTCTCTCTGTCTGTCCGTTAGTGTGCTTATCATTCGAGAACCACTTATCCGATTTACGTGTTTTTTTTTTTTAATTCTTAATTTAATATTTATCAAAAAAATCTATAATATACCATATATAAACCGCAACGTCTCTCTTTCTGTCTGTCCGTGAGTACGCTTAGCACTCAAGAACCACTTATCCGATTTACGTGTTTTTTTATAAAATACATGTTCTCTGGCCAGGTTATAGAATATATTTTATTAACACATGGGCTGAAAAGTCCCGGGCCTAACACATAGATGGCGCTAGTTTTATTGCAGTCACCTTTTTTTTTTCAGTTAATACTAACCTTCAAAAGACAGCTGTTAAAATTTCATGATATTCTATTCATTAGTTTGTGAGTTATTGTGCTAAGAGTGACGCTACTTTTGTTATTTTCAAAACAATGGATCAAAAACAATTTCGTGTTTTAATTTTACACTGCTTCTTGATGGGAAAAAATACCGTTCAAGCGAAGCAATGGCTTGAAAAGTGTTATGGGGACTCCGCTCCATCAGAAACAACAATAAAACGTTGGTTTGCTGACTTCAAACGTGGTCGTAGAGACACCGATGATGCAGAACGCAGTGGACGTCCAAATGAGGCGGTAACACCAGAAAACATCAAAAAAAAATCCATAAAATCGTTTTGAATGATCGAAAAGTGAAATTGCGTGAGTTAGCTGACATCGTAAAGATATCAAAAGAACGTATTGGCTTTATATTGCATGAGCATTTGACTATGAGAAAGCTCTGTTCAAAGTGGGTGCCGCGTTTGCTCACTGTTGATCAAAAACAAGAACGTGTTGATGATTCTGAGCAGTGTTTGGCCATTGTTAGAGCGGCGCTGGAATGATTGCGTTGCTCTTGATGGAGATTACGTTGATGAATAAAGCTAATTTTGAACCAAAAAAACCGTGTTTTCTTTGTTAGGCCCGGGACTTTTCAGCCCATGTGTTACGTTAGGTCATATAAGGAATGAGCAGTGACGATAATAGTGAATCAAATCCACGCGAGCAGAGCCGCAGGCACGGCTAGTTTCAAATAAATAATACGTTTTATTAATAAACTAAAATGCCAGGTCATTTAGAGACACCCTTTATTATATTATAAACAATAATTAACTGACTCAACTTACAATTCAAAATATACAAAATCTACCTGAAGAAGCAAAGGTTCAAAACTTAACTTAAAATGAATCTAAATAATGAAGTTACTTACAATTATAATAGTTCACGTAACATTCCCTTGGGAATTATTTGTACGTATTTGATTCTGAATTAAGTTTGTAATTTGTTTTGTTTGGGGATAATTATTGTACCAAATATATTAATATAGCGTAAATATATAGCAGCCAAATTTTTAAAATAAATCTTTACTGTTCTATAACCAATTTACAATCTGTCAAGTAAGAACGGATCCACGATAATTCATTTTTGGTAGATGCGATTCTAGCGAAGCTTTGTCTACGATGCATTTTAGTAAAAGTATCAGTCGATTCCGAACTTTCGTCAAAATCACGTAAAATTCAAAATGAGTCACTTGTTTGCGCGTCGGTTCGAGGCAGTCTTTCTTTGTTCTCATCCAAAGGAGCCTGAAAAGACATATTCCACGGCCGCTAAATATATTAACAAGTCGGTATCGTTTGTAAAGAAAACGGGTAAATCATTTTAACGAGACGAAAAATGTCGACGACTAGCCAAAATGTGGCTCGGTAGGTACAAGATCAATTTACAATGCAATAATCAACTCGTCGTTTTTCTGTTAATAATTAACGAATAAGTTGATTTTTGCGTAGAAACTCTCTTTAGGTTTGTGGGCTTCTTATGGATATAGTCGTTTGATAAAATTTTTTGTTTAATTTTAAAGTGCTAAGCATCTACAGAAAGACGTTAAGACCGAAAACTTGCCGCTGTAGAGTCCTTTTTTTTCTGAATCAACAAATTCAAGAAACACCGGACAAAATGCATTAATGTAGACGTTAGTTGCGTAGATTTTTTAAATTTTGCGAGTTTTCTTTCATAGCTATTTAGAAAACTTAGAAAACTCCCTCGTATGTTGAGTTCTATACCATTGGTTTTTTTTTTGTATAAAAATGTTAAAATCCACTTAATTACTGTGACGCCAAAACAGAATTTCTTATACAAATTTTCAGCTGTTTGTGAATATTTGCATACGCTGCTTGTGTCCGAGCATTCAAGCTCATAGCAGTATATGTGGAAAGATTTATAGCCTATTAAATAGACTAGAGAAGTTCTTTTCATAAAACAAACTTTAGCGTCTGGGTAATACCAACCAGAGGGGACTTACGGTTTTAGGTAACAACAAGCCACTGGATCCGCAGATGGTACTCTCTCAGTCCACTGTTTTACGGCCTTGTTTTCTCTTTCCTGCTAGGCACGAACCTCGACGGGAGGCTCCTACCACCTATAAATGTTCCTTTTGGTATTGTCCTGAACTATGTGCATCGGTGACCGCCCTCGATTCTTTCAGCTTGACTTCGGACCCATAAACTCATTCAAGCGTTACAAGGTTATTATCCTACTTCTTTATCTATTGCGATAGCTTTCCGGTCAAAGTGGTCACCTACCAACAATATGCAATCGACAGTTCTCCATCAAAATCGGCTCTCATTCCCACCGAAATCGATTATAAATATAAGAAAGCATAAAAGAAAAGGTACGGTAACTATTTTCGAAAAATGTTTGTTCACAAACAGTGAGAAATTGTTTACACAGGGCACGCTATAACGGATGTGCAGCCAGGAAGAACCGTTAATTTCGGAAGCTAATCGCAAAAAGCGGTTAGCTTTTGCTAGGGAATGCGTTACTAAACCTCCTGAATTTTGGGAATCCATATTCTTTAATCATGAAACTAAAATTAACCTTTTTGGGTCTGATGGCAGAACTAAAGTTTGGAGAAAGAAGAATACCACATTCGATATTAAAAACATTTGTTCCACGGTAAGACAAGGGGGTGGCAGTGTTCTGCTTTGGGATATATGTCCGCTGGTAGGGTTGGAAATTTACATTTTATTAATGGTACCGTGGATCAGCACGTTTATCTGAACATTTTGAGAGACAATTTAAGAAAAAAATTAGCACTCGAAAAAAGATACATTTTCCAGCAGGACAATGATCCGAAAGATACCGCAACTTGGTGCGAGAATGGATGATCCATAATGTGCTACAGCAGCTTCATACACCTTTACAATCATCCGATGTTAACACCATCGAGCATTTATGGGAGGAACTTAAACGGCGCGTTCGCAAACATAATGTTTCAAATAGAGAAGAATTAAAAAACAGAATATTGAACGAATGGGAGAACATACAGAAATTATTAGAAAGCTGGTTGCAAGAATGACAAAAAGGTTACAGGAGATTATCAAGGCCAACGGCGCTCCCACTAAATCAGGGGTGCTCAAACGGTCGATCGCGATCGACAAGTCAATCGCGAGTGCTTTTTGAGTCGATCTCGAGAAAAAAATTCCGATATAGAACTATTCATAGATTTTGTTTTAGGTAACTAAAACAAAATATAATGAATAAACTACTAAAATTTATTCGATCCACAATTAGGCCAGAATAACCCCCTCATCACTTTCTTTTATCGTAATAACCCCCTGCTAGCGGCAAAAGGCGGCTTTATCAAAAGAACGTGTGGTACTTGTCAAAGAAAAGCCGCGTTTTTGATTCCCGCCGATTTTTCTAGAAACTTCGGGCGGCGTGTTTGACGGGAACATTCGAGACTTCGTTCGCGCCGATATAAATGTTGCGTCTGCAGGAATAGGAGTCAGTCTGAGTTGTAACTTGAAGGCGATACATCGATACAAAGTTTATTAATAAATAGTCCAAAATGAGTACGGCGAAGAAAAGTAAAACTTATCATTTTAATAACGATTGGGAGGAAGAATTTTTCTTTTGTATGGTAAAGGATAAGTGCATTTGTCTCATTTGCCGTGCGTCAGTTGCAATACCTAAGCGTGGGAACTTAGAGAGGCATCATAAAACGGTTCATAAAAACTATGAAAAGGATTTTCCGTCACAGAGTGAATTAAGAAAACGAAAAGTACGTGATTTGATAACTTGTTTGAAAAAAGAACAAACCATGTTCACAAGACCAGCCAAACAATCAAAAGCTGCAACGATCGCGTCATTTAAAATATCTCATATATTGGCGAAACACAAGAAACCATTTGATGATGGATTGGTTGTGAAGGAAGCATTTGCATTATACATCAACAAGTTTTGTGTTCAAAAGTTCTAAACAGGGAGGAGATTATGGGCATTGCAATAAAAATTGTGAATTCTATCCGTGCACGTAGCTTGTAACGACGGCTCTTTAAATTGCAGTTGGAAGATAGTGAGTCAGCTAAACACAGTGATTTAGTTCTTCACACGGACGTCAGGTGGTTGAGTCGCGGAAAATTCCTAGAAAGGTTTCAAGAATTATTGCCCGAAATAACAGCTTTTCTGGACGAAAGAGGTGATGACACTCAGATGCTGAAAAACGGAAAATGGCTGACTGCTTTGGCATTTTTGACAGACATCACAATGCATTTAAACACCATTAATTTGGAGCTTCAAGGTAAAGGAAAAACTATTATTGAGATGATTAGCGCAATAAACGCATTCAAAAGTAAATTGCAACTTATGATAGATCAACTGAAAAGAAAGGATCTGAAAAATTTTCCGACTTTGAAAGCAAGGATTCCTCAGTTGAATTATGATATTTATGAGGCAGAATTATCAAATATTTTGGGCCAATTCGAAATACGTTTTTATGATTTCAGTAAATTGGCAAATATCGCATCATTTATGAGTTATCCTTTTTCGTGTAAAAACATTGAGGAATTAGCTACTGAAATCGCATGGACTCATGTTCTGTTGAAAATGAGTTAGAGCAGATTATATCAGATATACATCTCAAAGCCACAGCATCTGATACAAAATTCCGGTGTTTTATATCTGAAGATAAATATCCGAATCTAAGGCAAATCGCCCTTCAACTGACGGCAATGTTTGGGTCAACTTACTTGTGCGAGTCTGCATTTTCTGAAATGAAGATAATTAAATCAAAATATCGCAATCGACTAACTGCCGAACATATGTCACCATGCTTGCGATTAGCACTCGGTAATTACGTACCATCTTATGAAAAGTATGCTGAGGACATGCAGTGCCACGCTTCAACATCCAAAGTCACTCTTTAGTTAAGTTTAGACACTAGAACTCGTTTGTTTTGTAAGAACCAATAAACTCGCAATTTTGAATAATTATGAGTTTTTTCATTGACATTTTAGAGCAGACCTACACTTACCTTGACTAAAAAAATGCATATTGTGCGGAAAACTAATATCTATGCCACGATACACCCTACCTAGACGACACTCCTGCATCACACTTACTTGCAGCCTCTCAGAGTCGATCGATCGTAGTCTAACAATATTGAGGTAGATCGCCAGCAGTTCAAGTTTGAGCACCCCTGTTCTAGGGATTATGGAAATGCCTAGTGACATTTTATGATAAAAAGTATGCTATAAATACCATTGCCCTTTTGGAAATTAACTATTCGCTAACAGTACTTTGTCATTGATATAGGCTCAATTGTTTTGTGAAAATGCCAAAAACGAAAAAAGTTTGTTGATCTATGTTTACGAAAGTCATATTGTTGATCCGTAATAATGTTGAATCCTTCAAGATATTTTAGTTTTTGTTTAGTTAGTTTATTTAATATTTTTAGCCACCCTGTACAATATTTTTAATACTTATACTTTAATTTGTTTTAGGTAAGCATCAAGGACTAAATTGACAAATTCATACTACTATAATTCATAGTCATTTGGTAAGTCAGTTTGGTTACTTTACTATATTTATTAATTAATTTGAAGTTGTCCAAAACTTATGATTCAAAGCAGGCCTCGCACTAGCTGGTATATGTGTTAACATGCCCTACAAATGTCGTCCTCACTTCGAACTTCAATGTCAGTTTTAATATTCGATATTCACCTAGAGTGGCACATTCCGGTTTCATCAATCAACAGCCGGGAGGTTATAATATTACTTTCGAGTTAAATCACACTAACTGTCAAAATTTATGCCCGACTAAGTTACTAACTACACTACCGTCAGAAAGTATTTGCCCACCTAAAAATTTCAGTGTAACTGCCAAAAAACCCTTTTATTATATTAGATAAATTTAATTGTTCTTAACAAGTGTCCATCATAAAATTGTTTAGATAATGCGGGACATGGAATTCCCAACCAAACACGTTCAAGAAGACCTCGAAAAGTGACTCCCGCTGAAGACAGAGCTATAACAATGTCCAGCAGACGTAATCGCCGCCTAACCGTACCAGAAATCACGGCTTAAGTAAACCTGGAGCGACTTATCCCCATCAGCGTGCCAACCGTCAAGAATAGGTTAGCAGAAGGTGGACTACACGGGAGAGTTGCAGTGAGGAAACCACTTCTTAAGCAAGTAAATAAACGTAAACGATCAGAATGGACCCGAGAACATGAAAATTGGACATCAGAACAATGGAATTCCGTCCTTTGGAGCGACGAATCTAAATTTGAAATTTTCGGTTCAAATCGACGAGTTTGCGTGCGGCGGTCAGCTGGACAGAGGATGCTGGAAGCCTGTCAGGTGCCTACAGTAAAACATGGTGGAGGTTCAGTAATGGCTTGGGGTTGTTTTGGCAACGGTAAAGTTGGAAAAATCTTTAGGATAGAAGAAATCATGCGAAAAGAAGAGCATGAAGAAATTTTGCTCAAATGCTTCCTTCTGGAAGAGATATTTTTTAGGGGAAATTTATTTTTCAGCATGACAACGACTTTAAACATTTTGCTAAATAAATTAGAGAACTTTTGGATCAGTGGAAATCCTGATGACTTGGCCTCCACAATCACCCAACTTAAACCCCATCGAATTGCTGTGGGACCATTTGGACAGGTGTGTTCGACAACTCAATTCAACATCAGAAAATCACTTGTGGGAACTTTAAGAAGCAGAATGGGTTAAAATAACCGAAGAAACTACTAGGCAGAATGCCGAAACTCTGTAAAGCGGTAATTAAAAATAAAGGAGGTCACATAGGTGAGAAAAATCCTGGAAAATCATGAATATTTTTCTGATTTTCTAGACTGTAAATAATGTGAAAATATATAATAAACCCATTAAAATTTAAAAAATTATATTATCTGGGTTTTTTGTTGTCTTGGGGCTGAAATAACTAGGTGGGCAAATACTAAGGGTAGTTTATGTATATATATATATATATATATATATATATATATATATATATATATATATATATATAGGGTTACAGGGAAAGTCGTCCTAGATAATTAAGGACGTTATAGTTTAGGTCGTTTCTGACCGATTTGACTCTATGACATGATGTCCTAAACTTAACCGTTTTCGAGATATTGAAGTTTAAAGATTTTCTAAAAAAACATGTTTTTTTTTGCTTTTATATCAATTTTTTTTTATTAGAGGTTCTCGAGTGCGATTTTTTGGTTATTTCAATAAAGAGAAAAAAAAATGTATGAAAGTTATTCTGCAAATTATTTTAAAAACTTTTACGTCTTTTTAGCTATCTAAAACGGTATAATATCTACTGGATCTATTGAAAATTCTAAGAAAATGAGATTTCAATAGGCCCAAATGTAGAGTAACATAATAATAGAATTTAGATACTACCAATTACCGGTTTACTACCTGCACCTTCAAACAATAAAAAGGGTTGGGTAAGCATTTTTTCCCGGTCGGGGTACTCTCTGTGCGAGTGACATTTTCTGTTCACTAAACATTATTGAATGATTTTTAGTCTGCTCATGCGATTCGTCCGTGGTAGATGTGCTATACCGTGCTTTTCAAAAATATCTGTATTTCATCTTCTGACTGTGTGAATTGGCTCGTAACTGGATTTTGATCTCTGCTTGTGAATATGGCAACGTATACCAACGAGGAATATGCTGACATTCTAATGTGTTACGGATTTTGCGAAGGAGTGTCGTCGCGTGCACGTGATGAATACATACTGCGATATCCTACTCGTCGTGTACCTGATGTTAGCGTATTTGATGGAACTTATCGAAGACTACGAGAAACTGGTTCCGTACAAAGACGGCGGACTGACATGGGACGACCACGTATCTTTGACGAAGACGTAGAAAACGAAATACGACGTCTCTTTGAGGTGGACCCAACCACATCTACAAATGTTGTCGCGCAAACAGCTTGGTATTTCGCAGTGGAAGGTATGGTTTGTAATGCATACTGTTGGGCAACACCCTTACCCCTATACGCCCGTGCAAGTCATTCAAGAAGGGGATCCGTTGCGACGATTAGAATTCTGCAGATTTATGCTCAATACCGATGTCGAAGATGCATCTTTTTTTAAGAAAATACTATGGACTGACGAGTCGAAATTCGACAAAGACGGTCTTACAAACTACCACAATGCCCACTATTGGGCTTCTAAAGAGGAAGGCAACCCAAACAAAAAAAGAACGAAAGGATCACAAACAAGATTCAGCTTAAATGTGTGGATGGGTATAATTTCAAATTATTTGGTTGGGCCATTCTTCCTGCCAGATAATTTGAATGGCGAGGAATACGACAATTTTTTGCGGAACGATTTACCTAATTTGATGGAAGACCTACCTGTTGGTTTGAGACAAAACATGTACTTTCAACACGATGGCTGCCCAGCTCACTACAGAGGAAGTGTTCGTGCATGGCTCAATGACAATTATCCCAACAAATGGATTGGAAGAGGCGGGACCCATACCTTGGCCGGCGAGAAGCCCAGACCTAACACCGATGGATTTTTATGTGTGGGGTCATATGAAATGTCTCGTATACGACCAGATGACTCCTATCGAAAACGTGGGTGTCCTAAGACAAAAAATAATTGATGCGGCTGACTAAATGAGGCGGCACCTCACAACCAGCGTTGTGAAAAAAAGTAATTTAAGAAAAAGAATGAGAATTTGTGTTAGAAATAGGGGCGACCATATAGAACATGAATTATAATTAATAAAAAATATTAAATTGCAAGGTTTTTTGTTTTATTTGTGTATTTTTCGTATTTTCACCTAGAACTAAAAATTTACCTTTTGCTACCCGAGCCCGCTTTAGGTGTCATTCTGTGTACAGTTTTCCTATTAAACTCCTAGTATTATACCTTTTTTGATAGCTAAAAAGACGTAAAAGTTTTTAAAATAATTTGCAGAATAACTTCCATACATTTTTTTTTCTCTTTACTGATTTAAAGTAGGAAACACTTGGTAAAAATTCGTAATTTAGAAACATTAACAAGCCGCCATTTGAAACTGTTAGTAACTAGTTCAAATTTTTTTGATGATTTTTGATACTTGACATACAGACTAACTAAAAATAACCAAAAAATCGCACTCGAGAACCTCTAATAAAAAAAAATCGATATAAAAGCAAAAAAAACATGTTTTTTTTAGAAAATCTTTAAACTTCAATATCTCGAAAACGGTCAAGTTTAGGACATCATGTCATAGAGTCAAATCGGTCAGAAACGACCTAAACTATAACGTCTTATCTAGGACGACTTTCCCTGTAACCCTGTATATATATATATATATATATATATATGTATATATATATATATATATATATATATATATATATATATATATATATATATATATTTAAGTACATATTTGGGTGTTTGTGACTGTGTGAATGAATTTTTAATTTTAAATAAATCTAAGATTTTGCATTAATAATTTTTTAAACAATATAAAAAGTTAAAACCCTTCTATAAGACACTGAAAAAATCGAGCGAGCTCAAATAAAATATCGTCTGTTAAACCGTTTCGTAAAGCAAAGTTTGTCCCGTTTAAGAGCTATACAACCGGATATCTAAGCGTTTATTAAAGTTCGAACTTCGAACACTTTAATTCTTGGATTTGTAAGTTTAAAAGGTAGTTTTAAAGTTTTTACCACGGCAGTAATAATTTGTAGAGAGCGAAAGAAAACTAGATTTTTACTTTAAAAGTAAATTTGTTTTATGGTAAAAGTTGATTTTATACTTGCGATAAAAGGCTACAAATAAAAAGAAAATGAAGGTATTTTATGTGTGTGGATCTCAACAAAAACGTGTCTTTAGTGTGGTCAAATGTACGACTTTCAGAAGTCGTACATCGCCTTTTCCTACCGTACAATACTATCAAAGTCATAGAGTATATTGCTATTGCTAATATACAGAATCAATACCAGCAAAAAAGAGAAATTCGCCATTAAATATTTAATAAAATATTGAAACAGGTTTGTAAACCGAGAAGTGTTAGAATGGGCAACAAGGAAGTGAAAATATTTTACCATGCTGATAACGCTTTATTGATAACACAAAACGAAGACTATCTTCGGAGGTTACTTAACGATTTCATTAAATAACAAAATAAAAATAATCGGTCAAGTGTAAGTTGAACTTGAACAATTAGGGTTTCGTGCGTTGATTGCTTTTAAAATAAAAAATTTTGTTACGGAGATATAAAATGATCAGTGACTTCACAAAACACACCCCAAATGAGTTTTCAGCAAAGTTTGTTTCCGATTTTTATTGAAAACTGATGACTTTGAAATTTTTGTTTTTTTTTATATACCAGGTAAATTATTAAAGGTAATGCACTCGTGATTTTCGTTTCATCTACACCCTGTGGAAAATATTTCAGAATTTTTTCAAAATTTTTTGATCAGTTTTTTTTCGAGATATGGGTGGGGGGGGAAAGCGATTTTTCGCGATTTTTTGAAAATAATACAAAGAAAAGTGTGCGCAAGTATTACAGTATATATGTTTTTGAACTCGTGTTTTTACAAGCTTTCATTTGATATCCCACTCGATGTCCTAGTAAAAAACATTTTTTTTTCACTTTCGATTCTACTCCCTCAAAACTAACCCCTTAAGTCAAAATTTAACATTCCAAACTACACGGCTCTAATAAGGCCATCAATTCCTATATTACTACCAAATTTCAACTTTCTATGTGAAATAGTTTCAGAGAAAATCGGATGTGACAGATGGATGGACGGACGGACAGTTGGGCACCGAAATGATCTTATAAGTGTTCCGTGCGGAATCTAAAAAAAGAGATTTAAATATCTTGGTATAGATAGGGGCATTTCACGTGAAGCGGACCAACAAAAAATGTGATATTTTTAAATTATTTCCAGTTTAATTATACTTCTGTTAGTCCTTATTACGAATTTATTTGATTCTCTTATGCGAGGCCTATTTACCGGGTTACGGGCTTCTGAAGATTTGGCGAAGTCTCAGTATTTATACAAACCACACTCTACATCTGCAATTCTGTTGATTTTGTTATTTGTTTGCTATTTAAACTGATGGTACCTGTTGGGTTTACTATGAGATGTTCGTTGATTCGTATCGTACTCGTAGCGCCATCTCTTATTCTTTAAAAGTACCACTGACTGCTAGAGTTACATACTAGAAAGAGAAAGGTAGATAACGCCACGACGCCATTTTAAAATTTTTTCCGTTGCTTAGTTTCATTTCTTGCTCGAACGTTTTTGTGAGTAACTGAATTTTCTTTATTTTTATGACTCCATACGGCTATCGATGTTTTAAGATATTTCTTACGAGAAACTATTTCACTGCTTCAATAGAAAGATGGTTTTCCACGCCGTGTTGCCATAATTAATTGTAAAAGTTTCAGTAAAACACAGGAATCCATACTTTCTCTTCGATCAAAAGCATGCGTTTTTACAATTTTTGTTGTCGTATGTACATTAAAAAGTAAACAGTCACAAAAAATTATATATACATAAAAAAATACTTTGCTTTCGTTTGTTAAAATATGAAGGCAGTTTACCTCCTAGTTGTTGCAAAAATATTAGACAAATATTGCTTTTTAATGTATTTTTTGAAATGAATTTTCGTTATGGCAACGTAGCTTGAAGAAGAAAGCGCGCGCGACCGCGAACGAAATTTTGAGTCACATATATATACTGCACTGATCGGAGTTTCTTATAAAAGATACTAGAATAAACGCTTGTCCCGTACGCGCATTTATTCAGTTATCAATACTTACGAGGCTGGTTTGAAAAGTCCGTGCAAAAATAAAAACTACTTATGTGTTTGGGGTAAACCTTTTTTATTTTTCGACATAGTCTCCTTTTAGGCTTATACACTTCGTCCAACGATGTTCTAGTTTGTTGATCCCTTCAGAATAATAGGATTTGTCCAAGTCTGCAAAATATCCATTAGTGTCTGCAATCACCTCTTTGTTTGAATAAAATCTTTGTCCCGCCAGCCATTTCTTCAAATTGGGGAACAAAATAGTAGTCCGAGGGAGCCAAGTCTGGAGAATAGGGGGGATGTGAAACGAGTTGGAATCCTATTTCCATTAATTTTGCGACCACAACTGCTGAGGTGTGTGCTGGTGCGTTGTCGTGATGGAAAAGGACTTTCTTGTGGGCCAATCGCGGGCGTTTTTCTTGCAGCTCGGTTTTCAAACGGTCCAATAACGATGAATAATATTCACCTGTAATAGTTTTACCCTTTTCCAGATAGTCGATGAGGATTATCCCTTGCGAATCCCAAAAGACAGTCGCCATAACCTTTCCGGCCGAAGGAACGGTCTTCTTCGCCTTTTTTGGTGCAGATTCCCCCTTGGTAACCCATTGTTTAGATTGTTGTTTGGTCTCAGGAGTATAGTAATGTATCCATGTTTCATCCACAGTGACGAAACGACGCTTAAAGTCCTCCGGATTCTTCTGGAACAGCTGCAAAACCATCCTTGCAACACTTCACACGATTCCGTTTTTGGTCAAGCGTGAGCAATCGCGGCACCCATCTTGCGGATAGCTTTCTCATGTCCAAATGTTTATGCAAAATATTATGTACCCGTTCAGTCGAGATGTCCACAGCACTAGCAATCTCACGCACCTTAACTCTTCTGTCATCCATCACCATATCATGGATTCGATCAATGATTTCTGGAGTCGTAACATCCACAGGCCGTCCAGAACGTTCAGCGACACATGTGCCCATATGGCCAGTCCGAAAATTTTGAAACCACTTATAAATTGTTTTCATCGAAGGTGCAGAGTCACCATAATGTTTATCAAGCTTCTCTTTAGTCTCCTGAGACGTTTTGCCTTTCATAAAGTAATGTTTAATCACCACACGAAATTCTTTTTCGTCCATTTCTTGAAAATCACTCGAGTTCCTTGATTCACACGAATGCCAAACACAAAGAAATAGACCAATATGGCTGAAACTTGGTGTGCGTTCATTCAAGAGATGCTACTAACTAAACATGACCTCGATACGCGCCGGTGGTGCCATCTCTCGGACTTTGCACGGACTTTTCAAACCAGCCTCGTATTAATTGATATATTTTTAATAAATAATCCAAAGTATCGTTTTAATTAATTAATATACATCGACACCAATAAAAATAAATAACACGTGATTGCGTGTTTGTCGGGAAGCAAGCGAGAAGCTACGTTGCTACGTTCATTATACCCTAAAAACAAATTATTTCGCGTCTTTCTCTAACATAATACTCTTTCTGTCTTCTCGTATGAAACACCTTAATCCGTTTCACTTAGCTGATCATCGGAAGGCTAAAACGTTTGCAGAAAAATGGAAAGTTTCAGCTATACATTTTAAGGGTAAGAGGTATTTAAATAAATAATTAAAGTGGTTGAAGTTGGTCAAAATTTAAATTAAAATGTTAACTTCAGGTTTTCTATGAGAAAAAATCAAATTTCGAATTTGCTGCCATGGCTAAAAAGAGCACTCTATGTATTAAATAAATCATTGATAACTTACTTTTGCATAAGTTCATTTCACTGAGTAGCAGGTCTTAAAATAAGGCATACCTGATACTTCGCCAAATCTTCAAAAGCCACTCGGCAAATAGGCTTCGCCTAAGAAAATCAAATTAAATTCATAATAGGGGCTACCAGAAGTATAATCGTCACATTTTTTTGGTTGTCTGCTTCACGTTAAATGCCCCGATATCGAGATTTCATGATATCGAGACAGACGTAAAAGAGACAGTCCTGCGTTGTGTAGGCGACTAAAATTCGACCCTAAACATCAACAACAAAACATGTAATCAAAACAACAGAAAGAAAATAGACACGGACGGGTGAGAAAGACCCTATAGTTAGTAAGAGAAGTGAGGACATTAAACAAACATGCAACATAAATAATATAAATGACTGGGTGTTCAAGAGAAAGAATTAATAGAATTGTACGAACGTATAGATAAAATGACAAGATAAAGAATAGTTAGAAACATAAGAGTCAGGTCAACAATAGCAAGGAGAAACATTGTTAGCTACCGAGAACATCTATGCGACAACCTTTCGAATGCAAGATAGATGACACGGTGATAAATAGGCTATCTGGCTTATATATACGAAAAAGAAGTAATTTATTTAAGTTCAACTTAACCTAGTGGCAATGAAGGTACTTTTACAGCGCCATCTTAAAATAGTTTTAGATAAAATATCGAAATATAGGGTCTATGAAGTATATCATGCTCATTTTTAGTGTTCCGTACGAAACACTTATGGGATCACTTCGGTGTCTGTCACACCCGATTTGTTTTGAAATTATTTGACATAGAAAGTTGAAATTCGGCATAAATATAGGTCAGTTAGAGCCGTATAGTTTTGAAAGTTAGTTAGTTTTGGTGGTCATCAGGTCATCGAGGGGGGTGTCAAATGAAAGTTTGTAAAAACTTCTCTTCTTCTTTACGTGCCTTGTCCGTTGCGAACGTCGGCTATTAACATGGCTATTCTGCTTTTATTTGCGGCAGATCCGAACAGTTAGGCAGATAACAGCCCGAACCAATGGCGCAAGTTCTGGAGCCAAGAGTGTCTTCTTCTCCCGGGTCCCCTTCTGCTGTCTATCTTTCTCTGAATTATTAACTGAAGTATTGGATATTTACTGTGCCTCATAAGATGTCCGAGGTATTCCAGCTTTCTTCTCTCAATAGTTATTCCTCTGTTTCTTTACCGATTCGACGCAGTACCGCCTTGTTAGTGATGTGTGTCCAAGATATTCGCAGAATACGTCTGTACGCCCACAGGCCTCGACCTTTTTCATGAGCGTTTCGGTCATTGTCCACGCTTCTACTCCGTACAACAGTACCGAAAATATATAACATTGGAGCAGTCTGATTTTAAGAGGTAGGGTTATACTGTTGGAGATAAATATGCTCTTTATATTATGAAGCTCTCGCTCTTTCTATTCTCACACATTTTTCTGTTGCCCGATCCCATCCTGAGTTAATTCCTGTTCCCAAATAGGTGCAAGATTTTATGTGTTCAGTTCTCTGATTGTTTAGTATTAATTGTCTTGCTGGTTGTTGGTTTTTACTTATAAGCATCCATTTGGTTTTCGCGAGGTTTAGACTTGTTCTTTGTAACCTTTGCATCAGGCTATTTAGCTCATCTATGCTGCTAGCGAGTACTACTGTATCGTCGTTGTAAAAACACGAATTCAAGAATATATATGATGTCATACTTGCGCACACTTTTTAAAAAATTGCCAAAAATATCACTGATCAAAAAATTTTGAAGAAATTCTGGAATGGTCTTCATAAAGTGTAGATTGAGCGAAAATTATCACCAGTTAATAATTGATAATTTATCTGGTATAAAAAAAACATTAATATTCCCATCGTGCAGTCAAGGATGCCCGATATTGTCTTCAGGCAGCGTATCATAAAACGTATTTTGATAAAGCTAGACACCAAAAAGGCTTCTGGCGCTGACGGAATACCTGCCATAGTTCTCAAAAAACTGTGCGAGGGAACTAACACCAGTTTTCTGTAGACTTTTCAACCTATCTTACAGAAAGGGAATATTTCCTTCCTGCTGGAAATGTGCCACAGTTCAGTCAATACCTAAAAAAGGCAAGAAGACCTTGCCAAATAACTACCGACCAATCGCACTGTTTTCAATAATATCAAAAGTCATGGAAAAGTCAGCATCTTCTAAAATATCTTGAAGGATTCAACATTATTAGCGATCACCAATATGGCTTTCGTAAAAATAGATCAACAGATCTCCTGACTTATGTAACACATGTTTGGAACAACGCAATTGAACACTTTGGAGAATCTCGAGCGGTTGCTCTTGACATATCCAAGGCATTTGACCGTGTTTGACACGATGGGCTAAGCTACGTTCTTATGGTATGTCTGAAAAGTTCTATTTGTGGCTCTCATGTTTCCTCAGAGAGCGTTCTTTGCGAGTGGCAGTCGACGGATTTCTTTCTAACACCTTCACTATCAACGCCGGTGTACCCCAGGGCTCCATACTGTCTCCTACTCTCTTTCTCATTTATATTAACGATCTGCTGGAAAAGACCGAGAATTCAATCTACAGCTTTGCAGATGACAGTACACTTATCTCCTCATTTACTTTGAACGCTCGGACACCGGCTACTCAGACGAATATCCGCAGACAGCAGGAAGTCATTCAACTTAACAAAGACCTGGAAGAAATTCTATCTTGGGGTGACAGTAACCAAGTGGAATTTAACGCTACAAAAACCCAGGCGGCAGTTTTTTTCTAAAAAAGTTAACGTTGCTGAACCGACATAGTTATGTCGGGACACTCCATTCCCCTAACATCGTCACTCAAATTGTTGGGCGTAAATTTGGGAGCAAATATGTCCTGGCATGAAACATGTTGCAGGCATAGCAAGGAGAGCTTCTCAGAAGTTGGGAATATTATTTCGAACCAGAAAGCTTTACACTTCACAACAACTGTTAATTCTTTACAAAGCTCAAATTCGACCAACTATGGAATACTGCTCCCATGTTTGGGGCTCCGCTCCCAAACATACACTGCATTTGTTGGATTCTATTCAGAGAAGAGCTGTTCGTCTGATTGGAGACCCGGAACTGACAGGTGGCCTTGATTCGCTGGAACATCGAAGAACGGTTGGCGACTTGAGCCTATTCTACAAGTATTTTCATGGAAAGTGGTTCGAAGGATGTGGCCGCTTAATTCCTCCCAGAGCGGTGCATGTTAGAAGTACACGTCACGCTAATACTTCACATCCGTATGAGGTTCAGCTTGTTACTCCTCGTACAACGCTTTTCAAGCAGTCATTTATATGGAGAACATCATCCCTTTGGAATAATTTACCCAGGACTGTGTTTCCCACCGAGTACAATTTACAGCGATTTAAGAACAACGTGAATCGCTTTCTCCGCACACGTGTCGCTCCTGTAGCGCTTTAGGGACTTCCCTGTAGCACGTGTGCTAGACCCATAAAAAAAAAAATTACTGAAAAATACCGAGACCTGTATTTCCCTACAAAATGGTGGAGGTGGAGTATTTTCCGTACATTACTGCGGGTCGCTCGTCTATAGAAACAAAATAATTTTTTTTTAATTTATACATATGTAATTAAATATTTAGGCAGTAAATATTTGTTTTATACTTTTATTACTAGATTCTAGATTGAGCTAGATTGATTTATTGGCTATTAGGTAGCTAAGATGCTATAACTATTATACATTATGGACTGAGAAAAAACGTGAAAATACATATTGGATCTTGTCATGTCAGGGACCTAAGTCAGCAATCACGGTATGGAACACTAATTTCGCAAGACCAACTTGCACTTGACCGGTTTTTAATTTAAAAAAGACAGGGACTTTATATAAATTCTTGAATAATTAACATTTTTTCAATTATGTGTTCAATTTTAAACGACCTCAAGATACCGTATTCTGTGCTTAGCGTCCATAATTTTTCGGACATCGCAATTCCGAAATTTGCTGACTTAATTTTTCTAAATATTGGTAAAAGCTACAGTGAAAAAAGGTGCTAAAAGCGGTTTTACTCTTGTAAATACCAGTGTAAGATTTTTGTTTAATGATTTTAAAAAAGAGAGGCATTCAGTACCAATAAATAACGGGTAAAATTTTAACTCTGCAATCCTACTTTTTAATTCTCTATTATAAAATGATAAATTCAAATTATATTGACACCTTGTTAGGGTCCCTTTAAAAGCAAATGGTATTTGTTTTCAAATGCACTCTAGTCTCCAAGTCCTTTATATTTATTAACCAAAGCACAATACTACTATTTTTAAGGTAAACAAAATTTTTATCAGAATTGCAAAAGATACGAAAATATCATCAGTCCGGTCTTTTATAGCGTTCTTCGCCTTCCGGTTCCTAGTTTTCATCTTCTTCGGTCTTCCCAATCTCTGGGTCTTTGATTTCTCTCTGACACCCACTTTAGAATCATCTTTGGTATTCGGTGTTCTTCCATTCTTTCTATGTGTCCGTACCCTATAAGTTCCGCTGTTGAATTTCTTCAATAATCGTAGTTTTTACTTTCATTACGTCACTTATTCTTTCATTTCTAATTCTATCCATTCTTGACATTCCAGCCAATCTTGGCCAGTAATTCATTTCGAGTGTCATTAATTTCTATTCCAATCGTTTCGTCAATTGCCAACTTTCTCAACCCTGTAATACGATGCTCTAAAATGGTGCTTTCTCTGTGATGTAATGTTCCTCGATCACAGAACAGAGTTTAGGTATCTTATGACCGCTTTTCCTTTACTTATTCTACTCTCCACTTCTTTTTCCGTTCTACCGTCTTTACTTACGTTAGTTCCGATATAAATACTCTTCATAAGCATTAATGACCTCACAGTTTTCTTGTCATAAATTCAAGATCTTCCTTGTCCTGAGCAATAACCATCTGATCGTCGACAAAATGTAGAGTGTACAACGTTGTTTCGTCGGTCAGCTGTATTCTCATTTCTCCACACGCTCTTCGCCATCACTCTAATGCTTCATTCAGATAAATTTTGAATAATGTAGAAGACAGACAACAATCCTGTCTGACACCCTTTGTTATAAAAAAAAATTTCTAAGAGAATATTTCCCAACTTTATTCGAGAACGTGACTGGTCGTACAGCTGTTTTGCTTCGGCGATTGTTGTATTGTTTATGGTTGGTCGTTCTAATATTTGCCATAATTTTTTCACTGGGACGATATCATACGCTTTGGTTACGTCTACAAGCAGTAGATGGAGCTCTCTGTTCGTTTATGTTGTCTACACACGATCTGCCAGCTTTAAAACCAGATTGTTATTCAATCTCGTGCGGACCTATATTCATCCTCAGTTATATTTCTTAAAATTTTTCCGTAGACTCGACTGGCTCAACTAGCAAAAGATCCCAGGATATGAAAATATACAGTGCGTAATTGTGAACCATGGCTAGCAGTTTTATTTTACCATCTAGTAAAATCGGGCTATCCTCATGTGGATATTTTGAAAATTTTCATCTTGAATTGCTCTGAAATGGAAAAAAAAATTATAGTTTGTGCAGACAACTTTTAATTTAGGATTTTTTCAACGTTTTTTTGTGTCGTTAAATTCGTTTAGACTGGAAATAAAATAGTCAGCTATCAGGTATAGGAATTATTTGGTTAAATTTTGACTTTCCCCTATTCAAGGAATATCTGACATAGTTATGCGTAGAAATAATACATTTAAAAAGGATTAGAAAAACTAAAAAGCATCAATTATGAATTAAAATTTTTACATAACATGATCAAGGCATTAAAGTGTTATGTCTTGCTTACTCGTTCTCCAAATACATTTCTGTATATTTTCGTTCGATTTACTTAAATTCGTTTGGATATTTTTTAAACAATTGTATTTCAATCCCTACTTGGTAGTTTTTGTATGAAGTCCGAGACCCCTCTTCATTATAAATTTTACCTAGTATACATCATCAAAAAGGGCCACAGCATCCCCCGTCCCTTCGTCCCGGCATCATCCCTTAAAACTACCCCTTGCCCTTCTTACCTGTTCCTCCCGGGGAAGGCGCGCGCCGTGGGGGCCGTACGCGAAATCGCGCGTTGCGCGCCGTCCGTCTCTATCGTCCGTCGCGGGCGCCGTTCTTCGCGGCCGTCAGTCCGGGCTCGAACGCTATCCAGTGCGGCGGTCCCACCTTTCTATTCCTTGACGAACTCACTCACTGCTCTTTAACCATACACCGATCGACACTTCGTCTCTGAAACTTCAACACCGGCAACGGTTCTGACTTCTTCGACGTACGCGCCCTCGGGAGATACCTTATTCACCGGCCCGCAACGTCCTCTGTCCTTCAAATCGCCACGCTCTCGGCCACCGTCCACGGGGCCACTCATACTCCGCTCTTGCTTCTTTTCTCGTTTTTCACTCTTTAAACTTACTTAGTGCCGAACCGGCATCATTACCGTTCCTCATTTCAAGTACAAACCACCCGCGAAAAGTTGTAAATTAAGTTTTCGTAACTTTTGATCATTTGTTTGGCGTTTTGAAGACGAAGAACGGCAACAGGCGTCTAGTCCAAGAATTGAATTTAACGACAATCATACCTAGTTATAAATTAATATAAACGTAAGTCTTAAAATTAGTTAATTTAAATTAATATTAGAGTAAGACAAATTAAGTAGAATAATTTTAAACACAGACGCGCTTGTGTATAAACTAACACAATCATTAAATCCGAGCTTACATGGTCTGTAACTCTAATTAAGTTTTTTGACCTCCGTCCGCAGGGCTCGGTGGAAATACATCGCGTCTTATTACTTATATGTGAGTTAATGTTAGTTGCGGCGTTACAATCTCCTCGACACCACGAGTCAATAATAACGAAAGCGCTGTTAGCAGACAATCGCATTTTTAAGCTATTTTAATCAACCATATCACGGACAATCTCTAAGTCAAGGTTGTGCGCGAAGTCTTCTACTTAAATTC
Source organism: Pachyrhynchus sulphureomaculatus (assembly GCA_019049505.1). Taxonomy (NCBI): domain Eukaryota; kingdom Metazoa; phylum Arthropoda; class Insecta; order Coleoptera; family Curculionidae; genus Pachyrhynchus; species Pachyrhynchus sulphureomaculatus. The sequence goes on from CM032456.1 coordinate 176,827,275, forward strand.
GTAGTGTATTAAGTAACTTATATAATTGATCATCAGTGTTAAGACACTGGACATTGATACATATCTCGTAGTATAAATTCGCGTTACTGTAACTGCTGTAGTTAAATTTACCTAATTACAAGGTAAAGAATTTATCATAATTATATATATTTATATAAATTTAAGTGTAAAATATTTATAAATATAATTGTAGTAAAATTAACTAAATTTTAAGAAAGCGAAGATAATCGTGCAATATTAAAATAAGACAATCTTTATCTGACTATCACTATCTTGACCATTTCACCCGTTCGGAGCCCTGAAATCGGCACCACGACGTATTATTTTAACGCCCCTAGCCAATATCCCTACTTAGTACCCTTCTGTCCGGTTGTTCCTCCCTCTGACTGTTATCCCGCCGTTACCCCCGCTGCGCCCGCGCCTCCTTGTGGTTGCGGCCAATGTGCCCCTGGTGCCTTTAACTTAACACCTTTGGCACCCTCAACGTTGATCGTCAACCGATATACTGAAATCAACTACTTCGAAAATCAACACCTTCAACCACACCATCAACAGGCAGTACATCATCAGGTACATCAGAGTTCTGCTGTGGTAGTCCCGGAAAAGTTTTGCGCTTCGGCCGCATTCGATATGGTAAGATAAAATTCTGTGTTTCTGTTATATATGTTTTAATGTTGGCATCTATGTACCATAAGTTTTGTTGTCCGCAAGTAATAATGATCATACAAGCAATCGTAACAATGTTATTTAAAGTTATGTATACGTAATTTTATTCCTCGAAATACAGCCGAACTTCGATAACTCGAACTCTGACTTGCCACAAAAAAACTTCGACTTCGAGTTATCGATTAAGGTAAAAAAAAAACAGTTTCTTAATTTTATTATTTTTGAATACATTATTTCGATTTAAAATAATCAGTTATTTGTGATTAGATTGATTGATTCTTCTGTTGACTTTCGAAAAGCTTTCTACAGTAATTAAACTTTCATAAACAAAATCGGTGGTATTTGCGTTTGTTTGTAAATATAGGCGCAAGACGTTTAAGGAATTTGTTACTAAACCTTTGAAAGGTTATAGAGGAGGGCCCTCCGTCGATGTTCCTTCATCACTACCACTATTATCTTCTTGTGTAATGAAGGTATCAGGTTTTGAAATGTAGGACTCAATAATATCTTCATTTGTGGTGGACTCCGAAGTAACTAGATCATCATCCATGTGCATATTCTCATCAATATTGCAAATTTCTCCTATATTCTGTAACTTAATCCAAGTGTCATATTCGCTTTGAAGAATTTTTCGATTTTCAGTAGTATCATTTAAAAGTTCTTTCAGGAAAGTCAATGGAATTTTATCCTCATTCTCCCATACAAGGTACTGGCCAAATCCAGCATTTTAAAAACGGTTAGCAATTGTCTCAAACTTAACGTCCATATTGAGAGACAATTTTATTCTACTAATTGGGTTGAAAGAACCTATTGGTAATTTTTTTTTTCAATTGTCCACATTAGATAACAATATACAGTTAGATTTGTTGTTATTATTTTTTTTAATAACAACCTAGAATATCCTTTAACATTGCCAGGACTTTATTTTTAAAACAAAATTTCAAATACATCGTTTGATTATTTGTTCCATATTTCAAAGTTTAAAGTCTGTATAGAAACACCGTATACATAAATTAATATTAAAACTGAAAATACAACATGACAAAGATACTTTGAGGGTTGTAACGCGTAGGCTGAAAAGTTTTTAGTCTGACACATAGATGTGGCCCTTTTCAAAAAATTTGCTACTAAACCATTGGAAGGTTGTAGAGATGATCTTTTATCACTATCACTAGTATCTTCCTCTCTAATGAAGGTATCAGGTTTTGAAATGTAGGACTCAATAATATCTTCATTTGTGGGGAACTCCGAAGTAACTAGATTATCATCCATGTGCATATACTCATCAATATTTCAAATTTCTCCTGTATTCTGCAACCTAATTCAAGTGTCACATTCGCTTTGAAGAATTTTTCGATTTTCAGTAGTATCATTAAAAAGTTCTTTCAGGAAAATCAATGAAATTTCATCCTCATTCTCCCATACAAATTATTGGCCAAGTGCAGCATTTTTAAAATAGTTAGCAACTGTCTCAAACTTAACGTTGGTATTGCACGCTTTTACTATTTCGTCAGCACAGTACATTAAAGTGATGTTAATTGTTTTATTTTTTTCTATTTGCTCAATACTTTTCTTTAAAATTCTGCCGTGATGGTGATTTTTTAAAATTATATAAAAACAACACTATGTTTTAATTTCCAATATATTTAAAGTCACTTGACAATTGTTTCACCATACAATAGCTTCTTCAGAAATAAATAAGAAAGAAAAATATCTGGTAGTAATTCTGATTTCTTAAAATTATCCTTAATTACCTAAGATTATGCTAATCATTTTATTATATTATTTACAGACAGAATTATTTTAAGAATGCAAATCTGTGGTACTATTTCCGAGAACTAATAAAGATTAAGTAAGGGTGAATGGTTTAAGTCTAACTGTTCGTTTAATAATTGATTGTTTGTTAATTTCAAGACATTCAAGCAAATTTAATTTTTTATATTTATTTTCTACATGTAGGATTTTTAACGTATCATCAAAATTATGGGATTCGATTATTATATGGGTTGCGTAATGTGAATTGTTCTTATTTTTTAAATAACTATGTTTATGTTCTTTAATGCGAGTTTCAAAAGATCTACTAATACTGGGTAATCCTTTAAGCCCTTTACTAGCGGAAATTTTTTATGGATCATTTAGAACTAAAAATTCATCAAAACACGGTAAGCAAAAATATTGTTTACTGGTATAGATATGTTGACGATATCATTTCCTGTTTCACAGGAACAGATAGATAACTAACAATCCTTCTTAACTTCCTAAATAATTTGCATCCTAATATTAAATTTACCATAGAATTAGAAACCAATAACTCTATAAATTTCTTAGACATATCTATATCAAAAGTGAACAATAAACACGATTTCTCGATTTTTCACAAACCTTCACATACTGACACAGTGATACACAATAGTTCATCCCACCCGTATCCTCACAAAATGGCAGTTTTTAACTCTTTCATACATAGATTGTTACATATCCCTATGACTAAAATTAATTTTTAACAAAGAATTCAACATAATCAAACAAATAGCAATTAATAATGGATATGACCCCAACATTATAGATAATATCTTGAATAAAAAACCTTTAAACAAGCAATCTCTCTAATTTATCCCACAATTAATGACAAAAAAGGAAAATTTAGTACACTCACATACACCGGGAAAATAACTAGAACAATTTCCAAACATTTAATAAAAAAAACAATAAAATAGCATTCAAAACCAGTAATTCCTTAGGGAGTATAATTTTGAATAACAAAACCAAATCTAAGAAATCCTTAAAATCCGGAGTTTATTTATTAAATTGTGGATCGATCTTTTGAAACTCGCATTAAAGAACATAAACATAGTTATTTAAAAAATAAGAACAATTCACATTACGCAACCCATATAATAAACGAATCCCATAATTTTGATGATACGTTAAAAATCGTACATGTAGAAAATAAATCTAAAAAATTAAATTTGCTTAAATGTCTTGAAATTAACAAACGGAAAAACTCCAATCAATTATTAAACGAACAGTTAGACTTAAACCATTCACCCTTACTTAATCTTTATTAGTTCTCGGAAATAGTACCACAGATTTGCATTCTTAAAATAATTCTGTCTGTAAATAATATAATAAAATGATTAGCATAATCTTAGGTAATTAAGGATAGTTTTAAGCACTATATAACCAGAATTACTACCAAATATTTTTCTTTCTTATTTACTTCTGAAGAAGCCATTCTATGGTGAAACAATTGTCAAGTGACTTTAAATATATTGGAAATTAAAACATAGTGTTGTTTTTATATAATTTTATTATGAATTTCCAACAAGTATCGGCTAACACAATCAACGATGTGATTTTTTAAGTTATATATGACACCTTGATCAAGTGGTTGCAATTTGGATGTCATATTTGAAGAAAAAAATGATTTGGTGAACTGTAATTTTTGCTGAATGTTCTTGGGGTGTACCGACAATTATCTATGAATCTTTCTTCCAGTAGGTTTAAAGCGTTTATACAATTTTAACAGCCACAGCTTTATAATCGAGAGGCAACCATTTGACTCCTCGAAAACAACGGGGTTGATTATTTTTGCCTATCAACAGTATTTTCAGTTTTTCTGATCCATCTATATTTGCAGCAACTAATATCGTTTCTCTTACTTTACTATGTTTTCCCCCCGTGGCACTTTTCGCTTTTAAATGTAATGTTTTGTCGAGAGGGCATTTGAAAAATAGTCCAGTTTCATCCGCGTTAAATATGTCCCACTCTTGATAAGAGAAAAGGTAAAACGTCGCGTTTCTATTTATCGCAGTCCTTGTCACTCACATCGTTACTTTCTCCACATGCTTTTTTCTGACATTTGCTCTATCTATAATAAATTATTAAAATTTAAAATTTGATAAAAAAAAATACGTAACGTACCTTCGTTTCCAATTGTCTAACTAGCCAGTACTTGCTTGGAAATTTTCTTCTCCCAATCTTCTAGAAAATTTTAAAGCCTTTTCTTTTATTTACTTCCCCCCCCTCCGATAAATTTTGATTCCTGGCCATTTTGAACCACTGTAAACTTTGCTTTATCTACATGTTCAAAAACGCTGGTTTTTTCATTCTTTTACTGGTTTCACAAGTAGCACCACTTTCTATTGCTTTGATAATAGATTCATTAATTTTTAAAATGATGACAACGTATTTGGAACGATGTTATACCATACTTAATAGCGACGTATTTTTTTCTTGAACCACTTTTCACTTCTTATATCATCTTCAACTGATAAGGTTTTGAAAACTCGTTTTGCGGACATATTTTCAAAAATGCCACGATTGTACACAACACGACCTAACTTCAGCTTATTTCCTAAGAAATAAGAATATCTACTGATATCTCTAACACAAAAGCCGACTGGCGCTGCCGAAACGATGGAGATTTCACCGAAAAATGCGACGTAACAATAGAGACTTCACCGAAAAATTCGACTTATCAAAGTTGACGACGCATTATTTTGTTCAAGTTATCAAGAATTCGAGTTATAGAAGTTCGAGTTATCAAGTAAAATTTACGTTGACATTTTAGTCTTAACTCTGTTGTCACCCAATATTGTTCGAAGTATCAAAAATTCGAGTTATCAAAGTTCGAGATATCGAAGTTCCGCTGTAATTATAATTCTCCATAATCATGTTTTATTTAATTGTGTTCATTTTCTTTAATAATGTTGGAAATTAAGAAGAAAATCTCCTTTTTGTAAAATGTTTAATATAATAAAAAAAAATTCCTTTTGCATCGAAGATACAAGAATAAACATAGTAGTCTTTTTTCTTGTTTGTAACATGTTACTTATCTTTTCACTAACCACGATTTTGAGCAGAAACTCTTTAATGACAGATGTTCCTTCCAGATGGTTAAAGCTATTTCATCATAGCACTATTTTAGAAAAACATACTCTGACGTGAAAATAGGCTATTTAAATATTAGGTAGCCAGTATTTCCATAAACTTTCAAAAATAATTGTTAAATGTTGAGTAATTTAACAGGAGTGAATAAGAATTGGTTAATGTTTCTCAAAACTGAGCTACCAAACATTAAAATAAAGGTACGTAAAAAGAATGTAGTTTTTTTTTGTCTTCGTATATTCAAGGCATTCATTATCACCAAAGTATAAATATGTTTAAAACTTTCTTACTAAACGGAGATTTAAATAGAGCCACAGTAACCTTTATGTGAAAGTGTTTGGTGGATGTAGCCCGCTTAATTCCTCCTAAATACATGTGGTGCTAATACTTCAAATCCGTATGAGGTTCGGCTTGTTGCCCCTCGTTCAAACCTTTTTCAAGCAGTCTTTTATATGGAGAGCCTCATCCCTTTGGAATAATTTGCCCAGGACTATGTTTCCGACCAAGTACAATTTACAGCGATTCAAGAGTAACGTGAATCGCTTTTTCCGCACACGTGTCGCTCCTGTGGCGCTTTAGGGATTTTTCTCTGCAGCGCGTGTGCTAGGCGCATAAAAAAATTGTTATTATTTCAAATTTTGTGCCTAATAAAAGGTGAAGATAATCTTTTGGAATATACAATATCTTCTGTTTCATATATTTATGAGGATTAAAACAGTATCAGTAGAGCATGTTTAATTTCTAGACAATCTTCATTATCTGGATAACATAATACCCATCAGCTATTTTTTCTATTATTCTATAGTGATTGTTGTAAACTTAATAGCGACGTCTTTTTTTCTTGAACAACTTGTCACTTCTTGTATCATCTTCAATTGATAATTTTTTTTATTATTCTATAGTGTTTGTGTAGATGATCAAAATATTGTGCGAAAATGTGTAACATAAGTCCTAATGTGAACAAATCACTAATTAAGATACATAGACAATTTCTACCGTTCCCCAAAATTCCCTTTTTACTTTTCCAATGTGTTTATTAAATATCAGTTCGAATATGTAAATCTTCGGAATAGTAAACACACACACACAAATAAGTTTAAAAAACCTGTATGAGACGATAATAATGAGGATCCATCCTTATTCTCTACTGTTCAAGGTGTCGACATTCTATGACCGTTTGACCATAAACGTTAGGAGTAGGTCAAGGCAGCCAATGTTGATTTCAGTTTTGAGGCCATCTTTTAAATAATGCAAACAAATGAATTCATGTCGCACTTACTTTACCCTTAAGTTATATTTGAGATTATCCTAAGTTGGTTTGAGAGGCAATTTTATTCTGCTAATTATATTGAAAGAATCTATTGGTAATTTTTTTAATTATTCATATTAAATAACAACATACAGCTAGATTTTTTTTATTAAATTTTTTTAATAACAACCTAGAATATCCTTTATCATTTCCTGACTGTTTTTATCGTTAAAATTTTAAAATTAAAACAAAATTTCAAGTACATCGTTTGATCTATTTGTTCCATATTTCAAAGTTTAAAATCTGTATAGAACACCGTATACATACATTAATATTAAACTGAAAATACAACATGACAAAGATACTTTGAGGGTTGTAACGCGTAGGCTGAAAAGTTTTTAATCTGACACATAGATGTGGCCCTTTTCAAAAAATTTGCTACTAAACCATTGGAAGGTTGTAGAGATGATCTTTTATCACTATCACTAGTATCTTCCTCTCTAATGAAGGTATCAGGTTTTTGAAATGTAGGACTCAATAATATCTTCATTTGTGGGGAACTCCGAAGTAACTAGATCATCATCCATGTGCATATTCGCTTTGAAGAATTTTTCGATTTTCCGTAGTATCGTTTAAAAGTTTTCTTTTAGGAAAATCAATGGAATTTCATCCTCATTCTCCCATACAAATTATTGGCCAAGTGCAGCATTTTTAAAAGAGTTAGCAACTGTCTCGAACTTAACGTTGGTATTGCACGCTTTTACTATTTCGTCAGCACAGTACATTAAATTGATGTTAATTCTTTTATTTTTTTCTATTTGCTCAATACTTTTCTTTAAAATCCTGCCGTGATGGTGATTTTTTAAGTTATATATGACACCTTAATCCAGTGGTTGCAATTTGGATATCATATTTGAAGAAAAAAATGATTTAGTGAACTGTAATTTTTGCTGAATGTTCTTGGGGTGTACCGGACAATTATCTATGAATCTTTCTTCCAGTAGGTTTAAAGCGTTTATCCAATTTTAACAGCCACAGCATCAAGAGGCAACCATTTGACTCCTCGAAAACAACGGAGTTGATTATTTTTTGCCTATCAACAGTATTTTCAGTTTTTCTGATCCATCCATATTTGCAGCAACTAATATCGTTTCTCTTACTTTACTATGTTTTCCCCCGTGGCACTTTTCGTTTTTAAATTTAATGTTTTGTCGAGAAGGCATTTGAAAAATAGTCCAGTTTCATCCGCGTTAAATATGTCCCACTCTTGATAAGAGAAAAGGTAAAACGTCGCGTTTCTATTTATCGCAGTCCTCGTCACTCACATCGTTACTTTCTCCACATGCCTTTTTCTGACATTTGCTCTATCTATAATAAATTATTAAAATTTAAAATTTCATAAAAAAAATACGTAACATACCTTCGTTTCCAATTGTCTAACTAGCCAGTACTTGCTTGGAAATTTTCTTCTCCCAATCTTCTAGAAAATTTTAAAGCCTTTTCTTTTATTTACTTCCCCCCTCCGCTAAATTTTGATTCCTGGCCATTTTGAACCACTGTAAACTTGCTTTATCTACATGTTCAAACGCTGATTTTTTCATTCTTTTACTGGTTTCACAGGTAGCACCACTTTCTATTGCTTTGATAATAGATTCTTTATTTTTTAAAATGATGACAACGTATTTGGAGCGATGTTATACCATACTTAATAGCGACGTATTTTTTTCTTGAACCACTTTTCACTTCTTATATCATCTTCAACTGATAAGGTTTTGAAAACTCGTTTTGCGGACATATTTTCAAAAATGCCACGATTGTACACAACACGACCTAACTTCAGCTTATTTCCTAAGAAATAAGAATATCTGCTGATATCTCTAACACAAAAGCCGACTGGCGCTGCCGAAACGATGGAGATTTCACCGAAAAATGCGACGTAACAATAGAGACTTCACCGAAAAATTCGACTTATCAAAGTGGACGACGCATTATTTTGTTCGAGTTATCAAGAAATTCGAGTTATAGAAGTTCGAGTTATCAAGTAAAATTTACGTTGACATTTTAGTCTTAATGCTGTTGTCACCCAATATTGTTCGAAGTATCAAAAATTCGAGTTATCAAAGTTCGAGATATCGAAGTTCTACTGTAATTATAATTCTCCATACTCATGTTTTATTTAATTGTGTTCATTTTCTTTAACAATGTTGGAAATTAAGAAGAAAATCTTCTTTTTGCAAAATGTTTAATATAATAAAAAAAATTCCTTTTGCATCTTGTTTATAACATTACTTATCTTTTCACTAACCACGATTTTGAGCAGCAACTCGTTAATGACAGATGTTCCTTCCAGATGGTTAAAGCTATTTCATCATAACACTATTTTAGAAAAACATACTCTGACGTGAAAATAAGCTATTTAAATATTAGGTAGCCAGTATTTCCATATACTCTCAAAAATTAATTGTTAAATGTTGAGTAATTTAACAGGAGTGAATAAGGATTGATTAATGTTTCTTAAAACTGAGCTACCAAACATTAAAATAAAGGTACGTAAAAAGAATGTAGTTTTTTTGTCTTCGTATATTCAAGGCATTCATTATCACCAAAGTATAAATATGTTTAAAACTTTCTTACTAAACGGAAATTTAAATAAGGCCACAGTAACCTTTATGTGAAAGTGTTTGGTGGATGTAGCCCGCTTAATTCCTCCTAAATACATGTGGCGCTAATACTTCAAATCCGTATGAGGTTCGGCTTGTTGCCCCTCGTTTAACCTTTTTCAAGCAGTCTTTTATATGGAGAGCCTCATCCCTTTGGAATAATTTGCCCAGGACTGTGTTTCCGACCAAGTACAATTTACAGCGATTCAAGAGTAACGTGAATCGCTTTTTTCCGCATACGTGTCGCTCCTGTGGCGCTTTAGGGATTTTTCTGCAGCGCGTGTGCTAGGCGCATAAAAAAATTGTTATTATTTCATATTTTGTGCCTAATAAAAGGTGAAGATAATCTTTTGGAATATACAATATCTTCTGTTTCATATATTTATGAGGATTAAAACAGTATCAGTAGAGCATGTTTAATTTCTAGACAATCTTCATTATCTGGATAACATAATACCCATCAGCTATTTTTTCTATTATTCTATAGTGATTGTTGTAAACTTAATAGCGACGTCTTTTTTTCTTGAACAACTTGTCACTTCTTGTATCATCTTCAATTGATAATTTTTTTCTATTATTCTATAATGTTTGTGTAGATGATCAAATATTGTGCGAAAATGTGTAACATAAGTCCTAATGTGAGCAAATCACTAATTAAGATACATAGACAATTTCTACCGTTCCCCAAAATTCCCTTTTTACTTTTCCAATGTGTTTATTAAATATCAGTTCGAATATGTAAATCTTCGGAATAGTAAACGCACACACACAAATAAGTTTAAAAAACCTGTATGAGACGATAATAATGAGGATCCATCCTTATTCTACTGTTCAAGGTGTCGACATTCTATGACCGTTTGACCATAAACGTTAGGAGTAGGTCAAGGCAGCCAATGTTGATTTCAGTTTTGAGGCCATCTTTTAAATAATGCAAACAAATGAATTCATGTCGCACTTACTTTACCCTTAAGTTATATTTGAGATTATCCTAAGTTGGTTTGAGAGGCAATTTTATTCTGCTAATTATATTGAAAGAATCTATTGGTAATTTTTTTAATTATTCATATTAAATAACAACATACAGCTAGATTTTTTTTATTAAATTTTTTAATAACAACCTAGAATATCCTTTATCATTTCCTGACTGTTTTTATCGTTAAAATTTTAAAATTAAAACAAAATTTCAAGTACATCGTTTGATCTATTTGTTCCATATTTCAAAGTTTAAAATCTGTATAGAACACCGTATACATAAATTAATCTTGAACTGAAAATACAGCATTACAAAGATACTACGAGGATTGTATGATAAGTACCTGGACTGTCCAGAGATGACGCTACTACTATTTAAAATTCTCGTAAATATAACCTTTCACAAGAATCCTGTCAAATTTTCAAGTCGCTGTGTGATTTAGTTTCTGAGGGAGCCATTTAAATAAAACAACTTTTGTGATTTTACATATATGTATATATATATATATATATATATATATATATATATATATATATAATAAAAGACTATTTTTAGTCAATTTCCACTGGTTTATTTATAATTGTGATGACTCGTTTCGCTGTCGATGTAGCTTTTTCAGATCTACATTTTACACTATCAAGTTAGGTTTAATGTTTACAATTTTATATTATTTCTTAATTATAACATTACACCTATTTAAATTATATTGTTAGTATTGGAGAACCCACACAGACATGGTATTAGGAGAATAAATTCAATAATGGTGAATTGTTTAAATCTACCTGGTCGTTGATCAAAGTACCTGTAGTCCTTAATCGATTTATTTGCATTGTCGCTAAAAGGTTTAGTTTTAAACCTTTTTGTTAGGTGTGTAAAATTTTTAAATTCTTATTAAACGTATGATTCTCTGTTAAAAGATGATTGGATATTTATCAATTAATATGTAGGTCATGTCCTAAAGCATATATAGGACAAACTGGACGTAAATTTATACAAAGAATTACAGAATATGAAAAAAGTTTCATCCATAGAAAGTCTAATTTAACATATGCTAATCATCTTTTACCAGAGAATCACACGTTTAATAAGAATTTCAAAATTTTACACACCCAACAAAAAGGTTTAAAACTAAACCTTTTAGAGACAATGCAAATAAATCGATTAAGGACTTCAGGTACTTTGTTCAACGACCAGGTAGATTTAAACAATTCACCATTATTGAATTTATTCTCCTAATACCATGTCTGTGTGGGTTTTCCGATACTATTAATATAATTTAAATAGGTGTAATATTATAATTAACAATTAATATAAAATTGTAAACAATAAACCTAACTTGATAGAGTAAAATGTAGATCTGAAGAAGCTGTATCGACAGCCAAACGCGTCATCACAATTATAAATAAACCAGTGGAAATTGCCTAAAAACAGTATTTTATTATATATTTATAATGAATTTCCATCAAGTAGAAGCTACAACCATCCGAAATACTTGTTTTTGAAAAAGAAAACGAATGATGAGATAAAAGTGGACCTCAGCGCAGTCGATGGGGACTCTGCACCTTCGTTATCGACCATAAAATATTGGACAGCTGAATTCAAACACGGCCGTACAAGCATTTTTGGTGAAGAACGTCCAGGTCGTCCAAATGAGGTCACCACCCCAGAAATGATTAAAAGAATCCACAATATAGTGATAAATGAGTAAAAATCCGTGAGATTCTTTAGAATCTATGAAGAAACTGAGTTAATTCGGCTTGCAGACGCATCTCTTGTATTAGTGGACCAGGGTGAGGGATAGACAGGGCTTCATGGATGATTTGTTCCCAGGTTGGTGAAAGGTAACGATCTGTGTCACGATAAAGGTTGTTTAGAAGTTTTGATATGTCTATGGACTCCTGAATTTTCCTAGGATTGAGAAAGGAATTTATTGCGAGGATCTTTAATTGGTCAAAGAGTATCCTGGGTCATGCTGGTGTTCTGCTAGTTATAAACTTAAAATATTACGAAGACGTACTGTTCTTTAATTCCAGTACATATATTTCCGTCGTTTCGCCGATTTGGGTTTTACCATAGCTACTTGGGATTCTGGAGCCTCCTGGGTGTCAGAGGGGAATCTAAAATGTTCTGAAAATTGAGAGAATGTAGAGAAACGTGTTTTATATTTCCATCTAATCTTCGGAGATAGAGCGGTGCATACCCCAACCCATATTGAAGGTATTCACGGATTTATAACAGGATATCTGCTTTAGTTTGAATTGAAAACTACGAAAGATATCAAGGAAAAAACGACGCCGGATGTGTTTGAAGAATATTTTTCTAAAATTATACTATTACTATTTTGGGCAATGCCAGTTATCATTCTCGGTTGGTGGAAAAATTGTCGGTAACTTCTGCGACAGTGGGCATCTCAATTGAATGGGTACAGAACATTTTAACAACTTATTTAAATATAAGAAAGCTTTCCGCAAGATGGGTGCCGCGATTGTTCACAATTGACAATAAATACGCACGTGTGTCAACTTCAAAACAATGTTTGGCGATGTTAAATCGGACTGATTTTTGGTGTCGATTCGTAACTATTGACGAAACATGAATTCATCACAGCACATTAGAGACCAAAGAATAGTCCCAACAGTGGGTTTTCCGTGGTGGACCGGCGCTAAAGAAGGCCAAGGCGAATTAATCGGCCAACAAAGTCATAGCCACAGTGTTTTGGGATGCACGCGGCATAATCCACGTCGATTATCCTGAAAAGGGCAAAACGATTAATGGAGAGTATTATGTCAACTTATTGGATCGTTTCATCCATACTGTGAAAGAAAATCGTCCACATTTGACGAAGAAAAAAAATTCTCTTTCATCAAGACAATACATGCGTGCACACTTGTGTCATCGCCATGGCAATATTTCATGAGTTAGGATACGAATTGCTTCCGCATATACCATATTCGCTAGATTTAGCTCGCAGCGATTATTTCCTATTTCCGAATATGAAGAAATGGCTCGGCGGAAAGAAATTTGGTTCAAACGATGAGGTTATTGTTGAAACAAACGCCTATTTTGAAGGTTTTGACGAATCGTATTTTTTAGCTGGAATACTAAAGATAGAAAAACGTTAAACTACGTGTATCGAGCTAAAAGCTAAAAGGCTGAAAAATAAAATAAGTTTTACACATAAAAATATTTTTTTCTTGTCAAGAACAGGTACTTATTATACCACCCTCGTATACACGATATTTTAATGTAGATTGATCAAAGGAATTCTAAACAAATGAAATAACACGAAAAACTTTTTTGTAAAAAATGGAAATAAAACAAACCAATAATCACCCGATAATATATCTGTCCCTTTAAAATCACGCAAGTCTATACATATAAAAAAATACTGAAGTAAAATGACAGACTTTAATGCAGCAATTCATGTATGCTTATATCGGTTGTCAGCTTATTTTTAGTTGTCAAATTTAGCTTTATTTTTTTCGACGTGATCAAATCCATAACTTAATTTGATATAAGCCGTGTTTGATTGATAAATATCAGTTTTTCCGTACCGATCTGAAATCGTTGGTGAAGGATCCTAAACAAACTTTAGTTGTCAGGAATTATTTGATTAGGATTAGAAATGTGAAATAAGGTTATTCAATTTAAAGCGAAAGTTAATCAATCAGTGTGTACTAGACCTCCATAAATACGTGTTTGTATTAAACAGAAATAAAACATAAACAATTTACCTGTGAAAAATGTGGGATCAATAGGGTGTTTCTGATTCCGTCCGGCTAAGCATCATTTTTAAGAAATTTGACCGAACAGGTGACTTAATTTAGGGTCAAATAAATACGTGCTTATCAAAACTTATTTGAATCGACAGAGAACTGTATATAAATGACAAAAAACTTCAATCCCCGCGGCGTCACCTGATATTAACTATCAACTCACACCTAATTCATATTCTTTCACTATTGCTATTACGAAAAGTAAGTACTATTTTCTTGAACCGTCCAGTATAGATTAAGAAAACCGACCAAGTGCAAGTCGGAGTTGCGCAATTAGTGTTTCCGTATGGTGATTGCTTTTAAAATAAATATAGCATCTTAGCTATCTAATAGCAAATAAATCAATCTAGCTCAATCTAGAATCTAGTAAAAAAAGTGTAAAACAAGTATTTACTACCTAAATATTTGTTTAATTATAAATAATTCTTCTGCAATAATGTACTGAAAAGTATATTAAAAAAAAGCCTCCACCATAGGGTCAAGTCACAAAGTTTTTTATTTTTATACCAAATAAATTCTCAAACATGATAATTTTTCTCGCTCAATCTAGACTTTATGAAGAACATTCCAAAGTTTTGTCAAAATTTTTTGATTAGTATTTTTGAGATACGGGAAGGGGCAGGAATGTTTGGCCATTTTTTAAGAATAATACAAAGAAAAGTATCCCCAAGTAATTAAATCATATATATTTTTCAACTCTTAGTTTCACAAGCTTTCATTTGACATCCTACTCGATGACCTGGTAAAAAAAAATTTTTTGACTGCCGATTTTACCCCCCAAAAACTAACCCTTTAAGTCAAAGTTTAACTTTCACAGCGCCACGGCTCTGATTGGGCCATCAATTCTTATAGTTTTGAAGAAAATCGGATGTGACAGACGGACACTGAAGTATCCCATAAGTGTTCTGTACGAAACACTAAAAACAGCCTGTTTTATTAATGTAGTATCTATTATAGTTCCGTGGTAAATTTCGTAAAAATCTATTCAGCCAAAATTCTCATTTTGACATCCATGGGTAATTGTCCATCCATCTGTTAATCCATTGATTGTTCAATCTATTGTTAATCTATGGGTAATTAAAGACCCATTTAAATCTACTTTTAATATATTTGTGGCTTAATTTAATCCTAAATTTCTTATTTCCTATTGGTAGTAAATATTTATAATTATTAGTACGAATTAACGTACTTTTCCTTCAGAGTAAATATTGGCAACTACCTTTATACGTTATGTTATTTTTTACCGATATTTCCGATTAAAATTAAATACTTATTCCTACTATTATCGTATAAATTTGTATCAACCAGAACCCGATATAGTTGCTCTGGAAGATTTTTGTTTTTAATATTTGATGTTTTCAATGTCACAAAAGAAACGTTTTTAGAAAACGGTTTAAAATAAAGTTCTAGAACAAAGATCTTGGAAATGTACTGGAAAACCTGGCTATACATAGCTACATGCAGATGTAGCTATGTATAGCCAGGTTTTCCAGTACATTTCCAAGGTCTTAAAATTAACAACTAGCTAAGGTCTAAAAGTTAGATCCTTGTTCTTATATCTTTGACGACGTAATAATTTCTATTGTAAATAGATATATATATATATATATATATAATATATATATATATATATATATATATATATATATATATATATATATAATATATATATATATATATATATATATATATATATATATATATATATATATATATATACATATATATATATATATATATATATATATATATATATATATATATATATATATATATAAAACTAAGGAAGATTCTCGACCGTAGTAATAGGTAAGCTATTTGGAAGAAATTTCAGGACAGCGATCTATTATTATTAAAACTACTTATCAACTAGAGTTAAAAGGTCTAAAACTTAATATATTCTAATACAAAATACATAGCCTAACAACATGCTTCACCAAACACTGACATGGGACTAAAAAAACAACTACTAAGATAAGTCTGTTGATTCATATTCCCTATAGTGGTAAAGAATCTAAAACAAATGTTATAAACAATCATGAATAACAATCTCAAATTAGGAGGATAGAAAGTCCTATAACTGTTCAATATATATATATACATATATATATATATATATATATATATATATATATATATATATATATATATATATATATATATATAAATGTACATATATATGGTTTTAATGTAAGAACAACTGAAAACGGACGAAA
>CM032456.1:176848704-177066204 GCA_019049505.1 Pachyrhynchus sulphureomaculatus
AATAAAGTCTCACCCGCTTCAATAAATGCCTCCTTCACAACCAATCCATCATCAAATGGTTTCTTGTGTTTCGCCAATATATGAGATATTTTAAATGACGCGATCGTTGCAGCTTTTGATTGTTTGGCTGGTCTTGTGAACATGGTGTGTTCTTTTTTCAAACAAGTTATCAAATCACGTACTTTTCGTTTTCTTAATTCACTCTATGACGGAAAATCCTTTTCATAGTTTTTATGAACCGTTTTATGATGCCTCTCTAAGTTCCCACGCTTAGGTATTGCAACTGATGCACGGCAAATGAGACAAATGCACTTATCCTTTACCATACAAAAGAAAAATTCTTCCTCCCAATCGTTATTAAAATGATAAGTTTTACTTTTCTTCGCCGCACTCATTTTGGACTATTTATTAATAAACTTTGTATCGATGTATCGCCTTCAAGTTACAACTCAGACTGACTCCTATTCCTGCAGGCGCAACATTTATATCGGCGCGAACCAAGTCTCGAATGTTCCCGTCAAACACGCCGCCCGAAGTTTCTAGAAAAATCGGCAGGAATCAAAAACGCGGCTTTTCTTTGACAAGTACCGCGCGTTCCTTTGATAAAGCCGCCTTTTGCCGCTAGCAGGGGGTTATTACGATAAAAGAAAGTGATGAGGGGGTTATTCTGGCCTAATTGTGGATCGAATAAATTTTAGTAGTTTATTCATTACATTTTGTTTTAGTTGCCTAAAACAAAATCTGTGAATATCGGAATTTTTTTCTCGAGATCGACTCAAAAAGCACTCGCGATCGACCGTTTGAGCACCCCTGCTCTATATATTGACCGAAATTTCACTGTAGAGAGTTTTTCACTATATAAAGAGAAAATCGGTATATATTGCTATGTACGTAAGATATTCTAGGTCTTGAAAGAATTGCACTATAAAGAGTTTTTCACTATATAGAGTTTCACTATAAACAGTGTCGACTGTATATATATATATATATATATATATATATATATATATATATATATATATATATATATATATATATATATATATATATATATGTATATATTAAAGGTATATATTTTAAAGGTTAATAAGTGAATAATAAAAAAATGGCAATTATGTATTTTTATTGTATATTATAAGAAAATGTTAACATTATTTTTTATCGGGTTAAATGGACCACTGCACTGATGAAAACTATGGTACCTTATTATCTGCAGGATCACAAAAAAATTATCCAATCTGCAAAAATAAAATTAATCTTGTAAAATAATGTAGTAGATAAAAATCGTCCAAGGGTTTTTTTTCAAAAATAAAAAATTTACTGTGTTTGAAACTTTAATATGCAATTTTCGACCAAAATATTTTTGTTTAATTATTTATAAAAAAATTATCTATTAGAAAAATTGAAAAAACCTCTCGACATTTTGTAGAAAAAAATAATTATCAAGATTTAAAAAAAAAAGTTAAAAAATGTTAAAAACTGACAGTAATATTGCAGACAGTGTTTGAAAACAGGTAGTGGTCCCAATCCGACACCAGGTCACCTTTAATGCTATAACTTTGTAACACACACATGCCGCTCCTGGAGCGCTTTAGGGACTTCCCTGCAGCATGTGTGCTTAGACCCCTAAAGAAAAATGGAATTTTTTGAATAATTCTTAGAAGTATAGAGAATAAAAATTTGCAAAAAAAACGAATTTTTGAAAATTCGAGATGTATGTAATTAAGGGGTAAAACCACTCCAGGTCTCAAGTTTTTAATTAAACAAATATTTAAGTGTACAAAAATATTTTTTATACACTTTCTAGATACGACGTGCATTTTTACAAGCATGAACCGCAATACAAAAACTTCTTCTTGATATCTTTATTATAATTATTTTCAATTATAACGTCAAACGAGTCATTTACTTATTGGAAAATTATGAGTAATGAATTTCGGAGCACCCTATAAAAAGATTCTCCTTGAAAACCAGATGTAAACACAATCCGCGACCGCACTGGCAGCCATGTTGTTGGTATAATAGAGGACGCACGCGTAATAAAAAAATAGGACCTAAAAACACACATCCTTACGATCGACTTTCTGCTTAGCCGTTGGGTGCTTTTGTCTTAAAAATTTGATCGAGGGTAAACCGGTTCAAATTTAGCTCTCTACTAATCATTTTTAATGTTAATGGATAATCGGACATCACTGTGGTCCTTACTGTTTTCACATTGTCGTATATTTTTGAGTGTAACACGTAGGCTGAAAAGTTTTTGGTCTAGCTACTTAAAACATATATTTTTTTTTCAAAATTTTACTTTATTCATCAATATAGCCTCCTTCAAGAGCGATACAATCAGTCTAACGCTTTTCTTACATTTCTGTACCTTTTTTGTAGAAAGATTTGTCTTTGCCTTCAATATAGGCGTCAGTTTCGGCGATAACTTCTTCACTGGAGCCAAATCCCTTAATCGCGACCATTTTTTTTGAGGTCTGCGAATAGATAATAGTCGCTGGGAGCCAAATCTGAAGATTACGGTGGATCAGGAAACAATTCGAACTTCAGTTCATGCAATTTTGCCATCGTAACTATTGACTTGTGACACGGTGCATTGTCTTGATGAAAGAGCCTTTTTTCTTGTTCATTTGGAGCCGTTTCTTTGCGATTTCTGTCTTCAAACGCACTAATAACTTTATATAACATTCGCTATTGATGGTTTTTCCCTTCTCAGCATATTCGATGAAAATTATTTCATGCGCATCCCAAAATACCTTCCCAGCCGACTGTTGCGTCTTTGGTCGCTTCGGGCGGCTTTCACCGGCTGGTGTCTACTCAGCTGACTGCCGATTTGATTCCAGTGTGTAGTGGTGGATCCATGTTTCATCCATTGTCACATATCGCATGAAAAAGTCATTTTTGTTGCGCTTAAACAGGTCCAAACAGCGCTCACAATCATCAACACGTTGTTGTTTTTGGTCCACTGTGAGCAAACGCGGTACCCATTTCGAACAGTACTTTTCCATGCCCAAATGTTCATGCAAAATATGACCAACACGTTCTTTTGATATCTTTAGAGTGTCAGCTCACGCAATTTTACTGTACGGTCATCCAAAACAATTTTATGGATTTTTTTGATGTTTTCCGGTGTAACCACATCATTTGGGCGTTCAGAGCGTTCAGCACCATTTGTATCTGTACGACCGCGTTTAAATTCGGCATATCACTAAGTGATGAGTGATTTTCTAGGGGCAGAGTCCCCGTAACACTTATCAAGCCATTGCTTTGCTTGAACGGTATTTTTTCCCATCAAAAAGCAGTGTTAAATCAACACACGAAATTCTATTTTTTTCAATTGTTTTGAAAATATCAAAAGTAGCGTTAGTAAAACCACTGTAACTTGTAAACTAATCATCGAAATGTCAGGAAATTTTGACACGTATCGTTTGAAGGCTGGTACTTCCTAACAATCGTATGGATTTTTTTGAAAAAGTGGTAGAGGTCTTGCGGCACTAAGTTCATCTTCTACTTCATCTCAGCCCTCTAAAAGGACCCTATGCCCTGTATAGAGAATGTTAACTTTCCATAAGTGACAGTATTAGATTCGTGAAGCTCGACACAAAATTTGCTGACACAACATTGCTCATGTTTTCAACAATCGTGTAGCAACTGCCACGTAAAGCAAATGGTAGCAGAATTATCGGTTCTTGTATAGCGTTTCCAGTCTAGTTACTTTTTTACTTTACCACCTACACATATGTCTTTATAGGCCGTAATTAACATGTCTGGCAGTTCTCATTATAACCTACTGCCTTGCACTGATTGTTGAACCTAACCTGACGAGAAAAATCCCACTTGTCATCATACATCATAAAATCGAATACAGAAAACATACGCACGGTAAACAGACCAATATGTGTCCCGGCAAATAAATTTGAACTAAAAAAAGTTTAAATATTTGTACAAGTAAATAAATGTTTACATTCTAGGAGACTTAACTTCCCTAAATGTGGATGCATTGATAGCATGGGCGTGTATATGTTTAAACACTGATTGTTAGCGAGCTCTCTACCTGTCGTGTGGTTTGTGTATTTTTATTTAATGGGAATTTTAGAGTTAAATGGGTGTGATTTTGCTAAAAGTGGTAAAATATACACATCTTTCTCTTGTGCACATACGAGAGGTCCCGAAATATTTAGAGTAAAAAAACAAATTGATAAATGAAAAACATTTCTTAAAAATAACATTATCGGCATTCTTTGAATGCTCGGCACGTCGTTTCAGCGATCGCTGCCATTTATTGCCGGATATATTTTTAATTGTTTAATGTGGCGATTTAAACCAGGACTACATAAATTTGTAGCTTCTCATTTAGAAACCAATTTATGTGAGAAAAATTCTCAAATGACTGGCAAAAGTGTGTCCGAAGTGAGTAATGTAGTCCTATACTGCTGAAACGACGTTATCTGCTTCTAACCTGCCCCTGTCATCATCAATGAAGTACAAGTTCATTATGTCATATGCTGACACTGCCGCCAAAGTCGTTATCAGAGTAATGTAAAGGTTTTCAATGTTTCATACGTATGATTTTTACTAATTTATCAATATAAAGGGTCTTCCATTTGGGACTTGACAACTTTGAAATTTCACTGTGAACGCATCCTTAAGCCAATCACCGAACTGTCAACGTCAAAACATTCAGTAAAGTCAACATTTTCATCATGGTGAAGTACACGAACGAACAACGTTTACAAATAATTAAAATTTACTACCAAAATTTGGAGTCGGTGACTGCAACTTTAAGAGCGTTAACGCCAATTTTTGGTCATAATTCTCGTCCCAGTAGACAAGCAATTCATAGTCTAGTGAAAAAATTTGGGTTAACATATTCGCTGCTGGATGTTCCCGTGCCAGTGAGACAACGGGTTGGTCGAAGTGGCCAGAATATTGCTGCCGTTCAAGCGTCCATCTCAAACGAACCAAAACAGTCGATTTCACGGCGTTCTCAAGAATTGGGCATCGCTCAGACCACACTATGGCGAATTTTGCGAAAGGATCTTGGCCTGCACCCTTATAAGTTAAAGTTAACTCAAGAACTAAAGCCACTCGATCATATGAAGCGACGTACATTCTCGAATTGGGCTCTAGAAATGTTGAAAGAAGATGACCAAATTTCATCGCAAAATCATCTTTAGTGATGAAACGCATTTTTGGATAAACGGCTTCGTCAACAAACAGAATATGCGTTATTGGTCAGGTGAAAACCCTCATGTGCTTGAAGAAACATCACTTCATTCACAAAAAAATTACTGTTTGGTGCGGTTTTCATGCCGGTGGTGTCATTGGGCCGTTCTTTTTCGTTGATGAAAATAACCGTCACGTTACAGTCAATGGAGATCGCTACAGAGGCATGTTGCAACGTTATTTCTTTGATCAATTGCATGGGCTAGACATTAATGATATGTGGTTTCAACAAGACGGCGCCACAAGCCACACAGCGGGTGTAACAATCGACTTACTGCAATCTAAATTCGGTGAACGTGTTATATCGAGAAATGGTCCCGTCGAATGGCCGCCTAGATCGTGTGATTTATCACCTCTAGACTTCTTTTTATGGGGGTACGTTAAATCATTGGTCTATGCTAACAAGCCTGCGTCGTTAGAGGAGCTCAGAGCCAATATTGAAAGAGAGATAGCGGCCGTTTCCGTCGAAATGTGTGGCCGAGTCATCGAAAATTCGGTTCAACGAATCGACCGCTGCAAACGTGCCCGTGGTGGACATATGAATGAAGTCGAATTCCATACATAAATGTTTTGATTGTACTTCAAGCCGATAGTAAAATTTTCGAAATGTCTCAAATGGGTTGCGTTTTATTTCAAAAAAAAGTTGTCAAGTCCTTAATGGAAGACCCGATATATTCCTTTTTTTTTGCGAAAAAAAAAACATTTTTTTTGGCAATAAAATGAGTCTCCGTCACGCAATTTTCTAGGAATTTTAATAATTTTTTTTATAATCTTGGTTTTTGATTTTTCTATCGATTTATCTGGGCGAATTTTTGATTATTGACCATGATTTGAACTCATTTTTTCAATAAATATAGTTTTTAGCCATTTACAAAAAGAACATCAAACTTATCATAACCCTATGCAAAGAGGAAAAATGATTAGATTTCCTAAACTTAAGGCTTTTAAACTAGGAACTCTAAACCTAATATAACCTAATATAGCGAAGACCAAACCCAACATAACCTAATGTTGCGAACTTTAACCTTCTTCTTCTTCTTCCTTCTCATATGGTGTGTCATGTAATTAGGCCTACTGTATGTTTTATCCCCATTAAGTCTCTTCCGATGTGGACGTCAAGCATTCCTTCCACTTTAATTTTTTGGAGGTCTACCCTTAGTCCTTCTACCGCCAGGTTTATTGAGTTTAGCCTTTTTTACCAGTCTGTTGTCGTCCATCTGATCTACGTGCTTATTCCATTGGTTTTTTTCTAGTTCTGATCTATTTGGATATTTCTTGGATCGTGTAAATCTTTGTTGCGGATTTTGTCGTGGATAGTTTTTCCGTGTATGGCCCTAATCACCTTCATTTTTGTTGTCTTCATCATTTGTGCCATTTTACATGTGTCAGCTCTTGTTTCTACAGCATATGTAAAGATCGATCTCACTGTTGTTTTGTATATTCTTATTTGGCTTTCCACTGGGAGGTATTTATTTTTCCATACTATATCCGTCAGGCTATTAGGGATGCCTTCATAGACTGTTGTTTTACTTCCCTGTTTAAGTCTCCGTAGCTTGTTATCATTGTTCATCGGTATTTAAAATTATTAACCTCTTCAATAATACTTCCTTGGGTCTCCAGCTTGCGTCTTAATAATGCTTTTGAAGTCTTTTAACTTTAACTTAACATAACCTAATGTACCGAACTCCAAACCTAACCTAACATAATGCAGCAGGTACAAATGGAGTTATTGTCACAATCCGTGGGCTTTTCAGTATCCTGAGGCATTTTAAACACGCACAAACAAACGTACACTTGGACGAATCCTTCCGTAATGGCGTCTGTTAATAGATGCAAGTACGCAGCGTGCTTGCGCTGAACGGCTATCGCAACTCTGCAGCGGCCATATTTCAAAACGATACTTAAAAAAACCCACCTCGTAATAAGTTGGGAAAGAAATAATATACGATCTACTAAGCAAGCACTGCCACCACCACTTTCTGAACATCTTTATAGATACGGAATACTGACAATCACATCTGATAATGGGCTACTGCTGCCTGGTACAGTCATGTGGAAAATTGTATTTTCCGCATTAGTACGACAAATTATTTTCCGGATGACAAATCGATCAGTAAGTACTAATTTTCTAAGAAAATGCATAAAAGAAGCTTTTTGTAAGGAATAGAGATACAATAAGTTTTTATATAAGAATTTAACATGTATATTTGAAGGTATTTTTGCTTGAAAATTTACCAGAAGAAATCCTTTAGATTAGGTAATATTAACATGAAAATTAATATAAAGATACAGTCCGTCAAGTAAGAACGCGTTCGCGATAATTCGTTTTTGGTAGATGCGATTCTAGCGGTTCACAAAAAATTGGTAGAGGAAACCTTTGTCTGCGACGCATTTTAGTAAAAGTATTAGTCGATTCCGAACTTTTGTCGAAATCAAGTAAAATCCAAAAAGTATATTAAAAAGTCGGTGTCGTTTGTGAAGAAGTGGGTAAATCATTTTAACGCGATGAAAAATGTCGACGACTTGCCGAAACGTGACGCTGCACCAAGGGGCGGCAAAATTAAGAAAATCGGGTTTGAATGTGTCCCATGAGACCATTCCACAACATCTTCGTGCTCATGATGTCAAATTCCGAAGCACGTTGAAGAAACCTTTGCTGGGCGAAAATCACGTCGCGAAACGGCTCGCTTGGGTTCCCGATAAGATACTAGAGTAGCCCTCACAATCGCTGGACGCCAGCCCTATTGAAAACGTTTAGTCCCTTGTAAAGAAGAAGCTCAGAGGTAAGACTCTGAGGACTTTGACTCAGTTGTCTCGCGAGATTTGGAGATCATTGCCGCGCGAGTGTGCAGAAAATCTCATCGACAGCATGCCTCGAAGATGCCAGGCGATTATTGATGCTGGAGGCGATTGGACAGCTTACTATAGTAATTGCACCGTCGTTAGCACACCCAAGAATACATTGATGGCAAACAATGTTCTCGAAACACATTTTTTCAGGAATACGAACGGTCACGTTCTTACTTCACAGATTGTATGGCAGACAAGTTGACGTATATTTTTTTAAATCAATTTTTATTTGAATTTTGATGCGATTGGACTGAAATGTAGCTTAAATTTTTCTACCAAAATGTCTTTAAATATTTATGTATGTGACTAACATTTATTTCGGCAATATGACCAAAAAAGAAAAATAATCAATTCAATATTTTAAAATACTACTGTAAAAATAGAGCTTCGCAACATATAAACCTATCCCCATGATCTTTAAATCAGAAAATTACTTTTCCAGCACTTCTTTTTTCCGCAGCTTCACAGATGTCCACTCTTTTGTCAAAATTTTCAATGACATTTTGGCATAATTGCAGTTCTAACTCACCAATAACGTAAGTAATTTCGTCCTTCTGCTCAGGAATCGATTGCGGGTTATTCTTATAGACCTGGCTTTTCACGGAACCCCAAAGAAAATAGTCCAACGGAGTCAGATCACATGATCTTGGTGGCAAATTAAAATCACGCTTGGACATCGGCTACTCAGACGAATATTTGCAGACGGATGGAAGTCATTCAGGTTAACAAAGACCTGGAAGAAATTCTATCTTGGGGTGACAGTAACCAAGCGGAATTTAAACGCTACAAAAACCCAGGCGGAAATTTTTTCTAAAAAAGTTAACGTTGCTGAACCCGACATAGTTATGTCGGGGCCCTCCATTCCTCTAACATCGTCCCTCAATTTGTTAGGCGTTAATTTGGGAGCAAATATATCCTAGCATGAACATGTTGCAGGCATAGCAAAGAGAACTTCTCAAAAGTTGGGAGTATTATTTCGAACCAGAAAGCTTTACACTCCACAAGAACTGTTAATTCTTTACAAAGCTCAAATTCGACCAACTATGGAATACTGGGCTCCGCTCCCAAACATACACTGCATTTGTTGGCTTCTATTCAGAGAAGAGCTGTCGTCTGATCGGAGACCCGGAAAACTGACCGGCGGCCTTGATTCGCTGGAATATCGAAGAACGGTTGACGACTTGAGCCTATTCTACAAGTATTTTCATGGAAAGTGTTCAAGGAGCGGTGCATGTTAGAAATACACGTCGCGCTAATATTTCACATCCGTGTGAGGTTCAGCTTGATACTCCTCTTACAACGCTTTTCAAGGAGTCTTTTATATGGAGAACATCATCTTTTTAGAATAATTTGCCCAGGACTATGTTTCCCACTGAGTACAATTTACAGCGATTCAAGAAGAACGTAAATCGCTTTTTCCGCACACATGTCGCTCCTGTAGCGCTTTAGGGATTTCCTGCAGCACGTGTGCTAGACCCATAAAAAGGAAAAAATCATCGTTTCTGGAGATTACACGTCTAGCAAATTTTCCTGCAACAACTATATGGTTTCACGAGCAGTGTGACAGGTTGCGCCTTCCTGCTGAAACCAAATATCCTCCAGAGTATTATTATTCAATTCAGGCCACAAATATTCAGTTATCATCTCACGATATCGAAGATCATTTACAGTTACAGCTTCACCAGAATCATTTTCGAAGAAACATGGACTAATGACACCTTCTGACCAT
Organism: Pachyrhynchus sulphureomaculatus; assembly: GCA_019049505.1. NCBI lineage: Eukaryota > Metazoa > Arthropoda > Insecta > Coleoptera > Curculionidae > Pachyrhynchus > Pachyrhynchus sulphureomaculatus. Next base: position 176,858,510 of record CM032456.1, read on the forward strand.
AATGCACCCCAAACAGTGACTCGTTTAGGGATTAAAGTTCTCGGATGAATCAATCGTGGATTTTCCTCACCTCAAATACGGCAATTTTGTTTATTAACATAGCCACCAATTTGAAAATGAAATGCTTCTATGGCTTTAGTTCCTGTGTTATTTGAAGCTGATATGCCTTCAGAGCTAAATCCTTTCGTAAAATACGCCATGTTGTGGATTCACTGAGTCCAACTTGTTCTGAACGTCGACTGATTGATATTTTTGAGTCTTCATGCCTTTAAATATTTATGTACAGTGACTCACAGCTTAAATGATGCAGTCGCTATAAGAAAAGACTAACTGGTCTCAGTGCCTCTTTATTTATTTGGAAAAAAACAACTTATTGAAATTAAATTAGTAAAGAGTCTTCTAAAAAAGTATGAATTACTTTTTGTCTTAAATATACCTTACTTAATTAACGATAAATAATTAATTAAATTATATGCGATTTTAACGTCACAGCTTAAATGATGCAAAATTTAATATACCAAAACTATTAGAGAAAACAAACTGTAGAATTTGAAATAAGCCTGCTAATATTTGGTCGGGCCTCCCTCATTATCAATAACGGCTTGTAATCTTCTGGACATTGATTCAATTAACTTTCTAGTATACTCCGGGGAAATAGTGTTCCATGCTTCAGTAATTTTTACTTTTAATTCAGTTTTATTTGATATTGGGGCACTATTTACTTTATTTTTTTAATGTCAGCCACAAATTTTCAATTACATTTAAGTCTGGTGACTGGGCTGGTGTTTTAATAACATTTGGACAGTTATAAAGCAACCAACTGCGGACTCGAAATGACGTGTGCTTTGGATCATTGTCGTGATAGAACCGATAATTGTTTTCAATATCTAATTTTTGGGCACTAGCGACGAGATGCTGCCTTAGTATATTCAAGTACACATATTGGTTCATATTCCCTTCGACGAAATGCATGTTACCTACTCCTGCAAATGACATACAGCCCCATAACATCACTCCACCTCCACCGTGCTTTACCGTAGCTTTCATATTTTTCAATTTTAATTCTTCGTTAGGCTTTCTCCACACTGATATTTTTCCATCGGACCCAAATAAGTTATATTACTGAATTCCAGAAGTTCAAGTCTTTATTGATATGCTCTCTGGTAAATTCCAATCTCACGCGTCTATTTCTTTGGCTAATGAAAGGCTTATTTCTAGCAGTTCGACCATGTAAATTATTATTTTGCAAGATCCGTCGAACTGTTTCGGAGTTACACCTTTTTCCAAAAACTGTCTTTCCATCTCGGCGCACAACTTTATTGATATGCTTTCTGGCAAATTCCAATCTCACGCGTCTATTTCTTTGGCTAATGAAAGGCTTATTTCTAGCAGTTCGACCATGTAAATTATTATTTCCCAAGATCTGTCGAACTGTTTCGGAGTTACACCTTTTTCCAAACTGTCTTTCCACCTCGGCGCACAACTTTGGCGCACTTTTTTTTGGATTATTTAATACCTCTCTTAAAATCCATCTTTCTTCACGTTCATTGACGATCTTATTTGGAGCCAACCTTGACTTATTCTCGACTCTATTTTCATTCCGGTAACGTTCAATGATATGCTGAACAGTTGACGGACATTTATTTACCATTTTGGCTATGTCTCTTTGGCTGTATCCATTCCTGTAATGAGTAATAATTAAATTTCTCTCACAAATTGTAGTTCGACGACCCATTCTTAAACAATTTCGTTTTATTGAATGAAAAAATGTCAAAATAAAAACAAAAAACAATTGCACTAAGAAATCAAAGCAACGCCGCCTTCGTAAATTTCAAAATGCGATAAGTTTTGACCCCTGTTGTTATTTTGCATCATTTAAGCTGTGACGTTTAAAATTGCATATGATTTGATTAATTATTTATTGTTAATTAAGTAAGGCATATTTCAGACAAAAAGTAATTCATACTTTTTTAGAAGACTCTTTACGAATTTAATTTCAATAAGTTGTTTTTTCTAAATAAATAAAGAGGCACTGAGACCAGTTAGTCTTTTTCTTATAGCGACTGCATCATTTAAGCTGTGAGTCACTGTATGTCACTAACATTTATTTCTCCAATATGTCGTGAAAAGAAAAATAATCAATTCGAATATTCGGCAAGCTCATTTTTAAAATACTACCGTAAATATAGAGCCTCGCAACATATAAACCTATCCCCACAATTCTTTAAATCAGAAAATTACTTTTCCAGCACTTCTTTTTCCGGTATACAGCACATTAATCAAAAGGAATATAACAGTGATACCGACATGTTGTTCCACGAAACTTTTAATTTCCTTGTAAGAACAACGCCATTGGTGGTTGTCGACAATTTAATTTAATTTTTGAACCTGCTGTGTGACCGTGCGACCTTCTCAAATAAATCAAGAAGGCCACACTGAAGCGACTGCAATTTTCGATATAATGCTGGGTATTGCATTTTCTGATTAAAGAATGTCTTATTTACCAAAAGTACATGCTGGCTACGGTTACAATATTACGGTATAAGTTGGATTAAAGTTTCATTTTTGGGAATAATAACATGCGATAAAGAAATTATCGGATTGAATATTAGCCCAGTCGCCGGGGTTTTGAGCTCTCATTAATTGTTAACAGGCTGCATTTTGGCACACAGATGGTTTTTTGGATGTAGAATACGATAAAAAAAGTTTGCTAAAGTTTGATACTAAACCCGCAAAATCCCAAATAAAATCAAAAATTCGGTTTTTCGGTAAATAAAAAAGATATCGAAAAAGTAAAAGCACCACGTGAAAGAGCGGTAAATTTTACAACAAAAATAGTGTATAGATTGTTTCCAGATTTTTTTTTAAGCGTCAGATTTTATTAAAAAAATTCGGATAGGTGATGCAAAAAGGGTACCGCGTCAAACAGGTTAATTTGAAAGTCTATGCGCACCGCTCGAGAGTTAATCGATATTACTTGTTTTCAGAGAGTAAAAAAAAATTAAAAGATAGCTTTTTGAAAAGAAAAGACTTTCAGCTTTCCGATGATACTAATAGTTTTAGTTCTGTTGCTTTATAATTTATAAAACTTTTTTAACGAGCATACAGTAAATTACAAATACTTAGTAAAACATGGTATTGAAAACAAATCCTTGTGCGTATATCATTACACAGTGCAACACATAAAATGTAAACTAAATTCTGACTTCAGTTTCTGGAAGTGCCCACCCAAACTAACAAAACCCTATTTGGATTTTGATAGTTTAGTTCGAATTTTTTTTTTGCCATCATCAATTTTTTTGCTCGAACTTTGGCTTTGCACGGCTATATCTCGTAAATTATTGGGAATTTCTCAATGCAATCTTCAGACGAAATGTTCTTCACACCAAAATACACAATTTTTGTGAACATGTCGAGGCCAGATTTTCACTCTTTCGGGGTGTTTTTAGTGCAGAAAGCCCGGAATGCCATTTTTTCACATTTTTGACCATAACTCACAAACCGTGCATATTTTAGCATAACTGTCCTTGACAAAAATGTCCTCTGCATCAACACGAGTAACTTTGCTGAACATTGCAATAACCTACAATCGATCCTTATAGTTCTTTTGGCCGTTGTAAGGAATTTCGCCACCAAATAGTACATTTCACACCAAAATTTCAGCTTTCATCAGCAAATATATCTTTTTAGTGTTCCGTACGGAACACTTATAAGATGACTTCGGTGTCTGTCTGTCTGTCTGTCTGTCTGTCACACCCGATTTTCTCCGAAACTATTTGACATAGAAAGGTGAAATTTGGTAATAATATAGGAATTGATGGCCTCATCAGAGCCATGTAGTTTTGAGAATTAAATTTTGACTTAAGGGGTTAGTTTTGGGGGGTGAAGTAGGAAGTGAAAAAAAATTTTTTTTACTAGGTCATCGAGTGTGGTGTCAAATGAAAGCTTGTGAAAACACACGAGTAAAAAATATTTTTGTGTTAAAGTTTATTTCGCAAATTTTTATCCATTTTATAGAGATATTGAAAATTCAAAATTTTAAAAAAAAAGGCAAAAAAAAACGTATAATCAATTTTAAACACACGTATACACACACGAAAAATTGACAACGTTTAAGTAAGTTCCTATTGTGCAACAATCCATACCAACACTAGTATGGATTGGCGCGCACTGTGCTAGTATTGGTAGAGTGCCATATACTTAACATGCGCACGTGTTAGATATATGGTACTGTACCAATACTAGCACAGTGCGCGTCAATTCCATACTACACACAAGCGATTCCCCGTTCAAATGTGTGTGTATTCCAGCGTGTGTGGTGTGTACCATAGCAGTTTACAAACAAAAACTTTTTTTTTCAATTTCTTTTCCAAAAATAGATGCTAATGGTTAGTAAACATTAGCATCTATTAGTGAGCTAAAAACCAGTTTCTTGAACGTAAAACCTGAAAAAAAAAAAAGAAAAAAAGCTGAAATTTTGGTGTTGTGAAATTCCTTACAACGGCCCAAAAGTACTATAAGGATCGATTGTAGGTTATTGCAATGTTCAGCAAAGTTGCTCGTGTTTATGACGAGAAAATTTTTGTCGAAGACAGTTATGCTAAAATATGCACGGTTTGTGAGTTATGGTCAAAAATGCGAAAAAATGGCATTTTTTCGGGCTTTCTGCACTAAAAACACCCCGAAAGAATGAAAATCTGGCCTCGACATGTTGTGTATTTTAGTGTGAAGAACATTTCGTCTGAAGATTGCATTGAGAAATTCCCAATAATTTACGAGATATAGCCGCGCAAAACCAAAGCTCGAGCAAAAAAATTGATGATGGCAAAAAAAAAATTCGAACTCAACTATCAAAACCCAAATAGGATTTTGCTAGTTTGGGTGGGCACTTCCAGAAACTGAAGTCAGAATTTAGTTTACATTCGATGACCTCGAAAATGTTGCACAGTGTTATTATACCTCAAATTTCAATATAAGGATAATTAAGAATACCCACATTGTCTGTGTTATTTAAAAATTAAGTTTTAAAATATGAAAATTTGCCTGCTGTAGTGCGCCTCCGGCAATTTTACCAAATGGTCAAAAAAAGTCGGACAATTTTTTTTTAATTACAGTTAAAAGTATACTTGATATTAGAAAAACATTAAAAAAACTTAAAAAAAACATTTTTTTTTTTTTTTTTGCAACTTTGCTCTTAAAAAAGTAATCATGATCAACGTATTTTTTAATCAGACAAAAGTGGCACCACATCAGAGAAATACTGGAAGAAGTAATGGAAAAGTACTTGAAACAAAATACAACTAAAAAGAAACAGTCATGGATGACGGAGGAAATATTGGATATGATGGAAGTAAGAAGAAAAAGAACAACAATAATATAAAATGCAAAGAAACCCACAATCTAATAAAAAGAGAGATAAAGGAGCCTAAAGACATGTGGCTAAATGAACAATGCACAGAAATAGGAGCATTAGAAAAGAAATACGGTACATTTAATTTACATAAGAAAATCAAAGTTGCCAAAAAAGAACTCTAGAAAGTGCGAGGAATATCGGAATATAGCCTAATGAACCACATCTTGAAACTTCTTAAAATAATCCACCAAAGAGTATACAAAAAACTAGATCAACGTACTAGACAAACACAGTTCGGCTTTAGGAACGGACTAGGAACGAGGAACGCACTATTCTCCATCCGTGTTGTGATTGAAAGATGTAGGGGTGTCAATTCTGATGTTTATTTATGCTTCACATATTTCCAAAAAGCCTTTGATATGGTAAATCATGAGAAAATGATGGAAATACTACAATCGTGTAACATTGATGACAAAGACTTACAAATAATGTCAAGTTTATACTGGAACCAGACCGCCAAAATAACAGTTGAGAATCGTACGTCCAAAGAAATAAAAATAAAGAAAGGCGTACGTCAGGGTTGTGTTTTGTCACCCCTGTTATCCAATGTCGATTCGGAGAAAATCTTCAATAAAGCACTTCCTTACAAAAAAAAGATGGAATTACAATTATTGGTGTGTGTGTGTGTAATAACCTCCGCTACGTTGATAATACTGTCATTCTAGCAGACAGTGTAGAAGGCGTACAAAGACTCACGAATGGAATTGTTGATGCATGTGAGGAATATGGAATGAAACTGAATACGAACAAAACAAAAACAATGGTGTTCAGTAAGAATCCTAATACAAACATAAATATGAAAGGGTAACAAAAATAACATACTTAGGAAGTGTAATTAGTAAAGATTGCCACCGTGTTCATTATTTCATCCGTTGTTTCATCGGGAATTTCTTCAGATCCCACATTTCTTCGTATCATTCTATTTCCTTCTTCTTTTCCGGGCGGTGGCGGTATTTTCGTATCATATAGTGTTTGACAATATTTCTCTGTAGCTTCCTTTATCTCTTTGATTTGTGCGATCTCTTGGTTATCGTTATTTATAAGTTCTATTATTTGATGTCTCCCTTCATTCATTTGTTTGTGTAGGTGTTTCAAACTTTTTCCTTCTTTCAAAATTTCTTCTATTTTCGAGTTTCTATCCTGTCTGACGTCTTCTCTGATCTTTTTCTTTATTTTTTGTCCATTTCTGCCAATTCTAACCTGCAATTTGTAGGATCATTTCTTAATAGTTGTCTCTGTTTCATGAGATTTTGTGTCTCCTTACTTAATTTTTGTGTTTTTTCTTTTTTTTCAATGTCGCTATTTGTTTTGTAATCTTGAGGAGGCTGTTGGTTATTTGTGCTTCAAGTTCTGTTTTTTAATTTTTATATTAGTTTAATTCCATTCTAAAAATATACTTAAATATGAAAATTATTTTTATTTTCCCACAACAGCATTTACACAATGAAAGTGATCCAATAAAATGCAACAGAAAAAGCGTTTATCTACAGTAACACGTCAGCTTATCATTCACTTTTTACTTGACGCTGAAGCATCACTTATCCAATAAAATAGTAAATCAATCAATCAGGCGTTTCAAATTCGTGAACTGAAGGACAAGTTAAAATTTACTTGACGAGATACATCGTGCCCTCCAAAAAGGTTACATTATATGGGAAAATTTTTTATTACGCATTTGAGTTGAAACTTAACTGTGGAATTAGTTTTACTTTAATACAGATGAAAAATAATGCACTATTAAGTGACGTAACGTCCGTTACCGAAATTTTCAATTTTTCAAAAATTGTCACCGGAAATGGGCGGTGAGCAAAATTTTACCGATAAAATCAGACCAATATTCTTTGGCCGTAGCCACAGTCATCTTTGAACTTATCTCGAAGTCATAACAATTAGCTTTACTAAGTAGTCGTTTTGTATGTAATAGACCAGTGATTGACTCAGTAGACAGCTTATTTCGCTGTTTTGATTTCATAAGATTAATATGCAAGAATATGCGCTCAGTATTAGCTGATGAGTGGGGCAGTGATAAAATAGTAAAGATGAAACGAAACATTTGAGTGTCATCGCAATACCTTAGTAAACTGACATTATCTCAAAACAGTTCAATGTCATCACGAAATAGGTTAATTTGTTCACAGTTTCTTAAAATACGCCACTCTATATCAGTTTGTTGGAAATCATTGTTCTGAATAATATTGGGAAAGAGTCTACTAACAGGAATTATCGAAGCAGTTTTGCCACTTTTAACATTCGTTGGTTCAATTATGTCTAAACCTTTTATTGGATTATTTTTCAATAGAAACCGCACAGTTATTGGCTCGTAGCTTCAATATATACGGCATCGATATCTATAAAATGTCTAGGATTTTTAAAATCAACATTTTCGATTGGAGTACTTGTTAAATATTCTCTTTTTAAAAAGCAACCAAAAAAAAGTTCTTAATGTTTGACTTATTTTTTCATATAAAATATGAATTTTTGGGTGTTCTGACGGCATTTCTTTGTTTAAATCGTTAAATAATGGTAACGCAAAATCTAAAAATTCCAAAAATAACAATCTAGTTGGTAAAATCGGAAAAAAATCGGGAGAATTTCCTTGTATTCTCAGAAGTCGTGGAAAAATCGTTAAATTTCGGTGGGACAGACCCCATATTGGTAGAAATACCCAAAAATCGGTAGGTTCGAGACCATTGGTTTGCAGAAATGCAATAACGTCCGTGGCAACACTACCGCGTTATCTAAAATGTGCTGTGAAATACAAAACTGTATGTTTCGACACTTGGACAACGTTGTCGAGTATAACGACATCCTTGCAGATATCCTTAGGATATGAAAAAGGGTAAAAGTCCTATACAGGCGGGGAGGTGAACAACAAAAAAAATTCTATAGAATGTCGCATTATGTATTACTCTGATCAAAAAAATAGTAAGACTTTTAAATTTAAATCGCCCAGGCATTTCCAAATCAGATTAATTTTTTTTTCGTTAGGTTGGTAGGACCTTAACTGCCATCTGTGTCAAATTCTAAGACGTCAGTCGTTACTAAGATTCGCTTGCATTCGTTCAAGAACAAAAGTGCATTTTTCGATTTTTAACATGAGTCAAAAATTCCGCAAAGAAGTTGCATTAAATTTTGTTTTAAAAAATGGCTTCGGCTTCCCAAATATCTCAAGAGGCCGGAATTATGGGCCGATTACTCTTGGTTTTTTCATCACGATAATGCGCCTTGTCACACAGCTTTGGTTTTTCGCGACTTTTTCATCAAAAATTCAACTCATATCATTCCGCAATCACCCTATTCGCCTGATTTAGCTCCGTCGGACTTCTAGCTATTCCCTAAACTCAAAAAACGCTTCGAGGACATCGTTTTGAGTCGATTGAAGAGATTAAAACGGAATCGAAGAAGGCTTTAGAGGCCATTCCAGAAATCGAATTCAACAACTGTTTCGAAGACTGGAAAAAACGTTGGCATAAATGCATTGTATCCAAGGGGGATTACTTTGAAGGGGACGAAATAAATTTGGAAAAATAAATAACCCGTTTGCGTTTTATTTCAAAAGTCTTACTTTTTTTTGATCACAGTAGTACTTTGCCGGTAACATATTGATAATCTCAATTTCACCGAACCTTAATAAGAATTAAGAGTAACGATAAAATCTCTAGGCTTGTTTTCCTTGATAAATGGTAATAAATTTTACATCATTAACTAATTCAATAATTCAAATAATTTTCATTTAGAAAAGAAATTTATTTTTTTCAACCGCTGTATGACGACTTCTATTCTATTTAAATTCGATTAATTTTCAAAAGGTGTTATTCCCTCGATAATTTTGTCATTACCTCTAAAATTAATAAGCAAATTTACTCAACATGCGCCTGTTTTGCAATATATAATCCCGCTTCTAATGTCAAATAAACATCACAAGAAGCGTTATTCCATCAAAATCCAGTTAGTTTATATTTCGATTTGGGCATATTTATCATCTTCCCGCTGGCATTTGTTTAAGTTCGCAAGTTCCAATATTTGACTCGAGATTAGAGAAGTGATTGAGTCGGGAATCGCTCCCGCTTTATGATTGCTATTGACTTTCAGATGATACCGGAGCCCGTGTCGGAAAGAAATAGGCTTAAATGTCAGAGGCGTGTAAAAAATCTTATTAATTTTTTCAGGTAAAATACTAAAGGTAACAAACCGAAACGTGACTACAAAATAAAAATAATAAATATGTACAGTCTGTCAGTTCTTGAAAAAATGTGTTTCGAAAATTTTTTGCCATCAGTGTATTCTTTGGTGTGCTAACAACCTTACCTTACAATTACCTTAGTAAGTAGTTCAATCGCCTCCTGCATCAAGAATCGCCTGGCATCTTCAAGGCATGCTGTCTACGAGATTTTCTGCAATGATCTCCAAATTTTTCGAATCTCGCGAGACAACTGAGTCAAAGTCCTCAGAATCTTTCCTTTGAGCTTCGTCTTTACAAGGAACCAAACGTTTTCAATAAGGTTAACGTCCGGCGATCCTGAGGACCACTCTAGTATCTTATCGTGGCCCAGGCGAGCCCCTTGGCGACGTGATTTTCGCCCACTAAAGGTTTCTTCAACGTGCTTCGGAATTTGACATCATGAGCACGAAGATGTCGAATGGTCTCAAGGGACATATTCAACCCTGATTTTTTAAATTTTGCCGCTCGTTGACGCAGCGTCGATTTCGAGTCCCGCGAAAACAAAGATACCGATTCGTTTTCTCGGAGTGATTTTGCCTACCAAGCGACGTTTTGGCAAATCGTCGACATTTTTCGTTTCGTTAAAATGATTTACCCACTTCTTCACAAACGATACCGACTTTTTAATATATTTAGCGGCCGCGGAATGTGTCGTTTTAGGACCCTTTGGATGGGAACAAAAAAAGGCTGCCTCGAACCGACGCTCAAACAAGTGCCTCATTTTGGATTTTACGTGATTTCGTCGAAAGTTTGAAATCGACTGATACTTTTACTAAAATGCGTCGTAAAGTGTATTTGTTTGGAGTTGATTCTCTCATTGTAGATGCAAATACATGTTGGAGTGTGCCTAAAAAAAAGATTTCTTATGCATTTGACTGGATTTTGCTAGCTGTTTTGAATTATTTTTAAGGGTTCATCCTATTTCAGGCAGAAAACCTCTACTATTCAACAGAGTCATAAAATGTAAATGAGGGTTTATAGGTAGCATAGCCGTCCAAGCGTAACCTGCTTTTAGTGTTTAATAAATAAAATTATCTTAAAAATAAAGTTATAGAAACATAAGATTTATTACCAAAAATTTTTTTAATCTATAGATCTATTCATATATACAAATTCACAATTTACGATATATAAATACTTTAATTACAATCAAAAACAATCATCATCTTCAAAATCTGAAGACTTGACTTCTCTTAAATTGATAATTAAGGGTTCTAGTTCCACAGTTTCTTCGATGTATTCGTCAAGTTTCCACATTCTATTTTCTTCTTCTATAATTGTCGAATGACATTTTTCCAATCCTCTCTAGTCCGGCGAGTAATAATTGCCTTACGTTTTGAAGTTTGAACGTGGTGTTTTCCCTTGCAAGGAAACCTTTCATTTATGCTCAAATTAGCTCTGTGGGATTCAATTCGCAATGATATGGAGGTAATCTAAGCACTGTAATATTCCGTTCCTTTGCCATCTCATCGACAGCGTATTTCTTGAACTGTGTCTTATTTTGTTTCACAATTTTGAGAAGTTCCGCTTTTAACACTTATGAATTTGTCAGGAGTCGTTCCAATAATCGAGAATGGTACGGGTCATTATCTAACACTATAATTGATTCTGCTGGTATACATTCAACCATTTGTTGGAAGTACTCCTTAAAAACATCGGCCGTCATCTTCTCATCTCATGATAACCTTTAGTTCACTTTGATTCGAATTCCAACAAGCCACCATCGAGAAATCCGTTTTTACTACTAATGTGCACTATAATTACCCTGCGACCTTTTCCTGAAGGGGTTTGTAATCCAGTTGATCAACTTTCCATAAAAGCTTGTTTGGCACTCTTAATGTTTTTGTCACTCCAGAATTTTTCACTGTGTCCGTAATTAACCTAAGTCTCATCTAATTAAAAAATATTTCTTTCTTCGGCTCGAAATTTTCTGATTGCTCGTCGATATTCTCTTCTCCAACAAATTATTTCTGTTATATCGATAAGAACAGATTTTCTATTGTGGTTTTCCCAACGAAAATTCAGGTTATGAAGGATTTTCCATAATTTCGATTTTTTAAAATCTGGTAAGCCCTAGTTTTCTCTGATTTCTTGCAGAACTTTATGTAGTGTAGGTACTTCTTTCTTAATAAAAAAAAGGTGTACCTTTCTTCTTATTGCGTTTCTAAAGTCTTCATCGACCTCTAAGGGCTCCTTTCCTTTGTGATTCTGAGGTTCGTTGCAAGGACCGCGTTTTCTTTCTTCTAGAAATCTATAAATAGTTGCTAACCCAACTCCCATGATGTTGGCAAAGGTTTCCACAATTTCACGGACTTGGCTTGTTGGCTGTGGATGCACTAGGGTATCGTGGACGTTACGTATCATTGTTCTTTCTCACAGGGAAAATGCAGATTTACAGACTCCGCGAGGTTTGACCGGGGCAAAACTGAAAGTTGAAGCCATCGCTGTTCTGATTTGACCTAAGCAGATTATAGGTTTTTGCTTTTTTTTATACTTACACAGAATATTTTTAGTGCATATTTAGGCACTTAGGCACCTACCTACTGATAAGTTAATTATATTCTAATAACTGCTAAAATCCCAATTAATTTTATTGTAGCTGTTATCATTAAGCTTTATAATACTGTACGAGGCTGGTTTGAAAAGTCCGTGCAAAAATAAAAACTACTTATGTGTTTGGGGTAAACCTTTTTTATTTTTCGACATAGTCTCCTTTTAGGCTTATACACTTCGTCCAACGATGTTCTAGTTTGTTGATCCCTTCAGAATAATAGGATTTGTCCAAGTCTGCAAAATATCCATTAGTGTCTGCAATCACTTCCTCGTTTGAATAAAATCTTTGTCCCGCCAGCCATTTCTTCAAATTGGGGAACAAATAGTAGTCCAAGGGAGCCAAGTCTGGAGAATAGGGGGGATGTGAAACGAGTTGGAATCCTATTTCCATTAATTTTGCGACCACAACTACTGAGGTGTATGCTGGTGCGTTGTCGTGATGGAAAAGGACTTTCCTGTGGGCCAACCGCGGGCGTTTTTCTTGCAACTCGGTTTTCAAACGGTCCAATAACGATGAATAATAGTCACCTGTAATAGTTTTACCCTTTTCCAGATAGTCGATGAGGATTATCCCTTGCGAATCCCAAAAGACAGTCGCCATAACCTTTCCGGCCGAAGGAACGGTCTTCGCCTTTTTTGGTGCAGATTCCCCCTTGGTAACCCATTGTTTAGATTGTTGTTTGGTCTCAGGAGTAGTATAGTAATGTATCCATGTTTCATCCACAGTGACGAAACGACGCTTAAAGTCCTCCGGATTCTTCTGGAACAGCTGAAAACCATCCTTGCAACACTTCACACGATTCCGTTTTTGGTCAAGCGTGAGCAATCGCGGCACCCATCTTGCGGATAGCTTTCTCATGTCCAAATGTTTATGCAAAATATTATGTACCCGTTCAGTCGAGATGCCCACAGCACTAGCAAACTCACGCACCTTAACTCTTCTGTCATCCATCACCATATCATGGATTTGATCAATGATTTCTGGAGTCGTAACCTCCACAGGCCGTCCAGAACGTTCAGCGTCACTTGTGCCCATATGGCCAGTCCGAAAATTTTGAAACCACTTATAAACTGTTCTAATCGAAGGTGCAGAGTCACCATAATGTTTATCAAGCTTCTCTTTAGTCTCCTGAGGCGTTTTGCCTTTCATAAAATAATGTTTAATCACAACACGAAATTCTTTTTCGTCCAATTCTTGAAAAATCACTCGACTTCCTTGATTCACACGAAAGCCAAACACAAAGAAATAGACCAATATGGCTGAAACTTGGTGTGCGTTCATTCAAGAGATGCTACTAACTAAACATGACCTCGATACGCGCCGGTGGTGCCATCTCTCGAACTTTGCACGGACTTTCCAAACCAGCCTCGTAGATCTCTAGTTCTTAAGAATTGTTAATTGTACTCGTTTAGGCCTTTATCACCCAAAAAAGATTTTTAGTTTCATCGTTTATTCATTAAAATAAACTTTGAAATGCGTTGATTTATATAGCTTATTGTAAAGTTTAGAAGGCATGTAATAAAATATTTTTTAGAAAAAGGTCGCACTCTTGTGTAGAGACAGAAAATAAAGGTGATTAAAACTAAAAATTCAAGTAATTGGTAGAGAAATTTCGAGCGCTTATGGTTTATGACATTTTAATGCTTATAAACCCATGTTTTGTGCTATCAACTCCAAACAAATGGACTTCAGATAAAGGTTCCCTCTACCGATTTTTTGTTCAATCGCTAGAATCACGTCTACTTGACAGACTGTATGTAAAATAAAACTCGATCAAAACATCTTTTATTTATCGAATTAAAAGAACATGAACAGCTACTATAGTATTCAATTATTTAAATGACTTTACAATCACTTTCCTGCTTAAATTAAAAACATTTTAACTCTTTAATAGGCATTTTCCATTAGTGAGACCTGTGTTTGCCTCGTTCATAAATTATGTGCCATTGATCTATAACCAAAACTATTGTGACATTTCTGGCACTTAGACTAACATTAACTTTTCAGTAAAATCAATAATATTTACCCTGCTATTAGTTAAAAAGCTATAGCAGAATAAATAAATAGAAATAATGACTTTAAATCATAAAAAAAAACTAAAATAGAAACAATCCTAAAAAAGTGCAACTCTGTGAAATACCAGCCATTAAACGTAACGAGATACGTAAAAATACATATACACGCATATTATGTGAAAACCATTACTTTTTTTGTTGTAGTAAAGGTAATGAATTTTTTTTGGGGGTAGTAAAGATTTTATTTTAGGACGGTATCAGCTTTGGCTTATCAAAACCTGATTTTGTTTTGCTTAAAACTCTCCGGTTTTGAAGCATAATTACGTGGTAAATAATTCATGTTCTGAATAGGCCTTTTGTCAATCGTCTGTCAGAGTCTAAGGAATTTGTTAATTAATCATTAATTAAGATGTTTAGAGAAACCCAACGTTAAAATATTTATTTATTATGAATAGAATAATATTAAGGGTGCTAACTATGCAGACATTACAGTCTGTCGAGTAAGAACGTGTCCGCGATAATTCATGTTTGGTAGATGCGATTTTCGCGATTCAACAAAAAGTCGGTAGAGGGAACCTTTATCTACGCTGCATTTTAGTAAAAGTATCAGTCGATTCCGAACTTTCGTCGAAATCACGTAAAATCCAAAATGGGTCGGTTGTTTGCACGTCGGTTCGAGGCAATCTTTGTTCCGATCCAATGGGGCCGAAAATGACACATTACGCACCGCTAAATATATTAAAAAGTCGGTATCGTTTGTGACGAAGTGGGTAAATCATTTTAACGAGACGAAAAATGTCAACGACTTGCGAAAACGTGGCTCGGTAGGCAAAGTCACTGCGAAAGTCGAAAAACGAATCTTTTCTTTGTTTTCACGGTATCTGAAATTGACGCTGCGTCAAGAAGCGGCAGAATATGTATGTCTCACCTAACAAGAAAAAAGATGTTTTGTTATAAATAATGTTTATCAAATTTTAGATATTGTGTAAAAGATTTAAGGTATTTCTTACGAGAAGACAGAGAGAGCATTATGTTAGAGAAAGACGCGAAATAATTTGATTTTCAGGGTGTAATGAATGTGGCAACGTAGCTTCTTGCATGCTTCCAGCCACAGGCAATCACGTGTTATTTATGATAACCTTGATACTTTTACATGATATACAATAAAAATTATGTATAATTAATTAAAACGATACTTTGGATTATTTATTAAAAATATATCAATTATTAAGTATTGATAATTAAATAAATGCGCGTGCTAAGCACGCGTTTATTCTAGTATCTTTTAAAAGAAAGTCCGATCAGTACAATGCATATATGTGATTCAAAATTTGAAAGAACGCCGGCGTCCGCGTGCGCTTTCTTCTTCAAGCTACGTTGCGACAGCGAAAATTCACTTCATAAAATATATGAAAAAGTAATATTTATCTAATATTTTTGCAACATTTAGGCGGTAAACTGCCTTCATATTTTAACAAACAGAAGCAAAGTAATATTTTTTATGGAAGGTAAAGGACCCAGTTATTGACCGTGGCTCAGTTTCTGGCTTTTCAGCTTTATTCTGAATTTAAAAAAAAGTAATTTATTATATATATTAAGGATTTTCTACAGCTGACGCTGTCTTCCTTCTCTCAGCCTTTGATTCCATCCGTTTCTATCTTCCCAGTCTCCATCTGTTAGACCCCTGTCCTCCATAGCCTCGTCCACATCGTCTCTCCCACGATCGTCTGGGTCTTCCTCTTTTTCTTCTCCCTATAGGGC
The DNA here is from genome assembly GCA_019049505.1 of Pachyrhynchus sulphureomaculatus. NCBI lineage: Eukaryota > Metazoa > Arthropoda > Insecta > Coleoptera > Curculionidae > Pachyrhynchus > Pachyrhynchus sulphureomaculatus. The sequence goes on from CM032456.1 coordinate 176,874,475, forward strand.
TCCACTCCGTTATTTTCTTTATCCACCTATTATCTTCGCTCCGTCTTATGTGTCCATACCATTTTAATCGTTTTTCTTCAATGGTGTTTAATGCGTTCTCTTTGATGTTCATTCTGCTTCTGCATCTCTACCGCGTTAATTTTAGATTTATTTCTGTGCCTAATTAATGGCAGTTACAAATATATTAATAATAATAATTAAATAAAAAAAAAAATTTTGAAGACTGAGGTGACTGTGAAAGCCATTTTTTAGTTATAGTCTAAGCAGCTTGGGTAAGAGTGTACGACGATTGAATCTGCTGATTTTTCATCATGTAAGCTTGAAAATGGAATAAGAAATACACGGATAGGTCAATAATTGATTATAGTTTAGTTTAAAATATTTATAAAACATATTAAAAAAGAATTATTGTTAAAATATGGGGGTCAATTACTAGGCCCAATTTTACAGGTATGTTGTAGTTGTTGACCCTCAAATTCTATCCTACTACAAACGAGGTTATCTGTTTATATCGATAAAACGTCAAAATGTAAATATTATAATTATTTATTATTTTTTTATTATTACAGTAATAAATTAATATTAAATATTTATTTTAATAAATAAAAAGTTATATTTGTCATTTAAAAAAATATGTATTGAGTAATGAGATAATGATTATAAAAAGAATTTAAACATGGAGTCTTGGTACTTGTTATTGATGATTGTATAGACGTTGTAGATGAGAAGCTATGAACCAGGAAGCTCGCAAGATAAAATCTCATCTAGTGGTCCTAATACTTTAAATAAATCTCCACTGCCCGATACGAAAATGACACTTCCTAATGACTTCTCCATTTAAGAAAGCTTTGTTTTGGCCTTTGCATGATAAATCTTTTAAAAAAAGAAAGGCTAAAGAAAAAGTACCAATCATATATATCTCTGATACATGGCAGAGAAAAGAAGCAAAAAAAAAATAGAACATGAAAAAGAATTTAAAAAAGCTGAAAGGTTAAGAAATAAATTAATTAAAGAAACAAAAATGAAAATCAAAAAAGAAAATATTGAAGAAGGAAGGAAAAAAAAACTTGTTAAAAGTAAAAAAATAAACAAAAATAAGTGTAAAAATTAAACGAAATTTTTCCTTTATATTAAAATTTTGTATCATGATTTGTATTATTTATGTTTTAAAATTAAAAGAAAATGTTTTTTTTTATAATAAATATTTAATTTTTATTAAATTATTGAATATCTTTTTTAAATATAAGGGTTAGTAACTGGGCCACTGTGAGGGTCAGAAACAACAACATGAAAATTCGTGATGGTCAGAAACTGGGTCCTTGAACATCAATTTTTAAAAAATCAATTAAAGTTATTAATTTGGTTCTAATAATTATACTACGCATACGATCATGTTCAGAAAATCCTAAACTGGTTGATAAAATCGTTAAACTTTTCTTTAAGTTAAATCTTATAATATTTATTTTAATGTAACATCAACTGTTACTCCTAAAAGGTCAAAAACTGGGCCCCTTACCTTATACATATTTTTTGTGACTTTTACTTATTAATGCACGTACGACAACAAAAATTGTAAAAAACGCATGCTTTTGATCTAAGATCAAGTGCAAGTTGAACTTGCGCAATTAGTGTTCCGTACGTTGATTGCTTTTAAAATAAAAAAAAATATTACGGAGGTATAAAATATTCAGTGACTTCACAAAACACACCTCAAATGGATTTTCAACAAAGTTTGTTTCCAGTCTTTACTGAAAACTGATGACCTTGAAATTTTTTTTTTTTTTTTTTAAATATATACCAGATAAATTATTAAAGATAATGTACTCGTGATAATTTTCGTTCAATCTACACCCCGTGGAGAATATTCCAGAATTTTTTCAAAATTTTTTTATCACTACTTTTCGAGATAAGAGGCAGGACAGCAATTTTTCGCGATTTTTTAAACATAATACAAAGAAAAGCGTGCGCAAGTATTCCATTATATATATATATATATTTTTTTACTCGTGTTTTCACAAGCTTGGCTACACTCCATGACCTAGTAAAAATTTTTTTTTTCACTTCCGATTTCACCCCCTATAACTAACCCTTTAAGTCAAAATTTAACTTTCAAAACTACACGGCTCTGATGAGGCCATCAATTCCTACATTATTACCAAATTTCAACTTCTATGACAAATAATTTCGGAGAAAAATTGGGTGTGTGACAGACAGACTGACAGACAGACAGACAGACACCGAAGTCATCTTATAAGTGTTCCGTACGGAACACTAAAAAGTATAGATTCCTATCTTTTACGTGTTAAATATCTGCAACTTTTACAATTAATTATGGCAATACAACGTGGTAAACCATCTTTATATTGTAACATGTGAACTTGCCCGCACTTTGTGACGTCATTTTTTTGTACCCTGTGAAAAGTTGTTTGTCCCACGCTTGAGCGCAATTTTCTTGCAGTCCCTTTTTAATTTCTGAGAATGAATTGAGTGAATAAAGATTTTAAAAGAACTAAAGAAATTAAACAAACACTAGCTCAGTTTTCCTTGGTAGAGAAATATGGGTAAGAGATAATTGTTGTACGTCTTTTTGGAATTATTTTTTTTTATGGTTAAAAACTTTAGTTGTACTATTTTTTTGGGCACCATTCATTTTAAAATAGAAAGGATCTAACTTCAGCTAAAAAAAATGAAAAAATACTGAAGTGTTATACAGTTGTTAAATAAAAGAATCAGTCTGGTACAACCCTTCTTATCCTGAAAAGAGAGATAGGTGTACAGTGAAACACTAGCTTTAATCAACAAAAAGAAAATTTATTCATGATTTTAAAATAAAAGTTCCAACCCTTGCAGTTTTAAGAATTACAAAAATTCTAGCCTAAAAAGTAGTTATTAAAAGTAGAGTTCCTAAATCAGACGTTTTATTTCTAAAACTTTACTACACCCGAAATCGAAGAGTTGTGATATTCACTTCACGATTTATCAGTTCAAATTGCTGTTAAAACACTTATTTGCGGGAAATAGATCTACTGATGTATGTTCTGGTGACTTACGGTTTTCCTACGGGCTTCTAGGCCTTCAATGGAACACAAAACCGATTTCACACATTCCATCACTTATGAGAAGAGCCTACTTCGGCTACTCCATGTAGAAAAAACACACTAAGCCCACTACGGCTTTACGTTAAAAACTCATACTTAATTTGGCTCTCGTAAATATTGCCAGAAGCCTCTACTGCAGCTTGATGGGCAAAGCCTGGCTGCGGCTTGATGAGAATAAGCCTTCTCGGCGGCTCGATGGAAATAAGCCTCTACTGCGGCTCGGTGGAAATAAGCCCTTACTGCGGCTCGGTGGAAATAAGCCAAGAACTGCGTTCTCCGGACCCTTAAATAAGCCGTGAGAACTCTGTCTCTAAAATGGCCGATTTCCGGGAAACAAACATTTCACCAATCGCGGCGTACTACGAATTCGATAGATTCGGTCGGAAACCCGCATTGCACCTGTACCATGAGCGGCTAGACGTTCCAGTGTAATACACTGCTCGATACAAAGATGAAAAGAAGTATAATATAAAGCGAAAAATCAGTAACATTACATACTCTTAAAATCTAGGAAAAAATGAATGTTACAATATTGAAGCAGTAAATGCATGATGCTAAAATCTATTATTTCTCAAAATTTCAAGCAAAAACTACTTTTAACAGTTACTCGTAAGAAACGCCTTAAACTCTTGCTTCTCAAAATTTAACGTTCGTGGCTTGTTATTGTCTTACAATAATATATTGATTTTGTTTCCGGTCCATAAAAAAGTGTGAAAATACATTTGTAAAAACTGCAAATTGAAATATAATCTAAAGGTGCCCTTTTACTGCATAACTTCACCGAACCGTAACCAAAAACGAAGCTTTGATATATCCCCAGTAGCCACAAACTAATCCCTGTTACATCAATTTGTGGTTTTTGTGGCCCTCAGACCGAAACTATTTCAAGTGCAATTCGGAGAGCAAGAAATCACATCAGTAGTAAAACGACCACAGGTGTACAAACGGAGTATAAAACGAAATAATAGGATATAACTTGATGGCTAGTTAGAGATAAATAATAGTTGTTTCATGGACGTTCTCATCGAATTTCTAAGTTCAAAACTTGGCTGGGTCTAACTTAACTTTAAGATTCACCGCTTAGTTTGCTTGGTTGAAACTTAACTATGATTTTGGTATGTTTGATAATAGTGTATTTTAATGATATTTTTGTTTGTTTTTTCTATATCGTTGTCTAGTGTTTTCTTTTCTCTAATTTTACGAAATAGTATTATCAACTATATTAACCCACAGAAGTCTTGATTAAAAATATAATCGAAAATAAAAAAACACACATCTGTAGCTATAGTTAAAGAAATCCCATCAAAACATAAAATGTAAAAAAATACCAAGTCTCGCTACGCAGTCCTTCCACCACAAAAAGTTGTGAGATCTCATGTAAAACCAAGACAGTTATTTTAGTTAGTATCTATGGAAGCACCTATTCAACAACTTTGTCATAATTTGTTATCTATTTAGTTACCTACCAACATTTATAGTGACCGTATCAATATTAGACATCTTTATTTCTATCTATAATATATATAAAATGCAACGTCTCTCTCTCTGTCTGTCCGTTAGTGCGCCTATCACTGAAAAACCACTTATCCGATTTACGTACTTTTTTTTTAAAACATACATATGTTCTCTGGCCAGGTTATAGGCTATATTTTATTACGATAGGTAGCATAAGGAATAAGCAGTGACGTAAAATAGTGAATGATGTCGGAAATAAGTTTGCCGCTAGCGCGTGCCTTTGCAATACACAGCCTAAACCATTAAATATGGAACAATATTATGTAGCAAAGAATATCTGTAATGTATAATCTATAATATATATAAAATGCAATGTCTCTCTATCTGTCTGTCTGTCCATTAGTGCGTTTATCACGCGGGAACCACTTATCCGATTTACCTGTCTTTTTTTAAATTCATACATATGTTCTCTGACCAGGTTATAGGTATATATTTTATTACATAATATATATAAAATGCAAGGTATTCTGTCTGTCCGTTAATGCGCTTATCACTGGAGATTTCCGATTTTCATACTTTTTTTTTTTAAACATAGATATGTTCTCCGGCCAGGTTATAGGCTGTATTTTTATTACGATAGGTAGCATAAGGAATGAGCAGTGATAATAATAGTAAATGAAGTCTGACAAAGTTTGCCGCTAGCGCGTTCTCTTGCAATACACAGTCCAAACCATTAAATATGGAACAATATTATGTAGCAGAGAATATCTATAATATATATAAAATGCAATGTCTCTCTGTCCGTCTGTCTGTCCGTCCGTTAGTGTGGTTATCACTGGAGAACTTCTTATCCGATTTACGTGCTTTTTTTTTAAACATACGTATGTTCTCTGACCAGGTTATAGGATATATTTTATTAGGTGACATAAGGAATAAGCAGTGACGATAATAGTGAATTAAGTCGGAGAAAAGTTTGCCGCCAGCGCGTTCTCTTGCAATACACTCCCTAAAGCATTAAATATGGAACAATATCATGTAGCAAAGAATACAATATATATAAAATGCAACGTCTCTCTGTCCGTTAGTGCGCTTATCACTCGAGAACCACTTATCCGATTTACGTGTTTTTATAAATTTATACATATATTCTATATAATTAGATATAAGCCTAGATAATGGGAGATAAGGTGAGATAATGGGAGATAAGGAGAAATAATGGGAGATAAGTCGAGATAAGCCTCGATAATGGGAGATAAGGTGAGATAATGGGAGAAAAGTATAAATAATGGGAGATAAGGAGAAATAATGGAAGATAAGCAGAGATAAGTCTAGATAATGGGAGTTATGGTGAGATAATTGGAGATAAGGATAAATAATGGGAGATAAGGAGAAATAATGGGAGATAAGTCGAGATAAGCCTAGATAATGGGAAATAAGGTGAGATAATGGGAGATAAAGAGAAATAATGGGAGATAAGGAGAAATAATGGGAGATGAGCAGAGATAAGCCTAGATAATGGAAATTATATAGAGATAATGGGAAATAAGGAGCAATATTGGGAGATAAGGAGAAATAATGGGAGATATTTTATTACTTTGGGTAACATAAGGAATAAGCAGTGACGATAGTAGTGAATCAAGTCCACGCGAGCGGAGCCGCGGGCCCGGCTAGTAATAAATATAATGACTTGGCATATCGCACGGCAACATAATCACATAAGAATAATCTACTATTTAAAATACTTTATATTCTTAAGTGCACTGTTTAGACCTATTTAGCAATCGAAATAGTAGATTATTCTTATGTGATTATGTTGCCGTGCGATTGTCAAGTCATTATATTTATTACAATAAAGATGTCTAATATTGATACGGTCACTGTAAATGTTGGTAGGTAACTAAATAGATAACAATTTATGACAAAGTTGTTGAATAGGTGCTTCCATAGATACTAACTAAAATAACTGACTTGGTTTTACATGAGATCTCACAACTTTTTGTGGTGGAAGGACTGCGTTGCATTTTTTTACATTTTATGTTTTTGATGGGATACAAGTTTACAGCTTATCTCTCATTCCGAGGTTGACCCTCTTTTTTGGCTTAAGTGACTGTACAATTCAATTTAGAAAACGGGACTGAAATTTCGGGATGTTTCAGTTTTTCCTTCCTTTATAGGCTAAACACTAACTAAATTCAAAATTTGAAGTTTGTGTGTCTGCTAGAAGTACCTTAGAATTTTGATGATCGGTGAGTGTGTCAGTGACAAAATTAAAGAACTTCGACTGGCGATAATTCGTAAACTATAAGGTGTAAATAGTAGATAATTTAGGAATATAGCTAGTATAGTATGTCCTCTTGGTCACTGAAAATTCAGGCTTCTAGCTTTATCCACAACGAAGTTACAGGGGGGTCGAACGTGTCGTGAGTGGCTTCGAGAAAAGGATGGTACGGCTGTGCTTTCTGCTTGACTTGGCGGGGCCCCCAGATATAGTGGAAGAAAAAAAGCATTGTTTTTTTTTTGGTCTCCAGAAGTCGTGAAGAATTTTTCCGAACCAAAGCCAGTTGTACCATTTGTCAATATTTTATTGTATATATAAAAACAGATTAGTGGAAAGAGCCCGCCTTTACAAGACATGAAACAATCTTTTTAAACAAACGCAACTTTAAATCATTTTTTTTTAATATATAAAAATAAAATTTAGCATTATTTGGCTTTTTAGTACATTTTTAATGGAAGTGAATGGCAAACCACTCGTATCATGCCTAATAAAACTTTGGCAGTTCGGAACCGGCATTAAACTGTAGATTCCTTTTTTCTGTGGAAATACTTACAAAGGCACCAACCACAGGCAAAGGCGAGAGAGTCGCCTACGTCCGTATCGGATATGGCACTTCAAGAAAAAGAAGAAGAATGTTTCTCTAGAATATACACTAAAGTCTGAACCATATGAACAAACCTCCAATGACCGCAAACCTGTAAATTCTTTTTTTTCTTAAGCCTTACTCTTGTTTCCGTTTTTTAACACACAGGTCTTTTTTGTGGTTTTTAGTGCCCTTACGCATGGCCCCTCTGTCGTGGCTAGTAGCAGTGCATGGTTGCTAGCAGTTGTCTCATTTAAAAACTATTACTGCCAATGTGCCCTTACATACAGACCACTTTGTCGCGCCATTAAGTAACGCCCCGTGGTTGTTGGGACTCGTCGTCTCATTTAAAGACAGGAGCTGCAGTCGAAAGCCTTCGGATGGGCTATGTTATCAGCTACAGCAATGGTTTTAGTTAGGATAATGACGACGTTCCCCCCACTATTGGCCACGAGAGAGTGACCAGTATGTAACACTTAGTGCCGTTTCACATAGGCCACTAGGTGGCTTTACAGTGTGGTGGGTGTGAAACGGTACTTAATCATTCGCCTGAAGTTCTACCTATGTTAGGAATGTGGAATCTTTGGTACAATGGCACTACTCGGTATATATCATCACTATACCAAACACTTTATTTTTGCACTCGACGCGCGTTTCGCTAACTATGTTAGTTAGTGTTTCGTGATGTTACTTTATACCTCCGCAACAGAAATTTTTATTTTAAAGGCAATTAACGTACGGAACACTAATTCCCCAAGTCGGACATGCACTTGGTCGGTTTTTATTTATGTGTATGGTTAATTTGTTTCTTGAGATAATCGAGCTTAGCAAATACTATTCTGAAGTCAAAAAGCCGAGTATGTTGTGTGGAATGAAGGTCGGATCCATATAATACCTAAAATTTAGGTGATTGATGACTACTAAGCTTAAACATTAGAAATACTAACGCATGTGTATATGTCATTTAACTACTATAAACTAATAAGTTTTTTTACTGAAAAAAGTTACACAGTAATAATAATCAATTAAAATATATTTCTACCGACAATTTTTATTATTTCTGTTCCTGCCAATTTTTAACTAACTTTTAAATCATATATGATAATAATAAATTATACTCTGTATAACTGTTACAATTATGAATATCATTTTTGAATCTCATGAAAATTCTAATATTGCTGAGAATAGGACTGAAAAGTGCACGTACAAATATTAATTGTGAATCGGGAAGAAAAGAAACCATATTAGTAATGAAACTACCGCAGGTGTACAGACCAAGTACAACTAGAAATAACAGGTTATATTTAAATAACTAGTTGAAGTGTGGAATAATGGACACAAAAGGCTGCTACTTTAAAGCTGCTTAAAATTCGAAATCCATATTTAATAGAGTGTTGAATGTGTTTATAATAACTGGAAAAATATGACCTTTTTCTATTGGTTTTTAAAGAATTATCATATACAGTTTCATAGCGGCCTTCCTGTTCCCAGTTGCCAACTTGTAGCTTCCCAATCTCCTGGTCTTAAGTTTCTCTTCGACATGGCTTTCGGCCTTACCCTTTTTCTTCTGCTCTGTTCTGTCATCCTTTTTATGCGCCCGTACCAGACTAATTGTTTTTGTTGGATATCGTCTATTATCGTTCTTGTTACCTTCATCTTACTCTTTCATTTCCGATTCTATTCATTCTTGATACACCAGCCTATCTTCGCCAGTAGTCTATTTCGAGAGCAAAAAGTTTCTGTTCTAAACTCTGGGTAAATTGCCACGCTTCGCAACCGTAGAGTACAATGCTTTTAAAAATCGCATTGTAGATATAGAATTCTTTTTTTAAAATGTTTTTTGATTAAAGAATGGAGTTGAGGTGTATGATGGCTTTTCCTTTACTGATTCTACCTTCTATTTCTTGTTTTGTTCTGCCTTCCTAGATAGATATAATGATCACACGCCACCAAACACCTGACCATCATTTAAAAGTAAGGCTGCCCTGTTCTCCAGCGATACACAAATCTTTACTTTTCGTAGAGCTTACTGTTAACCCCCATCTTTCATACTTTTCGAATAGTCTTCTTTGTCCTCTTCAATTACTACCTGGTCGCCTGCAAAGTGAAGAGTGTAAAGCGTTGTTTCATCATTCAACTGTACTCCCATTCCAGTACATACTCTTCTCCAAATCTTTAAGGCTTCATTCAAGTAAATTTTAAACAGGGTGGGAGACAAGCATCAACCTTGCCTAAGTCCATTCGTTACGAGGAACGCATCAGATAATGTATTTCCTAGTTTTATTCTTGAATATGGCTGTACGTAGAGCTATAGTTGCTGTATCGTTTATAGGTGATTGTTCCAGAGTTTGTCAGAGTTTCTTAATTGGTACGCTATCATACGCTTTTGTTAGGTCCGGTTTTTAAATAAAGCTTTAAAATAAGATAATGTGATAAAACACATTTTTAAAGTCTTCCCACTTTCCGAATCTCAAAGGATGTGAATTCAAAGAGAGCAGTAAAATAGTGGACACGATTATGAATTGGACATAAACAGCCTACATAACTACCAAATCAACATTTTGGCACAAGGTTCTTACAGTCTGTCAAGTAAGAACGTGACCGCTGGTATTCTTGAAAAAATGTGGTTTCGAGAACATTTTTTGCCATTAATGTATTCTTTAGTGTACTAGCAACGGCGCAATTACCTTAGTAAGTTGTCCAATCAATTCCTGCATCTCTCTGCAAATTTTTCGAATCTCGCTAGACAACTGAGTCACAGTCCTCAGAATCTTTCCTCTGTGCTTTCTCTTCACAAGCGGCGATTGTGAGAGCCACTCTAGTATCTTATCGTGGGCCCAAGCGGGCCGCTTCGCGGCCTGATTTTCGCCCAGCAACGGTTTTTTCAACGTGCTTCGGAATTTGACATCATTAGTACGAAGATGTTGTCGAATGGTCTCATGGGACATATTCAAAGTCGATTTTCTTAATTTTGCCGCTCCTTGACGCGTCAATGTCGGGTCCCGTGAAAACAAAGACACGATTCGTTTTTTCGACTTTCGAAGTGACTTAGTCTATCGATCCACGTTTTGGTAAGTAGTCTACATTTTTCATCTCGTGGATGGGAACAAAGAAAGACTGCCTCGAACTGACGCGCAAATAAGTGACTCATTTTGGATTTTATATGATTTCGACGAAAGTTCGGAATCGACTGATATTTTTACTAAAATGCGTCGTAGACAAAGGTTGCCTCTACCGATTTTTTGTTGATCGCTAGAATCGCCTCTACCAAAAATGAATTATCGCGGACACGTTCTTACTTGACCGATTGTAATTAGATGATTATATGTATTTTCATTTTTCCTGTATAAATAGGTACTCAGTCTATACGATTTATATACATTATTATCCAAAAACAAAACTAAAATATGTTATTACCAGGTGTACAAGTATGAAATGCGGATTTCAGACAACAGATGGTGCACCAATGCAGTTTGTGCTATAAAGATTTGACACTGCGCCATTTTGTTGTGTCATCAACAAGTGTCAGACGCGTACGAGTGATAAATTGGAAAAGTGCGTACATAGTGTTGTGTTGTTGTGTTCAATATGTCGAAATTTATACCGAACAAAGAGCATTTGCGGACAGCATAAATTTTTTGTTTTTATTTGAAGTACTGCTGTTGAATCATGCCGATTACTTCGAGAAGCTTATGGTGAACATGCTTCATCGCAAGAGACGTGTGAACGATGGTTTCGGCTTTTCAAAAGTGGTGACTTCAATGTTGCAGAAAAGGAACGAGGAAAACCGTCAAAAAAATACGAAGATGTGGAATTGCAAGCATTGTTGGACGAAGATGATTCGCAAACACAAAAACAACTCGCCGAACAATTGGGCGTTAGTCGACAAGCTGTTTCCAATCGGCTACGAGAGATGGGAAAGATACAGAAGATCGGTAGATGGGTACCACATGAAGTGAACGACAGGCAAATGGAAAAGCGCAAAAACACGTGTGACATTTTGCTCGCTCGGTACAAAAGGAAGTCGTTTTTGCATCGTATAGTTACAGGGGATGAAAAGTAGATTTATTTTGAGAATCCCAAGCGCAAAAAATCATTGGTAGACCCAGGCGCACCATCCACATCAACCGCAAGATCGAATCGCTTTGGCAGAAAGACGATGCTCTGTGTTTGGTGGGACCAGAGGAACGTGGTCTATTATGAGCTGTTAAAACCTGGGGAAACGGTTAATACTAAACGTTACCAACAACAATTGACCGATTTGAACCGTTCGCTGCTTGAAAAAAGGCCAGAATACCGAAAGAGGCAATACAAAGTCATTTTTCGCAGCAAAAGGGGAAGATTTTTTACTGGCATGGTATTCACAAACTGCCCGAAAGATGGGAAAAATGTGTAACAAGCGATGGGGCATACTTTGAATAAAGCACTTTTTATCATTCTTTCAACTTTAACATGTTTTTTTAGAAAAAAAATCCACATTTCATACTTGTACACCTGATAACTTTGAAATAACTTTTTCTCTTATGAAAAATAATACTTAAACATCAAATTGCTTTAATTTACATTTTATTGGAAATAATTCAGTTTTTTAATGATTTTCACCCCTTTGTCGTATTCTCTGCTTGACTAGTTTTTTAATCAAAACGTGAAGCAAAAATAAGATATTTACTGTTAAGGTTTTGACAAGAAAAGGGTTTTATAAATTAAATTAATCATGTTCCTTTAATTTTAATGTAAAGGATAAAATTCGAAAAGTGTCTCGTTAAGCCACAACAAGAAAAAACAATTAATTTGCTCTATATACAGGTATTGCAGATTCGTTTCTTCCCATTAGGATCTCCCGCAGAGGCACAAAGAAGGTTAAAATCTTTAATTTAAATTTTAATGAAATGAAATTTCGAGTGTCGAAACTTACTGTTAATATATATAAAAAAAATATTTTGGTATTTTTTCAAATTCATTTTAAATGATTTTAAAAAATGAACGATGTTCCTGTTCATATAACGATATGCAAACCAAACGCATTGTAAATTCATAATGACAAAATCAATTTAATATTTACTCAAAATGTCCCCTCTTGCCTTTACACAAGTCCTCAAACGATTATGTCATTCTATGTCTATGGCAGCACGCATTTGATCCAACGGAAAATTGTCCACCGTTTTTGTTAAAGCTCCATTTAAAGCGTCAAGATTGGCATGTCTTTTAGAGCAAACCATACCATCTAAGAGGGACCATAGTTTATAATCTAAAGAATTTAGATTAGGACTTTCATAAGGCCAATCTTCTGCATTAATAAATGAAGGCATATTTTGTTGAAGCCGTGCTTGTGTTGTTTTAGCTTTGTGTCCTGATGTAAAATCTTGCTGGAAGGCCCAGTGCTTATTCTTGAAAAGAGTCTGGTTTAGGAGTTTCACAACGTTCTCTAAAACTTTTTTCACACAAATGAATACTGGCAAGCCTATCAAAACTGATTCCCCACAAAATCATAACTGGTGCTGGATGATGATCCGTCTGAACTTCTGGAAGAAGTTCAGATGCCTCCTTAGAAGATCTGTCATAAATCTATCATTTTGCTTATTGAAAGATTGTTCCACAGCGAAAATTTTTGAACAACATGAATTAAAAATAATGAAGAATTTAAAAACGCACATAAATACACATGGCGTCAAGAATCAAGAAACCTAAAATTGGTCATCGACTATTATATTATAAAGCAAAAAACACAAATAAGAACACTTGCTGTAAAAGTTTACCGTGAACGTCAGTGATCATTACCTATTAAAAACGAATATCATATTGTCTTATAAAACTTAGTTAAGAAATACAAAATCAACACAAATAATGCTGTCAAGATTGAAAATAAAGATATAAATTGAAAGGTTTTTACGATGAAAGTAACAAAATGGCTTACGAACAGAAACTAAACCAGAAACTGGAAGAAACTATCACAGTGCAATTACTACAAAAAATATACCTACAATACATGAAGCTGCAGCCGAGGCTCTAGGAGCGGAGATAACAAACAAAAGAAGTGAGAATTTCTGGTGGAATGAACAGTTAGAAGATCTTAAATAGTACATAAATGGCTACAAACGAAAAACGACAGTGCTCACATAACATATAAACGAGCACGTGCACAATTTAAAAAATACGTATCAGAAGAGAAAAAACAGTGGGAAAAACGGTCGCTGAAACTTAAAAATCACATTGGAGGAAGGAGAACTACTGAGTAATGGAAATTTACAAATTCAATTGAAAAACAAAGAAACATCAAATTAAAATTAGAAGTAATAGAGAAAGACGATTGGAGAAAGTATTTTGCAGAAATGAGAAAATACATACCATATAGAATGAAACAGGGTAGAAATTATTATTAACATATTAACCACAAAATGAAACAACTTAAAAATAGAAGAGCAGCTGGACCGAGAGGAATTCCTAACGAACTTATTATATATAGAACTAACAAAGTATATAGAATTATAAAAACAATGAATCAGAACTGTATCCATGGAGAAAATATCCCACTAAATGGATTGAGGGATGGACAACACCAATCTACAAAAAAGGCTCATACAAACTTATCATGGCCTTAGTGTAAACGGCTCCTTCTGTAAACTTTACGGGAACATTTTAATATCATTAATCAAAGACGACTATCATAAGTACCAAACTGAGGAACAAGCAGTTTCATTGCTGGATGTTCAACCCCTGATAATGTTTTCTGCATAACACAGATGATAGAAAAGTTGATAGTAACAGGAAGAGAAATGCATATGATATTTATAGACCTAACGAAAATTTATGATTTTATCCCAATACTTAAACTCTGTGATGAATCCCCCATAAATGTCACCCTACTTAAAGCGGTTAAACAACTTTATAAGAAAGCCCATGAGTTAAAACTGGAAACGAATTAACAGCAAGTTTCAATATTACCAAAGGATTACGTCAAGGATGTAGCCTGTCACCAATTCTCTTAAATATCTACCTCGATGCAGCAGTGGAGACGGAAATGTAGTAGCATGCCAATACCATTGAATGATAGGACACTGTACACCCTACATTATGTAGATGATCAAGTCATAATGATACACGATTCTGAAGATACTGGGTACATGCTTAGGGAACTAAACGAGGAATACTGCAAACGGGATCTCACTCTGAATTTATACAAAACAGGATATCTACGTATGGTGGTGTAGGACAAGATATACAACAAGCTCTTGCTGGGTTGTTACTGGCTTCAGGATTATTTTTAATCAAAATTGGATACACAGACGAGATTTTTTTTTCTTTTTTGAAAAGTTTCCTCTTGGGAATTTTTTCAAACATTTTTTAAATTTGAATAGTCAAGAGCCTCTTTACCAAGAGCATTGCGTATATTTTTTATAATATCCGTTGCTTTTCTACACAATCGGCATTCATAAAGCATTGATAAGACATTTTTATCACCCAATTTTAAAGTTTTAAACGGAAAATAAATAATATTTTGGCGCAAAACGTCAATTTCACACTTTTTGTACATAGAAAATGTTTTTTAGGTGCTGCTGTTAATTGTTACAGATCAACGTGATCGGTAACAACTGATCGATAGAAATATAAATCTGTTGAACGAAACTTTCTATATAAATATATATATATATATATATATATATATATATATATATATATATATATATATATATATATATATATATATATATATATGTATATATGTATATATATATATATATATATATATATATATATATATATATATATATATATATATATATAGTAGAATCTCGATTATTCGAAATAATATGGACCAAAGTGATTTCAGATAATCGAAATTTCGGTTAATCCGAATTTTTTTTATAAAATAAAAGTTTAGAATGAATACAACATTGTAGATCGACTTAAAAGCATTTATGCGATATGCTATTACGTACATAGGTATTTATTATTACAAAGATTAGAACAATTAGTTTACTTATTTTATGTATATATACAGAAAATACATTTTCATTCTTAACTTTAATGTCTTAAAGATGAGGTAATTTAACTTCACTCGTTTCGCGTTAGTTCTGTTTTTGGCTGCAATGTCTCTCCAACGTTCGATAAGTAAAACGTCCTCGGCGGTTGCATTTTCTTGTTGTTCTACATAAGTTAACGCTTTTTCTAGGGCCTCTAGTCCTTCTGAATGTGACATTTTTACTGGAATTTTGTCAGTGGGTTCTACTTCGTTATCATCATCGTCATGACTGTCTATTTTATTAGCATTTTTGCATACACTTTTAATTAATTTTTGGTCAGTCATTTCATTTTCCACACTATCACTGTTTAACCATTCACAAACATCGGTTTCAGTAACACTTTCACATTCTGATATCCTTGTAATAATTTAATGTAAACTTTCATTATCTTCTGTTTCTGCCTCTGAGTAATGTCTCTCCTCTTGTGGAATCAATTTTGATCAAGATTTTTCTAGAGTAGTACTCTTTACTTAATTCCAGGCTGAAGCTGTCCAGTATATAACATTTTTCAAATTTATCTTTTTTAGACAATCAGTAAGATTGCCACCCTCATCTACTTCTTCTAAAATATGCTCCAATAACAAACGTCTGTAATTGCGTTTTAAATTTTTCAGTACACCCTGATCCATAAGCTCGAGGCAAAAACATTGCTTTTATTTCCCCACTTTCAAGTTGCTCCGCACTTGGATAAGTGGGGAGAATACATTTTCTAGGATATCCATGTTCTTTTAAAAAAAGTTCCACTTTGGGAACAAAATCTCCAAAAAACCAGTCTTTAAATAGAGTCGCGTTTTGATTTTTATACAAAACAGGAAAAGCATTGCGACGAATATTCTTAAAGGTTCGTGAATTTTCTGACTTACCAATACATAATAATGGGAGTTTATGTCTTCCAGAAGCATTACTGCATGCAAGAACAGTAATACGTTCTTTGCTACGTTTGTAACCATGGTGCTCCAGCTTCCGTTTTTGAAGCTAAGCTATTTGACGGCAACATTTTGTAGTTCAAGCCTGTTTCATCACAATTATAGATTTGGTTTGGTTGTAAACCATGTTCTTTCATAAGCTGCTCAAAATTCTCTGCAAATTTTTTTTGCAGCAGATACATCAGCCGACAATGTTTCTCAACAAACTTTCAGTTGACGTCTTTTTTTTCACCTGTCTAGCCATCCGTCACTAGCAGAAAAATTTAGAGGCGCTTCAATAACCGGCAACTCTTCGCTTAAACTTATGTTTTAAAGTTGTTCCTGAAATTGGTATTCCACGTACTCGTTTCTGTGTAAACCATAAAAATAAAGAATCATCCACTTTTTGATATTCACCGCTTTTCATACTTTTTCGTGCCTGTGTGGGCGATGACAAAACACTACACCATTTTTCAAGTTTTTCGCGATTTTTTCTCCACTCTGAAACAGTACTCACAACTACACCTAAATCGTTCGCTACATTTTTAAGAAGTTCACCATTATCTAAACGATGACTTGCTTCAAGTTTCTCTTTTAAGGTAATAACAACACGTTTACACTTATTATTATGACGCTCCATTTTGTAAAATATCGATTAAAACGAAACTCTGCGATAATAATAGACGTAATGAGTAACTTATAACACTCGTCGACTAACCAAAACATAGACAGCGGTGAAATTCTAGATGTCGGGAAGTCCCCGACGCGTTAAGGAAACCACTCATCGTCTGTTTCGAATAACGGGGATTTTTTCGTTTAATGAGAATACAATTTGCTTTTTAACAGTTTGTTTCGGATAAGCCGGATTTCAGATAATCTCGATTCGGATACTCAGGATTGTACTGTATATATATATATATATATATATATATATATATATATATATATATATATATATATATATATATATATATATATATATATATATATATATATATATATATTTATATATATACATAAATCATTTTCGTAACTAAAAACCGTAGAAAAATTTGAATACTGAATTTTAAAAAAATAATCTACACTACAGATATGCACATGAGGTGTAGAAATGTATCCCAACATCCACAAAATTTAACGGTTTTTAGTTACGAAAAATTATTTGTATATATATATATATATATATATATATATATATATATATATATATATATATATATATATATATATATATATATATATATATAAATGATTTTCGTAACTAAAAACCGTTAAATTTGGCGGATTTTGGGATACATCACACACACACACCTCATGTGCATATGTTAGTGTAGATTCTTTTTTTAAATTCAGTATTCAAATTTTTCTGTCACTACAGTGGTATTTACATTTTTATTTTCAATTTTGGTAAAATGTGTTTAACTACAGAATTGTGCTAAAGAAGAAAATAGAAATATAGGAATAAAAATAAGCAAAATTCCTTAAGCAGGACCTAAAAAAGTTAGAAATACTATATTTTACCTAATTTCCCGTTGGAAGCAGCTTTCTTAGAGAAAAAGCCTAGTTCTAATTGATGAGAAATATTGTTATATTTTTGAGTCAGCTTACTTTTGCAATTCAAACTGTTTTTGGGTAGGATAGTAGATTTGACATATTAACATTTCCTGACGAAATCGTAATATAATATACAGCAATATGCTATTTTTAGACAGACTAGGAATGCGTTCAACTTAAAAATTTGCCCATGACTTGGGGTAATTAAAACATACTCTATATGACGGAGATGTAAGAAAATCCGAGCCTTAGTAAGCATACTTTTAGTTCAGGTTAGAAAGTGAACAGTAAGAGGAAAAGAAGAAAAAAAATTGCTTCATTTTCTACCCTCAGCGTTATATTTATTGTTTGAAATGGTTTCTTACTTTAATATGGCCGATTTCCTTCTAATTTATTTTTTTTGTTCTGTAGTTTTTTTGGCATTGTAACCAACAGTAATAAATTGAATTTCTTTACCGCTATATGTTTTTGCTTCTTTACTCGATTTAGATATTTTTCGTTGTCTGTTGTTTTTGATAATCAATTGTAAATACTGGGAAGAAAACAATAAAGTAAAGTGGACTGTTTTTTCCAATAAAACATAATATTGACAAAGAAATTAAATACATATTCAAAAATCAGTAAAGTACTTCCCTTGAAAACACATATTTTTAAAATAATTATTAAATGTGACTCATATTAAAGAATCAGTATTACGAGTCGATAATTTAAGTAATAGATACTTTATGATAATCCTAGAAAAAAAGTTAAGCAGAGGGACGGCTTCAAAAGCATTTCCAGTAAAACACATCCCTCTACATACTTTTTCTATTAAAAATAAAAAATAATATAAAAAGCACAGTTTTCAATTTTCTGGGCTTCAAGAACTCAAAATATATATATATATATATATATATATATATATATATATATATATATATATATATATATATATATATTGAAATTTCCGCAGATTATCCATTAGTTTTTTTTTTGTTTTTTTTTTGGGTGGGGGCACACGTGCTGCAGAGAAGTCCCTAAAGCGCTACAAGAACGATCCACGTTGTTCTTGAATCGCTGTAAATTGTACTCGGTGGGAAACACAGTCCTGGGCAAATTATTCCAGAAGGATGATGTTCTCCACATAAAAGACTGCTTGAAAAGCGTTGTACAAGGAGTAACAAGCTGAACTTCATATGGATGTGAAGTATTAGCGCGACGTGTACTTCTAACATGCACCGCTCTGGGAGGAATTAAGTGGGCCACATCCTTCGAACACTTCCCATGAAAATACTTGTAGAATAGGCTCAAGTCGCCAACCGTTCTTCGATGTTCCAGCGAATCAAGGACGCCGGTCAGTTCCGGGTCTCCAATCAGACGAACAGCTCTTCTCCGAATAGAATCCAACAAATGCAGTGTATGTTTGGAAGCGGAGCCCCAAACATGGGAGCAGTATTCCATAGTTAGTCGAATTTGAGCTTTGTAAAGAATTAACAGTTCTTGTGGAGTGTAAAACTTTCTGGTTCGAAATAATATTCCCAACTTTTGAGAAGCTCTCCTTGCTATGCCTGCAACATGTTCATGCCAGGACATATTTGCTCCCAAATTAACGCCCAACAAATTGAGTGACGATGTTAGAGGAATGAAGTACCCCGACATAACTATGTCGGGTTCAGCAGTTTTTGACATATATCAAAGAAAATTTTTGAGGTTTTTGGTCCAGATTGAAATCTACGAGAGCAATCCTTTCGCCCCGTTTAGGCCTCCCATAAAAGTTGCCTTGTCGTCTTGGATTCTGAAGCAGCCATTTTGAATTAAAGAAATAAAAAAAAATTGTACATTTAAATGTTTGTTTAATAGCGCATTTCAATTAATTTTTGGCTGCTTTTATTACATTTTTGAAAAAAATTCCCGAAATTAGTCTTTTTTTTCCTGGGACCTGGAGTGGCCTTACCTCTTAAGCGATATTGCTCAAAAACTATAGGTTCGATTTTTACTCCAAACATTATATGTCTACCAAATTTGAAATCAATATCCCAATCGGTCGAGAATATCGGGGCAGAAATAGGTGACTATGTTTTTCGTGATCTAGGAACCCTGAAACGTGAAGAAACTAAAAAATTTCGGAAGGCGATTTTTTTACGAATGTAATACTTTCTCCTTCCCTCTAGAAATGGATTTAAAATCAGTAATTTTTAGTCATTCCAATTCAGTTGGATGTGTGTAAAAAACTACATAAGCAATATTCCATAGATCTAGTTATTTTTGCACAATAAGATTTCACTATGTATAATACTTAAACGATCACTACAAATAAATCTTTGGAGATATTTTTAGTACTTATCTGTCTTAATTGCTTATCGACGTGGAATTACACCTCAAAGAACCAAAAGCTTTCCCTTAAGCTGCAAATGAAATCCTTTTTGCTTTTGACACATAATCAGCGCCCGCTTGATTCTATAAACATTAATGGCCACGTCCTGTATCAACACCGAATACAAACAAGGCAGCCATTTACACAAAATGTACATAATTCAAAAATCTTTACTAACTTCACTTTATTTGTCCAATTAGTTCTGCATGACGAAAATGTCGGTACTTAAAAGGGTTCATCAAAATGGTCTTAAAAAAGTGCTGAAGACCTTGCTTTTTTAATGCTTGTTGATATGGAATCACCTGACAAAAAGGATGAGATTCATTTAAGTAGGTGTGAATAAAACCCTCTCCTTTCTTTTTTGTACATTTCAAATAAATTCCTAACCTAAATCCTGTCCTGTATCAACAAATGTTTACCACATACGGCACTTAAGGGGTCTATACACCTCGCATACGACATCGATCCTTTGAAAAAGGTATGCACCTTTTGACCCTCCGGAAAATATCTTTTTTCTTTTTTTTTTAAAAAGTGTGATGCGAACTGAACGTGATATTGTCGTCAATACGACGATATCGATGGTGCCGAACATATCCTCTATGCGGGGAAGATATAAAAAGGGGTGGAAATGGCGATAAAATAGGTTTAGGGCATGCAAATTGGGTGTTTGTAAAATAAACAAATTTTGGAGGATTGAATGGGGTTTATAAAGAAATGATTACATAATACAATATAAAGAGTTTGAATATAACGGTTGAGTTATTTTTCTTTTGTATTGGAAGAAAAACCAACTTTAAAATATATTGTCGCGAATTGTCAACTTTTAACGAATAGTAGTGATAAAGCTGGCAACATTTCTTACAATACGCTGTCTAAGTGTTAAAAACCGGTCAAGTGCAAGTGGGACTTGTACAATTAGTGTTCTGTACCGTGATTGCTTTTAAAATAAAACAAAATCTTTACCTAGGCTAAGTTAATTAGGTCCCTGACATCTTAAGATCTAATATGTACGAGGCTGGTTTGAAAAGTCCGTGCAAAAATAAAAACTACTTATGTGTTTGGGGTAAACCTTTTTTATTTTTCGACATAATCTCCTTTTAGGCTTATACACTTCGTTCAACGATGTTCTAGTTTGTTGATCCCTTCCGAATAATAGGATTTGTCCAAGTCTGCAAAATATCCATTAGTGTCTGCAATCACCTCCTCGTTTGAATAAAATCTTTGTCCCTCCAGCCACTTCTTCAAATTGGGGAACAAATAGTAGTCCGAGGGAGCTAAATCTGGAGTATAGGGCGGATGTGAAACGAGTTGGAATCCTATTTCCATTAATTCTGCGACCACAACTGCTGAAGTGTGTGCTGGTGCGTTGTCGTGATGGAAAAGGACTTTCTTGTGGGCCAATCGCGGGCGTTTTTCTTGCAGCTGGGTTTTCAAATGGTCCAATAACGATGAATAATATTCACCTGTAATAGTTTTACCCTTTTCCAGATAGTCGATGAGGATTATCCCTTGTGAATCCCAAAAGACAGTCGCCATAACCTTTCCGGCCGAAGGAACGGTCTTCGCCTTTTTTGGTGCAGATTCCCCCTTGGTAACCCATTGTTTAGATTGTTGTTTGGTCTCAGGAGTATAGTAATGTATCCATGTTTCATCCACAGTGACGAAACGACGCTTAAAGTCCTCCGGATTCTTCTGGAACAGCTGCAAACCATCCTTGCAACACTTCACACGATTCCGTTTTTGGTCAAGCGTGAGCAATCGCGGCACCCATCTTGCGGATAGCTTTCTCATGTCCAAATGTTTATGCAAAATATTATGTACCCATTCAGTCGAGATGCCCATAGCACTAGCAATCTCACGCACCTTAACTCTTCTGTCATCCATCACCATATCATGGATTTGATCAATGATTTCTGGAGTCGTAACCTCCACAGGCCGTCCAGAACGTTCAGCGTCACTTGTGCCCATATGGCCAGTCCGAAAATTTTGAAACCACTTATAAACTGTTCTAATCGAAGGTGCAGAGTCACCATAATGTTTATCATGCTTCTCTTTAGTCTCCTGAGGCGTTTTGCCTTTCATAAAGTAATGTTTAATCACCACACGAAATTCTTTTTCGTCCATTTCTTGAAAATCACTCGACTTCCTTGATTCACACGAATGCCAAACACAAAGAAATAGACCAATATGGCTGAAACTTGGTGTGCGTTCATTCAAGAGATGCTACTAACTAAACATGACCTCGATACGCGCCGGTGGTGCCATCTCTCAGACTTTGCACGGACTTTTCAAACCAGCCTCGTATTTTCACGTTTTTTTCTTACTCAGTAGTGTATAATAGTTATAGCATCTTAGCTACCTAACGGCCAATTAATCACTCTAGAATCTAGTAATAAAAGTTGAAAACAATATTTATAAATCTTTGATTGTGTTAGCCGATACTTGTTGGAAATTCATGATAAAATTATATAAAAACAACACTTTAAATTTGCAATGTTGTCGTAGTAAAGGGATGAGTTTTTGTGATGATTTGATTGATAGTACCGTAACAAACGATACAACTGGTCTAATAGGGAAATCCTTTTTATGTAATTTAATTATATTATAATATTCACTAGAACTGATAAGGGTAAGTCTGTAGTAGCTATTTCTAGAGTTTTAAATGATTTTGAAAAAAGTACTTTAACAATAATGAACCCACAGACTCCAATATTATATTCCCTAATTGAATTACATAAAAAGGATTTCCCTATTAGACCAGTTGTATCGTTTGTTACGGCACCATCAATCTAATTATCACAAAAACTGATCCCTTTACTACGACAACATTGCAAATTTACACCGAAATATAGTATATCCAACACCTATGAACTAATTGATAAATTTAAAAACATTAACTTACCGGAAAATTCTAGAATTATCTCATTTGATGTACAAAACTTATTTCCTAGTATCCCACCATATGAAGTCATAGAATTAGTAGATAAGCTCTTAATCAAGAATAAAGTAAACGAAATTATTAAACGTTATATTTTAGATTTACTTACGACGTGCTTGGATCAAAACTATTTTGAATTCAACAATAATTTTTATACGTCTAAAGAAGGTCTAATAATGAGTAATCCTTTAAACCCTTTACTAGCGGAAATTTTCATGGATCATTAAGAACTAAAAATTCATCAAAGCGCGGTAAGCAAAAATATTGTTTACTGGTATAGATATGTTGACGATATCATTTCCTGTTTCACGGGAACAGATAGACAACTAACAATCCTCCTTAACTTCCTAAATAATTTGCATCCTAATATTAAATTCACCTTAGAATTAGAAACCAATAACTCTATAAATTTCTTAGACATATCTATATCAAAAGTGAACAATAAACACGATTTCTCGATTTTTCACAAACCTTCACATACTGAAATAGTCATACACAATAGTTCATCCCACCCTTATACTCACAAAATGGTAGCTTTTAACTCTTTCATACATAGATTGTTACATACATATTCCTATGACTAAAACTAATTTTAACAAAGAATTCAACATATTCAAACAAATAGCAATTAATAATGGATATGACCCCACCATTATAGATAATACCTTGAATAAAAAATCCTTTAAACAAGCAATCTCTTTAATTTATCCCACAATTAATGACAAAAAGGAAAATTTAATACACTCACATACACAGGGAAAATTACTAGAACAATTTCCAAACATTTAATAAAAAAAACAATAAATTAACATTCAAAACGAGTAATTTCTTAGGAAATATAATTTTGAATAACAAAACCAAATTTAAGAAATCCTTAAAATCAGGAGTTTATTTATTAAATTGTGGATCTTGTACTAAAACCTACGTAGGACAAACTGGTAGATCTTTTGAAACTCGCATTAAAGAACATAAACATAGTTATTTAAAAAATAAGAACAATTCACATTACGCAACCCATATAATAAACGAATCCCATAATTTTGATGATACGTTAAAAATCCTACATATAGAAAATAAATCTAAAAAATTAAATTTGCTTGAACCTCTTGAGATTAACAAACGGAAAAACTCCAATCAATTATTAAACGAACAGGTAGACTTAAACCATTCACCCTTACTTAATCTTTATTCGTTCTCTGAAATAGTACCACAGATTTGCATTCTTAAAATAATTCTGTCTGTAAATAATATAATAAAATGATTAGCATAATCTTAGGTAATTAAGGATAGTTTTAAGCACTATATAATCAGGATTACTACCAAATATTATTCTTTCTTATTTACTTCTGAAGAAGCCATTGTATGGTGAAACAATTGTCAAGTTACTTTATGTATATTGGAAATTAAAACATAGTGTTTGTTTTTATATAATTTTAATATTTATAAACCTAATTTAATTATAAACAAATAAAATAAAATAATGTACACTTAAATATTATAAAAACCTCCACCATGTGTCAAGAAACACAGTTTCCATATTTACTTTTTTTTAAAATCAAATAATTATCAAACGTAATGTACTCGTGATAATTTTTGACATTTTTGGCAATTTTTTAAAAATAATATAAAGTGCGCAAGTATTACATCATATATATTTTTGAACTCCTGTTTTCACAAGGTTTCATTTGATACTCCACTTGATGACCTGGTTTCACCCCCTCCAAAACTAACCTCTTAAGCCAAAAGAGTGACCGCAAAATTAGCCCGTTTTTGCAACCTCCATAACTTTGAGACAGAAGAAAGCAAACTTAACGTAAAAGGCCTTAAATTAAAGCTAATTAAAAATCTAGAAGGACATATTTTCCATTTTTTAAATTAGGGGTAACTACCCCCTATTTTGAGGGTTAAAAGAGTAGTAGTAGGAAGTATAAAAATTTTTTTAACAGAAAATAAAAAAAAATATTTAGGATGTGTAATTTATGAAAATAGGTCACTTTAATTATTACCCAGTACCGTATAGTCAATCAAAAACCACCCTCTAAAAGGGAGTAGTAATTAATAGGGGATCCTGCCCTACTCACAAACATGACTCTCAAGACTAGGAAAAAATACAAAGAAATAATCAAAATGCTGAGAATATAGTACTGGACATCTCCCAAACTTATCGCTAAGCGATAATCACCCTCTAAAATTTTATCTATTTTCACACTTTTAACTCCCAAAATAGGAAGTAGTTACCCCTAAATAAAAAAATTGAGAAATATTTCCTTCTAGATTTTTAATTAGCTTTAAGACCTTTTACTTTAAGAGGTTACATGACCTTGGCGCTCGAGAAAATAGGTATAAAAATAAAAAAAACATTTTAACGGAGCTATTAAATATATAAAATATTTTTTCTTTTACACATATACATAGTAGTTTTATGAATAATTTGAAATAATAACGAACAAAAAAAATTAAAAAATGAAGGAGATATGAGCCATCAAGTAGGACCCTCTTTTGAAAATCCTTGCTTTCTCTGTCAGGCATCGTCTGAAAAATAAAAAATATTTTTTTTCTTATTTAGAAAGGTAATAGCTAAGATGTAGCATAGGAAAAAAAAATTAAAATTTTTTTTGTAGAAATGACAGCTGTTCGGAAAAAAACTTATAACTTGTGAACATGGCACCCAATCAAAAAAATCGTATGGTACATCTTAGATAATATTATAAAGAATATGTGTTGTAAATTTTAACAAAATCGATTAAGTAGATCTTAAGATATCTTCTACACCAGTTTGTAAAAAGTAGTTTCAAAAAAACGCAAAAGAAAAAACAGTACGGATCAGCGTCTTAAAACCAAATATTTTTTTAAATTACCTTCAATCTGCGATTCCTGGACCGTACATTAGGTCTTCCATTGTTGCCGCGATGTCCTCCGACTCCTTTTGAGCAGCTCTTTTCAATTTCTTGGCCTCTTTAGTCTCCTATTGGGCTCTCATGTTGGCTATAGATATTCGTTGAGAATCCAAGTTCTCGGTAAATCGCAGCGCGCTTGGGCCAATTACAAGGTTTAATAATTGCATCATCATTCACTAGTATATCCATCATTAAATATACTAGCTGCAATTTTTATGCCACTGTAATGCACTTTTGGAGCCATAGACCAAATGACAGCGTTTAGACTTTCATTGTTATTCTGAGAGTATCCTTTTAAACAGCGTTCTTATAAAGGACTTACTGAACAATCCCCCGTGTCAAGGCTTTGACCGCTTGTGCCTGTAGGATCGCAACCTGAGTTTCGGGCCGACTCTCTGCCACGCTTACTTCTAATTGCTATAATTTCAGAAGTAATTTGAATTTTGAAAAGAACACTTATAAGATCACTTCGGTGTCTGTCTGTCTGTTACACCCGATTTTCTCCGAAACTATTTGACATAGAAAGTTGAAATTTGGTACTAAGATAGGAATTGATGGCCTCTTCAGAGCCGTGCAGTTTTGAAAGTTAAATTTTGATTTAAGGGGTTAGTTTTGAGGGGTGAAATCGGAAGTGAAAAAATTTTTTTTTACTAGGTCATCGAGTGTGGTGTCAAATGAAAGCTTGTGAAA
Source organism: Pachyrhynchus sulphureomaculatus (assembly GCA_019049505.1). Classification (NCBI taxonomy): domain Eukaryota; kingdom Metazoa; phylum Arthropoda; class Insecta; order Coleoptera; family Curculionidae; genus Pachyrhynchus; species Pachyrhynchus sulphureomaculatus. Next base: position 176,901,247 of record CM032456.1, read on the forward strand.
ACACGAGTAAAAATATATATATAATGTAATACTTCCGCAAAAAATTTTGAAAAAATTCTGGAATATTCTCCACGGGGTATAGATTGAACGAAAATTATCACGAGTACATTACCTTTAATAATTTATCTGATATTTAAAAAAAAAAAAATCAAGGTCATCAGTTTTCAGTAAGATTGGGAACAAACTTTGTTGAAAACTCATTTGGGGTATATTTTGTGAAGTCACTGTTCATTTTATACACCGTAACAAAAATTTTTATTTTAAAAGCAATTAACGTACGAAACACTAATTGTGCAAGTTCAACTTGCACTTGACCGGTTATTTTTTAAACTAAATACTGTATAAAAGACTGTATGAAATATACGTTTTGCGGTACAAATTTAGATCTGAACAATTCTCAAAGATAATACGTTTTATCATACACAACATTTTTAATTAAAGAATTAAACGTTTATTAAAGAAATTAAATTTTATTGTAGCCAACAAGGATTTTAAAATAAAACGAAATATAAACTGACGCGCAACTTCCCACTTGCATGCTTTACAGTTTCAACTAAGTTTTCAATTTTAACAGAAGTTAGTTTCGTTTGTGTAATATATAGATATGTATAGTCGTACTTTATAATCTAATTAAATATAAACCGTTCAAAGCAAATATACTGTGTTTATTTGAAATGCTTCAGAAGGAAGTCGTTTCGGGAAAACAAGATTTAATTTAGTCTATGGTTCTATAAATATCTATGAATAATTTTAGTGCACATCGCATAGCTAAATTAATATCTTTTATGTATATTACAATGACAGCAGTAGTGGAAGCATTTGTTCATATCATTTGAGGTAATTAGCGCTTTCGCTATACTTAACTGATGTTAATAGTTTTGGCATTAACACTTCATATTATAGCTTATTTCAAGTAATTTCCAATAATACAAGGGCTGTATTTAAATTTTTTTTTAAAAGATCGCTAGATAGGCGCTTTTGAATGAATGAATGAATGAATACTTTATTCAGCTACTAGTTAATACACTACAATACCAGGTGTACTAGTATGAAATGCGGATTTTTTTTCTGAAAAAAAAAAAAATAAATTCGGAAGAATGATAAAAAGTGCTTTATTCAAAGTATGCTCCATCGCTTGTTATACATTTTTCCCATCTTTTGGGGCAATTTGTGAATACCACGCCAGTAAAAATCTTCCTCTTTTGCTGCGAACAATTCATCGAGCCATTTTTTCAAATCTTCGTACGAACCAAAGCGCTGCTCAGCAAGTGCGTGACCCATCGATGCAAACAAGTGGTAATCGGAAGGAGCCAAGTCTAGTGAGTAAGCCGCATGGGGTAAAAACTTCCCAGCTGAGTGCTTCCAACGTGTCGTGAGCTGGTTTTGCCGTATGTGATGGAGCATTGTCATGAAGAAAAATGACTTTATGTTGCCTCTTTCGGTATTCTGGCCTTTTTTCAAGCAGCGAACGGTTCAAATCGGTCAATTGTTGTTGGTAACGTTTAGTATTAACCGTTTCCCCAGGTTTTAACAGCTCATAATAGACCACGCCCCTCTGGTCCCACCAAACAAAGAGCATCGTCTTTCTGCCAAAGCGATTCGGTCTTGCGGTCAATGTGGATGGTGCGCCTGGGTCTACCCATGATTTTTTGCTCTTGGGATTCTCAAAATATATCCACTTTTCATCCCCTGTAACTAAAGAATGCAAAAACGACTTCCTTTTGTACCGAGCGAGCGAGCAAAATGTCACACGTGTTTTTGCGCTTTTCATTTGCCTGTCGTTCAAATCATGTGGTACCCATCTACCAGTCTTCCGAATCTTTCCCATTTCTCGTAGCCAATTGGAAACAGCTTGTTGACTAACGCCCAATTGCTCGGCGAGTTGTTTTTGTGTTTGCGAATCATTTTCGTCCAACAATGCTTGTAATTCCACATCTTCGTATTTTTTTGACAGTTTTCCACGTTCCTTGTCTCCAATATCGAAGTCACCACTTTTGAAACGCCGAAACCATCGTTCACACGTATCTTGCGATGGAGCATGTTCACTATAAGCTTCTCGAAGGAATCGGTATGATTCAATAGCCGTTTTCTTCAAATGGAAACAAAAAATTAATGCTGTCCGCGAATGCTCTTTGTTCGGTATAAATTTCGAGATATTGGACACAAAACACAACACTATGCACACACTTTTCCAATTTATCACTCGTGCGCGTCTGATACTTGTTGATGACACAACAAAATGGCGCGGTGTCAAATCTTTATAGCACAAATTGCATTGCTGCACCATCTATTGTCTGAAATCCGCATTTTATACTTGTACACCTGGTACTTAAACTTATAATTTACAACATATTATGCAATTTCTCGTCCAATTGAACCACTAATCAGTTTTCGAAACTCTGACCAATTTTTTGCATTTTTTACCTCATTGGGGAGAGCATTAAAAAGTCGGACTCCTTCCTGGAACAGTGACCTGTTCAAAAACGATTTTGTTGTATGTTCTATGTGAAAATTATCTCTCGATCTTATATTGTGCTGGTGAAGCTCGTAACGCTGAATTAGAAATTTGTTCAGATAGCCTGGTAATTGCATGTGAACTATTTTATACATGAATATTAAATTATTTATTTTAATGCTCTCCTCAACAGATACCCAATCAAGTTGCCGCAGCATACTTTGAATTGGAGTATATATGTTACAACTCAACAGTACTCTCATACATTTATTTTGCAGTATTTGCAGCCTTCTCAAACTCTCCTGAGGGCATGCCAATAATAGAGAGTTACAATAAGTAAAGTGAGGACTGACGATTGTATTATACACTAGCATTTTAGACCACCCCAAAAAATTTCCTGCAATTCTTCTGAAAAACCCAATCAATTTAGTTGTAGGTCTAAGACCACTCCCAAATATTTAATTTCATAAACCCGTTCAATAACCGCATTGTTTGTCTGGACAACATGAGTATTATTATCAAACTGACCACACCTACCGCTTGTACCCAAAACCATAAATTTAGTTTTTTCAGAATTTAATTTGAGTTTGTTAACACACAACCAATCATACAGTACAGCTAACTCACCATTTAATACTTCGGTGGCCTCCGCAAAGTGGCCACCAGAAACCGAGACAAGCCTGTGATCAGCAAACAGGCTCACAAATGATTTTTTTAATACTCTGTGAATATCATTTATATACATAATACATAAAAGTGGACCCAACACACTTCCCTGCGGCACCCCATAACAACCCTCTGGATATATATACAAAAAACATAGTTTTATGTATCAGATGACCAACACTAACCTGTGGATTAGTAGGATTCCATGAACCCAAACCGCGTAAGCCCAAAATACCATCAACCAAAGTATGCAGGCACATTAACCGAGGGACTCGAGGGAAATGTGGATCTGATCAATCAGATAACAAACCATTAAACTCGCATAATCTCATAACTTCTAACCTGAACTAACTATATATATATATATATATATATATATATATATATATATATATATATATATATATATATATATATATATATATATGGTTAGTTCAGGTTAGCTGAACTAACCATATATCTCTTTCTATATATATATATATATATATATATATATATATATATATATATATATATATATATATATAGAAAGAGAGAGAGACTTTTTCTATTAAGAGCGCCCTAACTTTAAAATTGAATAAAACGGAGAGTTTTTAAGCTAAATTCATTCTGAAACATCAGATATTTTTTGGGCAGCAGTGGGCAGAGTGAAGATAGCGCTGAGGATTGCTAACATCCGGCAGGGATGGGCACTCGAAAAAGAAGAAAATATTCTTATAATCATGGGTCAAGTTGTTGTTAGCAATTTAAATAAAAGGGAGCAAAATAGGAAACGTAGTGCCTTCTGAATAACTAACTACGTGCTTTTATTTACCAACTTATTAATGCATAAGCGATAATAATTACAACTTAATACAATACCTCTTGAGTTAATTTTTGTGACTAGAAATACATCCAACCGGCATTTTGCATCATTATGCATTGATCTTTACTATTTTACGTTTTATTTTGTCCTTTATTACTGTCTAGATTTCAGACAAGTTAAGTCAAATTATATTTACATATGTACGACTAAGTCAAAAAAAAAACAAGAAAATGCCATACTTACGTGGGTAAATAAGATATAAACGGTAATTTTTTTTTATACGTTTATTGAATAACCTTATACACAAATCATTGATTTAACATTTTTCAATATAATCTCCTGCGTGATCTACACACTTTTGCCACCGATTTGGAAGTTTCCGTATTCCCTGGTCATAAAAGGTTTGAGGGCGGGTTGTAAGCCAATTGCGCACGTGTTCCTCGACTTCTTCATTGCTTCCAAATCGCTGTCCTCCCAGTGATTCTTTCATAGGCGCAAACAAAAAATAGTCACAGGGGGATAAGTCAGGGCTATAAGGAGGATGCTCGAGGGTTTCCCAGCCCATTTCTTCCAGTATATCCCTTGTCAAAGCCGCAGTGTGAGGCCTTGGCGTTGTCCTGGAGGTGAATGACATCTCTGATGGGCATGTCCCGTCTTTTCTTTCGATAGGCGGCTTTTGCCAACCGTAACAACTGGCAGTAGTACGCCGCATTCACCGTACGTTGATCGTGCAGGAAATCGATCAGTAAAATTCCCCTAGAGTCCGAGCAGTAATTTTTCTGAAACCGAGTCGATCAGTAATTATGGATTGAACACTTCTATAGCTGATACCCACTTCTGAGGAAATTTCTTCAACGGTTAATCGGCGATCAGCTTCGATAAGGTGTCTAATGTCATGGATGTTGTCATCTGTAAGGCTTGATCTAGGGCGTCGATCATGACTTTCGTTTTCAACCCCTTCTCGTCCGCCCTTAAATTCTCTCGCCCACGTATACACACGATTCTGAGACAGTGTACTGTCCCCAAACTGTGCCTTCAAACGGATTACAATTTCTGACGGTTTAACGCCTTCATTGGTTAAAAACTTGATGATAATACGTTGGGCAACAGACGAAGGTACCTCTTGCTCGGTCATGGCTGTACTGACGACAAAGACGAGTTGGCGCGCGCACCCATCCGGTTCCCCCACTCCTCACAAACCAAACATCTACTCCACACAACATCATCTAGCTAAGAACTGCATTCTAAGAAGAATAGCAAAATTACCGTTTATATTTGATTTACCCACGTATTACAACAGAAGCATAAATAGAAGTAGAATTGAGTAAACTCCTGCAAACTATGTGAAAGCGGCTTACTTAAAATTCTTTAATTTTTTTTGATTTAAGTATGTTTTCTAAATTTTATATATTATCTCGTAGCTGGTTATAATAATAGCTTCCAGCGAATCGCGGTTTATTTTTGCACATATCTGAAAGAGCTTAAATGAATAATCATTGTTATTTCTAGTTAGCTGGTTATGTTTATTGCATTTCTTTTCAAATGAAGCGTTATTCACATGAATATATGTTAATAGCAGACAATATTCCACTAACATTGTTTATGATAACTATAAGGATTATAAATTTGATATTTAAAATGTGTGACTATTATATAGTGCTTTGTATCAATATTTTCAGATATTGATCTATTAAGTTAAATTATTACTTTTATTCCTTTGCTTGGAGTGATTTAACATTATTCAGAAGTTTTTAAAGCTTAGGATACTTTTTTTTGAAAGATATTGTTGACAAAACTTTGTATTTTTTTGTTGAAATTTATAGAATTTAACGATATCTGCTAGCGACAGCTTTGGAAGTATTTAGTTGAAAAGTTACGATGGTTTCGAATAAAGCCCCTTATCTTTTAAGTTTATTTAATTCATAAACATCAAAATTTACCCTTTGTGACTTTTATTTTCTCCACAAACAAAATACGGGACAAGAAAACAACTTATATCCTTCAAAAAGATTAAGGGGGATCGTGTCCCGGGAATATAATCTTAGAAAACTTTGTCGATACTTTTTCACCCCAGAAACCGTCCCTTTGAAAATACAATAACAGAGGTTTCGGGGACTTTTTTTATTCTTTCGAAAGTGCTCTTTTTGTGTTTGGGGCCTATTTCGATTTTGGGTCAAGTCATTACAGCGGATTTATGCCGAAATTATATTTATGTTTTGCGGGGATCAACAAGTTGGATTTTGCCATAAAAACACGGGAACGAATTATTATTTCCCCAGGGATAGCGTGGCGTTATTGAAAATCGAAAAACTTTTGGTTTCTATTGACAGACGATAAAAAATGTAGATGGGAACAAAGATGTCTTTACTTATTAAAGGTTAAGAAAACTTTGTAATGAATAGAGACCGGATTATATGCAACATAAAAATCTTGAAATATGCATGCAAATATGCATGAAAAATGCTTAAAATATGCATGAAAAGGGTCAAAATATGCAATATTAAATGATAATAAAAGTAGTAATTTTTAGTTTTTTAAAGGTTCTTCCATTTGGGACTTGACAACTTTGAAATTTCACTGTGAACGCACCCTTAAGCCAATCACCGAACTGTCAACGTCAAAACATTCAGTAAGGTCAACATTTTCATCATGGTGAAGTACACGAACGAACAACGTTTACAAATAATTAAAATTTACTACCAAATTTTAGAGTTGGTGACTGCAACTTTAAGAGCGTTAACGCCAATTTTTGGTCGTAATTCTCGTCCCAGTAGACAAGCAATTCATAGTCTAGTGAAGAAATTTGAGTTAACATATTCGCTGCTGGATGTTCCCGTGCCAGTGAGATAACGGGTTGGTCGAAGTGACCAGAATATTGCTGCCGTTCAAGCGTCCATCTCAAACGAACCAAAACAGTCGATTTCACGGCGTTCTCAAGAATTGGGCATCGCTCAGACCACACTATGGCGAATTTTGCGAAAGGATCTTGGCCTGCACCCTTATAAGTTAAAGTTAACTCAAGAACTAAAGCCACTCGATCATATGAAGCGACGTACGTTCTCGAATTGAGCTCTAGAGATGTTGGAAGAAGACCAATTTCATCGCAAAATCATCTTTAGTGATGAAGCGCATTTTTGGATAAACGGCTTCATCAACAAACAGAATATGCGTTATTGGTCAGGTGAAAACCCTCATGTGCTTGAAGAAACATCACTTCATCCACAAAAAAATACTGTTTAGTGCGGTTTTCATGCCGGTGGTGTCATTGGGCCGTTCTTTTTCGTTGATGAAAATAACCGTCACGTTACAGTCAATGGAGATCGCTACAGAGGCATGTTGCAACGTTATTTCTTTGATCAATTGCATGGACTAGACAATAATGATATGTAGTTTCAACAAGACGGCGCCACAAGCCACACAGCTGGTGTAACAATCGACTTACTGCAATCTAAATTCGGTGAACGTGTTATATCGAGAAATGGTCCCGTCGAATGGCCGCCTAGATCGTGTGATTTAACACCTCTATACTTCTTCTTATGGGGGTACGTTAAATCATTGGTCTATGCCAGGGATGTCAAAGATACGGCCCGCGGGCCGCATCCGACCCCCGGGACGTATCAATAAGGCCCGCGATCGCAATGTGTCACAGAAAGAAGAATCATGTTTTTTAGAGCCGTATATTATATACTATATAATTAAATAATTCAGTACATTTTTTTTATTTGAATCTGGCCCGCCTACACATTCTAAATTTAATATATTGCCATCTGCAAAATTGAGTTTGACACCTCTGGTCTATGCTAACAAGCCTGCGTCGTTAGAGGAGCTCAGAGCCAATATTGAAAGAGAGATAGCGGCCGTTTCCGTCGAAATGTGTGGCCGAGTCATCGAAAATTCGGTTCAACGAATCGACCGCTGCAAACGTGCCCGTGGTGGACATATGAATGAAGTCGAATTCCATACATAAATGTTTTGATTGTACTTCAAGCCGATAGTAAAATTTTCGAAATGTCTCAAATGGGTTGCGTTTTATTTCAAAAAAAAGTTGTCAAGTCCTTAATGGAAGACCCGATATTTCAAAATCAGCATAAAATTAACAAGTTATCGACGATGTTTAAATTTAATTAACAATTATTTTTTAAAATTATTTAACATTTATATTCTTGTACACGTAAACAATAAGGTATTGTTCCAAATGTTGGGTAGTAAGATTGTGTCTTCGATCACTTAAAATATTTTTATAAGTGGAAAAAGACCGTTCCACATCCACTGAGGGAACTGGGCAGTATTTGAATTTGGGTGCTATGTTAGCACTTATTGTTTCTGGCAGAAAGTTCACCCGTCCCATTAATAAAACTATCAATTTGGCACAAAGGTTCAAAGCCTGGGTTATTGCACAAAATGTTTTCAAACTTTTCTTTAACTCTACGCGGGAATACATCTGACAATGTGAAGTTTATTTGACGGATTTTATTCATTAACTGAATTGATTCGGTCAACGCCAAACCTCGAGTTTTAAGTTTTTTAATACCCGCAGGTATGTGGGAAAAGTAAGGGCTAATCAAAGCTATGTTTTTTTAAATATCAGAATCGTTAAATGCTTCCTTGGATTGACGAACTGCCATAGCCTTTGCACTATCGAGGTCATTTACTATACCTTTGATGGCCTCGAAATGTTCATTGTAAAATAGTACAGCTTCAATCCATGTTCCCCATCGAGTTACCACTGGTTCGGGAGGTAAAGGCTCATTTGGCAGTTTTTCTTTATAGGCGTTGTTGCGAGCAGGTGCATTAAAGAAACACATTCTTTGCTGATGAAATCAGTTTATTTACATTTCCAAACGTGGATCGTACTTCTTCAGCGAGTCGATGGACTCCGTGAGCAAAGCACGCCACATGAATTAAATTTGGATAAAATACTTGGAGGACTTTGGCTGCCTTGGTCATATAGGGAGCAGCATCTGAGATAAATATAAACACTCTTTCATCTGCAGAAGATTCAGGAAATATTTTTTTAATACCCTCATTCACAAATCTGGTGATCGTAGAATGATTTGTCTTGTGAAGTTCTTTGCAGGCCACCAAATAGGAAGAAGAAGGCTCTAATCTTAATGCACCCACAATTAAATTCGCAATATAGCGACCACAACTGTCGGTAGTTTCATCAGCTGAAATCCAAATAATAAGGGGCAATCGATCTTTTTCTCAGCCCTTCCAAAGTGATCCTGTAAGTCCCTGGCAAGGGGGCTCCAGTGCGAATCAAGGCGGAATACTTTCTCTGTTAACGTCCAATCCACAACTAGCTCTGGCTTTAACTAGTTTACTTCAGCCGCAGTTCATTACGTATTTCTTCCAGAACATGTTGGTAAATTGTTGATATGTAATTTTTACGCAGTGTTGATTCGTCTGGTATTTTTTGATTTTCGCAGAAAATCTTTGAATGTAGGATTTGTAAGTTTGTGGAGAGGAATATTATTTGCAAGCAATGCTTCACATAAATCCATGCTAAAGTTGTTTTTTTGTTTGCCTATAGAAGTGCACTGCTACTTGCTGCTGTTATAAGTTCTTGTCGTGGGCCTTTTTTTTTGCAATCCTGCGATATGAAGACTTGCCTTGACATGCTGGTCAATTTGAAACTTTTTTGTGCACGGAACATTTTTTTCGCAAACTCGACAATATAAAACATTTCCGTCGTATGTAAATGTTCCAGGATAATCAGCTACCTACGAAGAGACACTTTTTTTGCGGGTGGCATCGTACACGTTAAACTTTACCACAACACGTTAAAAATTGCAAAAAGACTACGCTGATGTAAGCGAGTCAACAATAATGTTAAAACTGATATCTTGTTTTAAAATAAAAATTCGTCTTCGAAAAAATTGTTTATTTGATCCACGCTCAAACAAATATTCTTCGAAACTAACTACTTATCACTTAATATCCCGACCACGAAACAAAGGAATAAAATACCGTCGTAATTTTGGGTATTCCCTTGGCACTGTAACCTAATCGATGTTTAGACTATTGCAGATAATGTCCCTGCGATAAGATCGGTTCCAGACGGCGACATTAACAATACCCTGAGCAAGTCAATTGCCTAGTAATACTGAGAAATATTGTAAATATAGGGAAAATATGCATCATTACTAGATTTTGGGTAAAATATGCAATAATTGGTGAGAATGGTCTAAATATGCAAATGCATATGAAAATATGCAAATGCATATAATCCGGTCTCTAGTAATGAAGTAACTATTTTCAAAAAGAAAAAAGAAACAATAAAGGAAATGTGACTATTATTTTAAACTTTTTTTCCGATACAACGGATGTAACTTTTCCAAAAGTGTACAGTCCGTCAAGTAAGAACGTAACCGCTCGTATTTTTGAAAAAATGTGTTTCGAGAACATTAATATGCATGTGCTCTGCATGGTTGATTAAGAAAGCACCTTTACATATTGAAGAAATCGTTTTCCCTGTAGTTGGCCGCCTGATAGAATGTTTGCAAACATTGAAAAGGGAATTAAAAATATTGAAGTAATAGCCAATCCAGATGTGTATGTTGATATTTTTAAATTATCAGCAACTGTTACAAAAGTAGGTGGAAAGTGTACAGTATTTGACTGGAAAAAGGAAGCTGCACAATTCTTCAAACTCCCTGGTTCTTGTCACTTTCCCTTTGCAAAGGCGAAGAGGTTTTTCGTTAAAAAAAAATTCAAAAAAAAGTAACGTATTAATTATAGGGGAAGGCCATTGCAAAACTTTCCTTGGTTCATACAAGAGTGTTACAAAAAAACACACTGTTGACATAATTAACCCTGAACAAGTTCCAGAAGGATGCGCTATCAAGTCAGTCAAATTAAAGGATGTAAAAAACCTGTTAATAATTATTGTAGACTGCTTTCCAACGACCATTCTGTTAGTCTTGAGGAAGATGAAAATACAGAAGCTTGTGTCCCATTAAAAGAAGAACCAAGTGTAACTGTATAAATTTTGTATTTTAAAATTTTTATTTATTTTTTTATTTGGTAATATCATTAAAACATAACTTTAATAAATTTTTGTAATTATTAGCCTAATAACCTTAAAAGTCTGGGAATGGTAAAGGTCTAAGTCATGGCAAAATCTGCAACCTCCAAAATAGTTAGGATCAAAAGCTTCAAAATCCAATAGTCACCACAGTGTGTTCTTTGGTGTGCAATTACCTTAGTAAATTGTCCAATCGCCTCCTGCATCAATAATCGCCTGTCATCTTCGAGGCAAGCTGTCGACGAGATGTTCTGCATACTCTGCAAATTTTTCGAATCTCGCGAGACAACTGAGTGAAAGTCCTCAGAGTCTTTCCTCTGAGCTTTTTCTTTACAACGGACCAAATGTTTTCAAAGCGTCCGGCGATTGTGAGGGCCACTTTAGTATCTTATCGTGGGCCCAAGCGAGCCGCTTCGCGACGTAATTTTCGCCCAGCAAAGGTCTCTTCAATGTGCTTCAGAATTTGACATCATGGGCACGAAGATGTTGTCGAATGGTGTCATGGGACACAATATTCTCATGGGACACATTCAAACCCGATTTTCGTAATTTTGCCGCTCCTTGACGTAGCGTCAATTTCAGGTCCCGCGAAAACAAAGACACGATTCGTTTTTCGACTTTCCAAGTGACTTTGCCTATCGAGTCAGGTTTTAGCAGGTCGTCGACATTTTTCGTCTCGTTAAAATGATTTCTTCACAAACGGTACCGATCTTATAATAAGTTAGTGGCCGCGGAATGTGTCATTTTAGGCCCCTTTGGATGGGAACAAAAAAGAGTGACTCGAACCAACGCGCAAACAAGTGACACATTTTGGATTTTACGTGATTTCGACGAAAATTCAGAATCGACTGATACTTTTACTAAAATGCGTTGTAGACTAAGGTTCCCTCTACCGATTTTTGTTGAATCGCTAGAATCTCACCTACCAAAAATGAATTTTCGTGGACACGTTATTACTTGACAGACTGTATCTTTATATCAATTTTCATGTTAATATTACCTAATCTGAACGATTTCTTCTGGTAAATTTTCAAGCAAATATACATATCAAATAAATAATTCATTCATCGCAATTTTAAGTATGGTCCTGTCTAATCTCGTTCATTCCATCTTATCCGCTCGCGTCCTTGGTACTACTACTCGTATTTTCATCGTCAACATTTCGAAAAATTGGTATTTTGTCATGCTATACTTAGATATTTTTGTTCCTATGAAAATACTTGTATTTTCAATTAATAACCATATAAGTCTTTGTAAGATAATGCCCGTTTTTTACTAATACGCGACGTCGACACCTTTCTTTCACTTTTATAACAACATTTTACCTCCAGTAAAAACCCTCAGGCCCCTCAGGAACAGTCCGGCCCGGGAGAATTACTCCGTTTTTCCCCCCTCCTGTCAGCTCCGGCGTCGAAACACCAAAAATACATTTGATGCTATTATAAAATTGTTCTTCGGAATGTATTTTCATTCCCAGTTTCGTTAGTGTCGAAAGACCATTACACGTATCTCGAAAATACAAGGAATATTTTAGTGTTTGTATTGCGGTTTGATTAAGCACCTGATTCTCTCACTTTTTCCAAATAATTTTTTTTGTATCTGTAAGCCTGTTGCTAGACGGACACAATCTTTTCCGAACTGCCAAAAAAGCTGAAGTAGTACAATTTCCGTACTATTTCTGCGCCGATATCTTTGGGATTTGTTAATTAACGAAATGGGTTAGTACAATTCTCCGTTCCGCAGAATTTACGTCGACAAGATGCACTTTGCACTAAAGTTATACGGCTTCCGAATAGTTGTCATTCCTAAAAATTCTGCCCATCTAAACATTTACTTACAGGTGTAGAAAACGTAATATTGGCACTGCCAATATGAATCACAATGTATATATTAGCAAATATTGTTTTCTAAAGGGTGTTTTTATAGAGGTATAAAACTTTTTTAACTGGCTGCCATTTTGTCAGCCGTCAAGTGATTTACGTTTAGTTTGGTTTGGCATTTCAACATGAATAGACTGACGCCTGAACAACGCTTCCAAATTGTGCAAATTTATTTTGAAAATCATGGTTCTGTTCGAAATACGTATCGCGCACTACGTCCATTTTACGGTCAACATAATCGTCCATCAGAGTAATTAATTCGATTAACTATGGAACGTTTTCGTACCACGTTTACTCTAAATGATAATACGCATCCACAGAGATGTCGTACAGTGCGTACAGAAGAAGTCATTGCTGCTCTAGAGCGTAGCGTAGAGGAAGACCCGAATCAGTCTATCCGCCATCGTGCACAGGAATTGGATATGTGTCCATCCACTTTATGGAAGATTTTGCGGAAAGATCTTGGTTTGCGTGCTTACAAAATCCAACTCGTGCAACAATTGAAGCCACACGATCACCTAGTAAGGCGTAGATTCGGTGAATGGGCCCAAAACAAGATTGCCGTTGATCCCGATTTTCATAAGCGAATTTCGTTTAGCGATGAAGCTCACTTTTGTTTGAATGGATACGTCAATAAACAAAACTGCCGTATTTGGAGTGATGATAATCCTCAAGTGTATGTTGAGACACCGTTACATCCAGAAAAACTGACTGTTTGGTGTGCTTTATGGGCTGGTGGAGCATTGGTCCGTACTTCTTTAAAAACGATGCTGGTCAGAACGTTACAGTCAATGGTGACCGCTATAGAGGCATGATTACTGACTTTTTCGTTCATCAATTGAACAACCATGATGTGCAGGAGCTGTGGTTTCAACAAGACGGCGCAACATGTCACACAGCTCGTGCCACAATTGATTTATTGAAGGAAACGTTTGGTAACCGCATAGTTTCACGTTTCGGACCCGTGAATTGGCCTCCAAGATCGTGTGATTTAACGCCGCTAGACTATTTTCTGTGGGGATATGTGTCGCTAGTCTACGCCGATAAGCCCGAAACGATTGACCACTTGGAGGACAACATTCGCCGCGTTATTGCCGATATACGGCCACAAATGTTGGAAAAAGTCATCGAAAATTGGACCTCCAGATTAGACTACGTCCGAGCCAGCCGTGGCGGTCATATGCCAGAAGTCATATTTAAATTATAATGCCAGAAGATTATCTTTCGAATAAAGTAAATTTCATGTCCATTTAAAAAATTCATCTTTGTTTTATTCCATTTCAAAGTTCTATACCTCTATAAAAAACACCCTATATATACTGAATATATATTTCCCCAGATTCCTTGTTGCATTTCTTCACCTTGCAGGATCGATGAAAAACACCGTTCCCAATTTCCGTCCAAACTGTCTGTTTGTCTATTGGCACAATAACTTTCGAACGAAAGGAGATATCAGTGCTTCGAATATTTCATGTTACAGGCCCTTTTCAAAGTTGTGGAATCGAGGAAGGTGAAATTTCGGTTATTTCCGATTTTAACTTTTTTTGTCATTTATTATCTGAGCATAAATATAAATGGAGAAATGCTGAATAACTTGAGATTCGCCGTTGACATAGTCCCGTTAACAGATTGTGCACATCATGCGAATGTCATGGTTAACACCCTAAAAGAATAGTCCCATAAAATTGGCCTAATATTGAAATAAATAAATTTTTTGAAGACCCAGTTTATGACAAATCTAGCTGCTATCGGTAAACGGGGTAAACATCGAACAACTCATGATATATAAATATTTGGGACATGAAATGAAGTTAGGCAAAGATTATTAGACTCATGAACTACAACGGAGGGTCACTCTAGCTTGGGCCGCATTTGGCAAACTACAAGAAACGCTGAAATCAGGCATACCTATTTGCCTTAAACGAAAGATCTTTAACCAGTGTGTGTTGCCTGTGCTAACTTATGGAGCAAAAACTTAGTTAACACTTGAGGATTAATAATATCACCAGTATGATAAACGTCCATCTGCAGTCCACAATTTGGTTAATACTGTACCCCTTCATGTTTTTCTCTATTTTTTCTCCTGGCCTCATTATTGTTTTTTGATTACACGCAAATTAGCTCTTGATGCTCTTTGTATTCTTATTTCATCTTTTCTTGGTATAAGATTTTGTATGTTTCCCAGGGGGTTTATTGATGAGCTTTCCTTTGCAAATTTGCCTTTATGTCGCAGATTATAATCAAAAGGCATTTTTTATTTAAATTATATTTTTTTATTTTAAATAGAAGTAATACAATACACAAAGTATAATTAATAAATAACCTATGTAAACGTCATCCTATAGAGCTTTCCGTATACGCATTGGCAGCGTTGCCACATTTATTTTCATTAAAAGTGTGCGTCTACATATGAAAGTTTCCATGTATCGAATACAGTCTCCGACAAAAATTAAATACTCTGCCATTGAACATTTTAAACTTTTTGTATTTATTATCGGACTATACTTTTGGCTCCGATTGTCACGGGCGAACTACCTTAATGCTTTTCTTAGGCAGGCTCGAGCGTCGGCTGCGCGCTATTGTAAAAGGTGATTCATTTAGAGGTACTTTTCTTTTAAATAAAAAAAAAAAAATAAAAACAATTTTATTTTATAATCTTTATTATCATATAAAAGAACCATTCTTTACAATTATTTCTAAAAGATAATTTCTTTCAAATGTTGTCCGCGACTACGGTTAACAACGTCCATTCTGAAGTTCCAATTTTCAATGACGCGTGTGAGTATTTCGAGTGGTATTTGGCTAATGACTCGAGTAATATTGGCCTCCAATGCCTCAATTGTAGCTGGCTTATCCATGTAGACTTTGGACTTTACATAGCCCCAAAGGAAAAAGTCAAGAGGTGTGATGTCACATGATCTAGCCGGCCAATTCACTGGTCCAAAGCGTGAAATGATCTGTTCGCCGAATTGCTCTCGCAGTAAAGCCATGGTTTCACGGCTGTATGGCAAGTGGCGCCATCTTGTTGGAACCAAATTTCGTCGAGACCACGGGCTTCAATTTCTGGCATCAAATAGTCTGTTATCATGGCGCGATAACGGTCACCATTCACAGTAACATTCCGGCCGGCCTCTGTTTTGAAGAAATATGGACCGATTATTCCACCGGCACATAAACCACACCAAACAGTTGTTTTTTTCTGGATTTAATGGCAGCTCTTGAACCTCTTCAGGTTGTTCATCACCCCAAATACGGGCATTTTGTTGATTCACGAATCCATTAAGCCAAAAATGGGCCTCATCGGTGAACAAAATTTTTCTCGAAAACAGTGGATCTTCTGCAAGCTTGTCAAGAGCCCAACGATTATAGATGATAGGCCAAGCTGTTGAGAACGGCGACGAATCGACACTTCACGGTCTTCGCGTACACTCTCCGCTATCGCCCCTATATTTTCTTCACTACGTGCTGGATGTGGTTTATTCGGTCGAGCATTATCCAATAATGAAAATTGGGTCTCAAACTTATTGATGGTAGAGCGAATTGTGCGTTCGGTAGGCCGATTATGTGGACCATAAGTTGCTCTAAGCGCTTGATACACATTCCTCGTAGAACGCCCATTTTCGTAATAAAGTTGAACAATTTGTAGACGTTGTGCCGGGCTAAGTCTTTCCATTATGAATTGTCAAACACTACTGAACAGGAATGCCACTTCAGTTGACACGACGCATGCGCAATCTGCAATTAAATCCCCATCAAAAAAAGTACCTCTAAAAGAATCACCCTTTACTTGCTTGGAAAAAGGCTCGGCAAGTCAACTTAGAGTTTCTATTTCGTAAAAGGGAAAGTAGCCTTGTATTCTACAGATTTGAAGGAGCTCAAAAAAATTCTGGAGCGGTATCCCCCTTAAGTGTGACAAAGTCAGTCATTATTTATTTCAGAATTACGTGTTTCAGAGTGAAACATTGTAAATAATATTGCTATTTTTTTTATCTTTTTTTTAAAAATATTACATAGTTTACTTTGTACTGTTAGTATTCCTATTAAATATGGAATGTATTAATGTTTATATGCCTATAATTATAAAAAATAACCTGATATTAGTTTTAAAAAGCGTAATTGTTGCACATAATTATTGAAATATTCACCGTACATTAATCATGAGAGTTCAAGAAACCTTATAATTATGCATTTTTATAGTAGTTTTACATTAACTTAATGAAATACAATAAATGGCATGCTTAGACAGTTATACAGTTAATGATGGCATTAAAAAAATTACTGACCGTGCGATATTTTCTCTCTCCCAGGTGAAAAAGTATGTTGTTATATTCATATTAATTATTTTTAAGTAGTAATGCGATAGATTTTTTTTATGACTACTGTATATTTTAATATAAATTGGTTACAATATGAAATATCATACACACAGTTGATCGATTGTGTAGTTATAGGAAAACAAGATTTCTTTTATGCAGAAACTTTTAACAGTTTCCCTTTAATGGACTTAAATGCTCAGATTGTTTTTATCCCTTTTTACAACTCTACAAAGCAAGGATTGGCAGTAGACCGAGATGGCTTTGAATTATTGAATTTTATTGTTTCCGACCACATGTTGTGTATAATTACTGCTACTAAAATTAAAGTACTGTCACCTGAGTAGACGTCTTTTGTGAATACAGTGAAGTCCGTTTATAACGAACTCCAAAAAATCCTAAAAATGGTTCGCTGTATCCGAAGTTCGTTACAGACAGTAAACAAAATCTAATATCATTTTTCACTACTTTTTTATTTAGATTAGGCGCTAATGCTTGATAAAATGAATAAGAATAATTATTAAATTAAAAGAAAATGTTCAAAGGAAAATAAACAAGTCACACTAAAGTTATTATTATGTATGTTGGTACATATACGAGTATAAACGAAAACATTAAAATACGTAGTTTATATACAATAACATCAGTAATTTTCGTTTGTACAGTTTTACTTGAAAAAGAAATGATGTTTGTCAAGGTCACAAAAACTACTCCATATATGTTCAGGAACTTTACGAATCTCAGTCATTTTCTTAGTGATTTCTGAAATGGATGAAACATACATAATATCTCCTACTCCAAGCTCGTCTTCGTCGTCATTATCGCTTAAAATCTTTCCAGAAGTTACTGATGTCACAATTTGATCATCAGTTAATATTTCTCTCGTCAAAATTAAAGGTATTAAACATCTTTTTAATCTCGATTTTCACTGTAGTTTGTTGAATGTTAGCATCGTAAACAAATTCTAGACAATCAGTAGGATCTTCTCGATGTTTTTCAATCCACCGAGTCAACGGTAACTCATCATCTTTAAAAATCCGCCATGCTTAGAACAGTTTGCATTGTTTCTCTACTAACTTTTTCCCAAGCCATATGGATAATGTTTATAGCGTCCAAGAGAGTTATAATGACATTTTAAAGAATGTATCACACCTTGATCCATAGGCTGGAGCGTTGCACTTATGTTTGGAGGCATAAAAACCAATTTTATTTGCTGTAGATCAACTTCAGAGTGCGCTGGACAATTGTTAATCAAAAATAATATTTTTCTGTTGGTGACTTTTAATTCTTTGTCCCATTCGAACAGTTCGTTTTTAAAAATTTCTGATGTCATCCAAGCTTTACTGTTTAATTTATACTTTACTGGGAAATGTTTGTTTTTAAAACACTTGGGATTGGCGAACTTTCCTATCATCAACAATTTTCTTTTCTCTGTTCCAGAAATATTTGCAGTTACCAACACAGTAATCCTGACTCTTGATAATTTTCCACCAGCACAAATCTCTCTGACAAACTTTAATGTCTTATCAGGTGTCATCTTGTAAAACAAACCGGTTCATCCGCATTAAAAATGTCCACATATTCATAACTTTCTCGAATTTCCGGCCATACATTGGCGAACAACTGATCAACAACATACATATCGACTTCTGCAGTTTCTCCTACTATCTTACCCCCACTAATATTATGTCGCTTTTTAAATCGTTCAGTCCAACTTCTAAAACAGTTAAACTAAACCATTTAAGGAGTCCTTTATCGACTTGGTCATGTATAGATTTTCTTACTTTTTTACAACTAAAGTTTCTTTTATCATAGATTGATAAGATTTCTTGCCTCTTCTTCCATATGGTAGAAACCGTAGATTTAGTTAAATTCAACTGTTTGCAAACATCACTTTGTTTAACACCCCATTTTCTATTTTCCTTATAATATCATGTTTGTCTTTTAAAGTAAATGCTTTACGTTTTTGTTTATCCATTTTAAAATAAAAACTTAAACATTCACTTTGCCACTTCGATCAAATATGCATTAGAACCGCATAACACAAGAAGTGAATTGAAAATAATACTGCTCGAACTAGCGACGCGGCGGAAACAAGTAGATAGGGGTTTCCAGCGAGTTTCGGTGAATTCTCTAGTTCAAGTCGCGCGACATCGAGCACAGGGAGTGGCAAGTTCGTTATCAACGGATACAAAACATCCAAATGTGGTTCGCTTTATCCGGAAGTTCGTTATAACCGATAAAAATTTGCATTGGTTTTATGGAAGGTTTTTCGTGCATTATAAAATAGTTCGTTTTAACCGGAAATTCGCTATAAACGGGTTCGTTATAAGCAGGCTTTAATTAATTTTATTTCAAATTATCAAAATGAGTTTTAATAATTTTAGCAGTTTTTGGTGTTCCGTACGGAACACTTATAAGATTACTTCGGTGTCTGTCCGTCTGTCAGTCCGTCTGTGTCTGTCCGTCCGTCTGTCTGTCCGTCTATGACACCCGATTTTCTCCGAAACTATTCGACATAGAAAATTGAAATTTGGCACTAATATAGGAATTAATGGCCTCACCAAAGCGGTTTGGTTTTGAAAGATAAATTTCGACTTAGGGGGTTAGTTTTAGGGGGTGAAATTGGAAATGAGAGAAACATTGTTTTACCAGGTCATCGAATGGGATGTCAAATGAAAGCTTGTAAAAACACGAGTTCAAAAATATATATAATGTAATACGTGTGCACACTTTTCTTTGTTTTATTTTTAAAAAATTGCGAAAAATCGCTGTCCCCCCTTACCATGAAAAGTACTGATCAAAAAATTTTGAAAAAATTCTGGACCATCCTCCACATGGTGTGAATGAAAATTTTCACGAGTGCATTACCTTTAATAATTTATCTGATGGCTCATGGGATTTGGTCTCTTATCCTAAAATCTATAAAATCACATTAGTTACTTTGCAAATTTTAAAAAAAAAAGATTACTTTTCGTATTATCATAGACAAATGAAGTTCTGTAAGTTTAAAATTTAAATGGCCGCTGTTTAACCAGAAATAAAAATTCCTAGCATGCTTAAGAACTTCAAACGCTATAAGCATATTGACATATATTCTGGTAAATTCTCCATACTTTTAAAATAGAAGGTTCCATCTCGCCTGTGTTGTTGCAAGTTATTTACCTACCACTATTTCACCTGTTCAAAATTTTCACAGAGCTTCAGAGTCTTATAGGAAGTAATTCTTTGATCTATGGTATTACTTAACTTTCTTGTATTAGCTGGTAAATTAACACCAGTGTTTTTTTTTACAGAGGGACTAGTTTTCTTAGGCAAACATTTAGACTATTATGTTATTTTATTTTGTACTGTAAAAGATTTATAAAATTTCTAAACTTCGGTACTAACATTTATGGGTTTTCACTCTGAAAATATTAGACAAACTTAAAAGATACATAACACACACCAGTATAAACCAAATGCGGTCCAGTGTTCTTGAACCCTGATGATGATAAAATAGACAGTCTAAACATGGCAGTTAAACGTGCACAATATCGTTTTATCTTCTCTTGCTAATTGCGCGTTGGTGTAACGTAGAAGTCATAACGTAAGAAAAAAAAATTCTAGGCCAGTCCTCTTAATACACTGCCGTCTGCAGAACAGTCCTGGTAGATTTCGTAAGGTATCAAATTAACACGTAGTCTGAACAGTTTTTGGTATGATACATAGATGTCGACCTTTTCAAAAAACCCATATGATTTTTAGGAAGTACCAACCTTCATACGATACGTGTCAGAATTTCATGACATTTCGGCGATTGGTTTATAAGTGGTTTTAGTGACGCTACTTTTAATATTTTCAAACCAACGGAGAAAAATCGAATTTCTTGTGTTGATTAGACACTTTTTTTTGGTGGAAAAAAATACCGCTCAAGCAAAGCAATGACTTGACAAGTGTTACGGGGATTTTGCCCCTGAAAAATCACTCTTCATTTACTGGTATGCTCTGAACGCTCTGGACGCCTAAATGAGGTGGTTACACCGGAAAACAAAAAAAATCCACACAATTGTTTTGGATGACCGTAAAGTAAAATTGCGTAAGATAGTTGACACCCTAAAGATATCAAAAGAACGTGTTAGTTATATTTTGCATGAACATTTGGGCATGAGAAAGCTCTGTTCAAAATGGGTACCGCGTTTGCTCACAGTGGACCAAAAACAACGTGTTGATGATTCTGAGCGCTGTTTGGACCTGTTTTAGCGCAATAAAAGGATTTTTTCATGCGATATGTGACATTGGATGAAACACATCGGAATCAAATCGGCAGTCAGCTGAGTGGATAGCAGCCGGTAAAAGCTGTCCGAAGACACAAAGTCCGCTGGGAAGGTGTTGGCCTCTGTATTTTGGGATATGCATGGAATAACTTTCATCGACTATGCTGAAAAGGGAAAAACCATCAATACCGAATATTATATAAAGTTATTGATGCGTTTGAAGGCAGAAATCGCAAAGAAACAGCTCCAAATGAACAAGAAAAAGGTACTCTTTCATCAAGACAATGCACCGTGTCACAAGTCAATGGTTACAATGGTAAAGTTGCAAGAATTGAACTTCGAATTGCTTCCTCATCCACCGTATTCTCCAGATTTGACCCCCAGCGACTATTGTCTATTCGCAGACCTCAATAAATGCTCGCGGGAAAGAGATTTGGCTCCAATGAAGAAGTTATCGCCGAAACTGAGGCCTATTTTGAAGGCAAAAACAAATCCTTCTACAAGAAAGTTATAGAAATGTTAGAAAAGCGTTGGACTGATTGTATCGCTCTTGAACGAGACTATATTGATGAATAAAGTCGAATTTTGCAAAAAAAATATGTTTTAAGTACCTAGACCAAAAACTTTTTAGTCTACATGACCACTAAAGTTTAACATTAACCAATAAATAACGTATCATATAAATAAAATAATTTTAATAGAACAATTTTTCTAGTTATAGAATTGGATATGATACCCAAGCAAGGATCAATATGAAAAATTGATCCTTGCTTGAGTAACATCATTTTTCACCAGATTCCAAACTTATATCTAGAAGTATGTAAGCATAAAAAGTCATGAACAAACTTTATTTTTTTATAATTCTTGTTCACACTGAATATATCTTTATATTCCTTGCTTTACAATTCTTGCACGTTTTAAATTCCAGAAGAGTTTATTTTCCTTTCTCTGGTTTCAATTTAATAACACCCGAGAAATTTTACATTGATCCCTCAAGGCCCTTATATTTTCCCCCCTTTTTGTTTCTGCCTATATAGATTTTCACGTTTTTCATATTTACGCCGGCTGTATTGTGTCTGTTGAATTCACTGCTCCATTCGCGCTTTTTCATTTTTGTTTATGTGGGTTTTCGGCTCATATTTTCTTTTCTTTGCAGTTTTGATAGTTTTATATGGGAGAATGGCTTTTGTGACACGATTTGAAATTTATGGCAAATAACGCGAATTTTTCTTAGTGCATGGATGAGCCTTGAGCGTAAATATTTTCTTATTTTGTAACGAATTTAAAAAAAAAGAGATACAACGTTTTTTATATTGTCCATCTTTTCAAAGTTAATGGAGTATTATATTACTACGGAAACATCGGGAGTTCTATACTTACATTTAATTGAAGAAAGCAGACCCACCATCTTTTTATAAACACCGCAGGGAAACTCCTAAATTGTTACAAGGGTAGCACGTGCGTAAATCTGGTTATACAATGGCCTTGAATCTCTGCAAGTAGCATTCGATGGTAACATAGTCCTGAAAGAGCTGGCCGGAGAAGTGAAATGCTGAATCTAACTCGGACCGGATCTTTAAGCGCGACATATAATCCTAGCATGCACCGTTCTAAAAGAAATCAAATGTGATATACCTATTTCCTAACAGTATTTATAGAGTAAACCTTAGTTCAGGGGTGCTCAAACGGTCGATCGCGATCGACAAGTCGATCGCGAGTGCTTTTTGAGTCGATCTCGAGAAAAAAAATTCCGATATAGAACTATTCACAGATTTTGTTTTAAGTAACTAAAACAAAATGTAATGAATAAACTACTAAAATTTATTCGATCCACAATTAGGCCAGAATAACCCCCTCATCACTTTCTTTTATCGTAATAACCCCCTGCTAGCGGCAAAAAGCGGCTTTATCAAAGGAACGCGCGGTACTTGTCAAAGAAAAGCCGCGTTTTTGATTCCCGCCAATTTTTCTAGAAAATTCGGGCGGCGTGTTTGACGGGAACATTCGAGACTTCGTTCGCGCCGATATAAATGTTGCACCTGCAGGAATAGGAGTCAGTCTGAGTTGTAACTTGAAGGCGATACATCGATACAAAGTTTATTAATAAATAGTCCAAAATGAGTACGGCGAAGAAAAGTAAAACTTATCATTTTAATAACGATTGGGAGGAAGAATTTTTCTTTTGTATGGTAAAGGATAAGTGCATTTGTCTCATTTGCCGTGCGTCAGTTGCAATACCTAAGCGTGGGGCATCATAAAACGGTTCATAAAAACTATGAAAAGGATTTTCCGTCACAGAGTTAAGAAAACGAAAAGTACGTGATTTGATAACTTGTTTGAAAAAAGAACAAACCATGTTCACAAGACCAGCCAAACAATCAAAAGCTGCAACGATCGCGTCATTTAAAATATCTCATATATTGGCGAAACACAAGAAACCATTTGATGATGGATTGGTTGTGAAGGAAGCATTTATTGAAGCGGGTGAGACTTTATTTGGAGATTTTAAAAATAAAACAGAGATTATGTCTGCTATTAGAGAACTTCAGTTATGTCGTCCGACTGTCACAAGGCGTGTTGAAGTCATGAGTCAGGACATGGCAGATAAACTAAAACATGATATCATGGAATGTACATACTTTTCTTTACAGTTCGACGAATCCACCGATATGACAGACACTGCCCAGCTGTGTATTTTTATTCGAATGGTATTCAATGATATGTCAGCTAAGGAAGAGTTTTTGACAATGATTCCTCTGAAAAGAAAGACCAGTGGCGAAGATATATATGACGTTTTCTTCAATTTTGTAACAAACTACAAGCTACCAATATATAAACTAGTGTCCATTACAACCGATGGAGCACCAGCAATAACTAGAAACAAAAACGGTTTTGTGGCATTGTGTCGAGCTAATTATGATTTCCCTCCATTTCATTATACATCAACAAGTTTTGTGTTCAAAAGTTCTAAACATGGAGGAGATTATGGGCATTGCAATAAAAATTGTGAAATCTATCCGTGCACGTAGCTTGCAACGACGGCTCTTTAAATTGCAGTTGGAAGATAATGAGTCAGCTGAACACACTGATTTAGTTCTTCACACGGACGTCAGGTGGTTGAGTCGCGGAAAATTCCTAGAAAGGTTTCAAGAATTATTGCCCGAAATAACAGCTTTTCTGGACGAAAGAGGTGATGACACTCAGATGCTGAAAAACAGAAAATGGCTGACGGATTTGGCATTTTTGACAGACATCATAATGCATTTAAACACCATTAATTTGTAGTTTCAAGGAAAAACTATTATTGAGATTATTAGCGCAATAAACGCATTCAAAAGTAAATTGCAACTTATGATAGATCAACTGAAAAGAAAGGATCTGAAAAATTTTCCGTCTTTGAAAGCAAGGATTCCTCAGTTGAATTATGATATTTATGAGGCAGAATTATCAAATATTTTGGGCCAATTCGAAATACGTTTTTATGATTTAAATTAGCTACTGAAATAGCAAGTTAGTTTAACATGGACTCATGTTCTGTTGAAAATGAGTTAGTGCAGATTATATCAGATATACATCACAAAGCCACAGCATCTGATACAGAATTCTGGCGTTTTATATCTAAAGATAAATATCTGAATCTAAGGCAAATCGCCCTTCAACTGACGGCAATGTTTAGGTCAACTTACTTGTGCGAGTGTGCATTTTCTGAAATGAAGATAATGAAGTCAAAATAACGCAATCGACTAATTGACGGACATATGTCATCATGCTTGCGATTAGCACTCGGTAATTACGTACCATCTTATGAAAAGTATGCTGACGACATGCAGTGCCACGCTTCAACATCCAAAGTCACTTGTTAGTTAAGTTTAGACACTAGAACTCGTTTGTTTTATAAGAAACAATAAACTCGCAATTTTGAATAATTATGAGTTTTTTCATTGACATTTTAGAGCAGACCTACACTTACCTCAAGTACAAAAATGCATATTGTGCGGAAAACTAATATCTATGCCACGATACACCCTACCTAGACGACAATCCTGCATCACACTTACTTGCAGCCTCTCAGAGTCGATCGATCGTAGTCTAACAATATTGAGGTAGATCGCCAGCAGTTCAAGTTTGAGCACCCCTGCTTTAGTTACTAACTTTTCTTTGATATTCTAAAGAATTATAGTTCTTGGTGAATTCAGAGTGACCAAATATACCTTTTAATAAATAGAAACCAATAAATCCACAATATATTTAGCAGCAGAGGCCTAAACATAATTCTATCGATGATCGAGCTTAATCCCTATACAGGGTTAAAGGTTGCTGTGGTATATATAGCTTTCTAGTACTAAATAACATTTTCTGTATTTCACACAAAACCTAATAAATCCTAACAAGTGGAGAGCTGATGCTAATAAAATGGGGTGTCTAGACACAACTGTCCGTTTCTGTAACGTTAACTTTTAAAAAAAATATCCGTCGTGGACTTTTGTAGCGTTAAATTATACCTTATTACTGTCATCCCAAGACAAAATTTATTCCAGGTCTTTGTTAAGTTGTATCACTCCCTGTTGTCTGCTGTCGCAAACCGTGGTACATTTTTATTATTCTTGTTTGATACGTATTCGTGAAAAAATTACCTTCCAAGATTTTTCCAATCTTTCACGTTTCACAGTCCCCTAGTTCACAACAAGCATCGTACATTTCCGATTTTCTTCGGTTCATCTGTCTGTCTCGTTGTTGGCACTATAGCTCTCGAGCGAAACGATATATCAATGACAAATTTGATACACATGTAATACCTAAAATAAGAATTAAATTTTTGACCGATGTCACTTTAGTGGAAGGTGTTCAAGAGGGTGAAGGATAATAAATCTTGAAAGTTTCAACAATTTTATGAGATGAGAATTTTTCCTCGTATTATAGATGTGATAACAAATTTTAAACATAATTATTCAGTATATAAGGGGTTAAAAATACGAAGGAGATCGGTTATTTCACATATATCGTGGCTGAAAAGTTATATGATTTTTAAAAAGTACCAAGGTTTAAACGATACGTGTCAAAATATCATGACATTTCGACAATTAGTTTACAAGTTACAGTGGTATTAATGACTTTTGATATTTTCAAAACAATGGAAAAAATCGAATTTCGTGTGTTGATTAAACACTGTTTTTTGATAAGAAAAAACACCATTCAAGCAAAGCAATGGCTTGATAAGTGTCACGGGGACTCTACCCCTGGAAATCACTCATCATTTACTGGTATACTGAATTTAAACGCGGTCGTACAGACACAAGTGATACCGAACGCTCTGGACCCCCAAATGAGATGGTTATACCGGAAAACATCAAAAACATCCACCAAATTGTTGTGGATGACCGTGAAGTAAAATTGCGTGAGATAGTTGACACCCTAACGATATCAAAAGAACATGTTGGTCATATTTTGCATGAACATTTGGGCATGAGAAAGCTCTTTTCGAAATGAGAACCGCGTTTGCTCACAGTGAACCAAAAACAACAACGTGTTGATGGTTCTGAGTGCTGTTTGGACCTGTTTAAGCGCAATAAAAAGGATTTTTTCATGCGATATGTGACAATGGATGAAATATGGATCCACCACTACACACCGGAATCAAATCGGCAGGCAGCTGAATGGACAGCAGCTGGTGAAAGCCGCCCGAAGCACACAACAGTCGGCTGGGAAGGTTTTGTCCTCTGTATTTTGGTATGCGCATGAAATAATTTTCATCGACTATGCTGAGAAGGGAAAAACCAATCAATAGTGAATATTATATAAAATTATTGGTGCGTTTGAAGGTAGAAATCGCAAAGAAAACGGCCACAAATGAACAAGAAAAAAGTGCTCTTTCATCAAAACAATGCACCGTGTCACAAGTCAATGGTTACGGTGGCAAAATTGCATGAATTGCTTCCTCATCCACCATATTCTCCAGACTTGGCCTCCAGCGACTATTATCTATTCGCAGACCTCAAAAAAATACTCATGGGAAAGAGATTTGGCTCCAGTGAGGAAGTTATCGCCGAAACTGAGGCCTATTTTGAGGGCAAAGACAAATCCTTCTACAAGAAAGGTATAGAAATGTTAGAAAAGTGTTGAACAAATTGTATCGCTCTTGAAAGAGACTATGTTAACGAATAAAGTCGAATTTTCAAAAAGGAAATGTGGTTTAAGTAGCTAGACCAAAAACTTTTCAGCCTACGTATTATGTCCTTACTTATGGTTTCTACAATCCAGAATTCCGAAAAGCGTGTTATTTTTCATTTTCAGTTATTTATAGTCAAGCATATAATAGGTTAAGGGGGTGGTGAGGGGTTTGCATGCTGCATACTTTTCATTGTTCTTGGAGGCGAGAAATCTGAAAATGATGGTATTTCTTCATTCATTTCAATTTTAACAAAAACGATATATAGGGGAAATGTTAGGTTTTAGTTCTAAATATCTCTGAAGCTGATTTGTAATGCTTGGTTCAGTGAGAGATTAGCCCATTTTTTTTTATTCGGAACTCCAAGTACGTGTGTAACTTTTTATTTCTTTTTATTTTCGCCGCTAACAAAAGTATTTCGCTTATGCACCGATGCCGTATTCATTGTGAGACAGGTCCAGACAAAATCCATAGAATACTACATTCCAGCATACTTGTGCCTGATAGACTTAAAAAAAGCTTTCGACAATGTGCAAATAGAAGACGTTATTCATCTATTATATAACAGGAACATCCCATTAGACCTAATTAAAACTATCGAGAGTATATATAAAGAAAATAAAGTAGTCGCAAGATTAGCAGAAGGAATGAAAAAACTAATCAACCATGAATCTGAAATCAGGCTGGGAGACTCTTTAAATCCTCTACTATTTAATATTGTCGTGGATGAAATTATAAAGAATGTCAAAAGAAAGAAGGGATATAGAATGGGTAACAGAGAACTTAAAATTATATGTTATGCAGATGACGCGATAATAATGGCTGAGACCGAGAAATATCTGCAAAGACTGCTATATGAATTCTATATAGCAACAAAACAATATAATATGTTAATTTCAACTAAAAAAATCAAGACAATAGTAATAGCAAAAGAGCCGATTAGGTGCAAGCTGGTGGTGGATGATAAACCAATAGAACATGATGGAGGTCGATTACCTGGGTATCAAAATATCTAATATCGGAAAAAGGGAGGAAGAAATAAAACATCAAGTCAACAATGCTAATAGGATATCGGGATGCCTCAATGATACAATATTTAGAAATAAATTCCTGTCCGTGGAGACCAAAACAAGAATATACAAGAGCGTAATACGACGAGTAATAACTTACACATCTGAAACAAGACCCGATACAAGTATAACACAGAGGATGCTGGAATCAATTGAAATGAGAATACTTAGGAGATGTACAAACAGGAGACTGGGGGATAGAGAAAGGAGTGAAGACATAGGACATATCAACCAGTGGATAAGAGGAAGAAAAGTGGAATGGAATCAACACATAGGAAGAATGGCAAACAACAGGATAGTACGGATAGCAAAAGAAAAGTCACCGAATGGAAGAAGATCAATGGGACGTCCAAGAAAGAGATGATGCGACGATCTATAGAGTAGTGAACAAAGAAAACGGGCAATAGTGCCTAGCTATAAGTCGGAAGAAGAAGAAGACAAAAGTATTTTATCCGTGAGAAAATTGGCTGCCTTGCTTAGGGGGCTTTAGATCACAAACAACATCGCTTCCAGTTTCCGCGTTAACTACCAACGAAACGAGATATCAATTTCACATTTGGCACATTTCTAGAGAAATAACCTCTAGTCTTTGAGTTGTATCTCTTTAGGTGTAAGGGCGATGAGCGATAACGTTTTTACAGTTTCACTAAAATAATAAAAAAAAAATTGTACTTGTTTCCAACAGAATGAGCAAATTTTGAGTAAAAATATTTGTAGCTGTAAGGTGGAGTCCCAAAATCTAAAAATTATATTATCTTTTATTATTTCGTATTTACTTAATACGTAGGGGAAACTAGGATGTGATGAGGAATGACCTCAAGAAAAAAACAAACAAATACATTTTTCCATTTTTTTACCTATTTCAGGTTAGAATACAAAGCTAATTTTAAATGTAACTATTTTAATCACACCTACAAACGATAAAAATAGTTTCGAGTCTTGTTTTTTGTAATCCCTCTGTCACTATACAGTCGACACTGTTTATTGTGAAACTCTATATAGTGAAAAACTCTTTATAGTGCAATTTTTTCAAGACCTAGAATATCTTACATACATAACAATATATACGGATTTTTTCTTTATATAGTAAAAAACTCTCTATAGTGAAATTTCGGTCAACATTTTGGTCTTTCATTATATAGAGTGTCGACTGTATTTCCATTATGTAAAATATTTGGTAATGATTATTTTTTAGTGTGAGAAAGTGAAATTCCATATTTATCTTCAGCAAGATATGTACTAGTAAATATCTAATCCAATTTAATGGTTCACTTAGATTAACGTCAATTACCACAATGACGTATTTGAAATTACCCTTAGAAAAGGCAACGGTAAATTCTAGAATGTGTATTTACAATATTACAAATAGAGTATACGCATGTCTAATTTAGATTTTATTTAATATTAACTTTTATTTTTGTTTTATTTTCAGGTAAGCAATTTCTGTGTGAAAGAATAATCGATAGGTAAGTTACATAATATTACCGAGGGGGTTATCCAGTTAAATTTAAACAGCATTTACATGAACAGGTTAATTCTTCATTGTACTCCTCTTGAGTTTGCTTTTTAGAGTTTCGTCCGTTTGATTTTACCAGGTGTTAGTATGGGGCCTCCTTAAGAGCGAATGAAGAGAAATTATTTTAACTCTTTACAAGTATTTAACACACTATTTAAATTTTTAACTACACTTGCGTCGGTTCTTTAGGAGGTAGTCTGGTAACTCGCAGTTTTTTTTTAAGAATTTTTTCATAGTAAAATTTATTTGTGAATTTTAATATTTTTATACATAATACTAGGGGTCTTAAAACTAATAATTTTTTTTTTTTGTTTTCTTACCCACAATGAAAAAAAAAAAAATGGCGGACTTTTGAGATTTTCAACTTTACTTTTGCGACTTCAATTGTTTAAAAGTATGGTTAAATATATATATATATATATATATATATATATATATATATATATATATATATATATATATATAGCCATTCTTGTGTAGAATAAGCTATAAAAATTTGAGCCCGATCCGTGCAATAGTTTTTTCTAAATCATGTCAACCAGGTTGTTTCGAGAAAAAAAAAGTGTGTAAAAGCGTTATACTAAACGATATACAGACCTTGACTGCTCATTTTTTGACGAAAACTGCTCGAAAACTGGAACTGAAATGTCTATAGACCGAGGATTTACGAAATGGGGCGGAGACAGTAAATATATAGCAGCTGTACGTTCGGCTCGCCAAGTATACACTAACTGCGTGTAGCCGTTTCTATTCTATCGCATTTTTCAGCTTGTTTTCGACCTTTCCAGAGCAAATAATGGTGTCTACCGTATTTCTAGATATATTTACTATAAGAAAATGGTGTTTTTAGAAAATCGATTTTTTGCAAAAAAGTTACCAGACTACCCTCTTAAAGTTTTCAAAAATTTTCAATGTATAAGGATAATATATTGCTTCGATTATATACCAACAACTTTAATCTCCCTTACAAATCAATCTATGATTGAAACTTGTATGGCAGGTTTTAATCTAGAGTAGTTAAATCGGTTGAACACCGTGCATGTAATTCAATTTGTCATTTAATCATTCTACATATAGCCGAACGGACCCAGTTGGTTCGTTTTTAGTTTAATCCGATGCCATGGATATATGAATTTGTCAAAATGCTCTTGGCTAACGTTTGTAGCGGATTTTTATATCATAAAACTATTTTAAATTCTATTATATGTTATTAAAAAAACCGCATTGTTTTCAGTTGATCATACGTATGTGACTTCAATATGGCATATTCCTAGTCATGGAGCCGAAAAGAAGCGTTTTTTTAGGAATTTTTTCATTATATAAATCAGGTTTCTATTTTATATAATAATACATGGATAGCTGAAAACACAATTTGTGAAATTTTAATTAAAAAAAAAATGGCGGCGCTGCACTCGTTCCCCTGCCACTACTTTTTTTAAAGAGCATTGCGGTGTGCACGATTACTGGGAGCTAAATCATCTGAGATCAAAATTTCCAAAGAAATTAGTTTACTAGAGGATCAATCTTGTCTTTGAACGAAGGATTTAAAAAAATTATCAAATGGGTTTAAACAAAAAAATGAAAAAATAACTTTACCGTGTTTTACATTCCTGCTAATTAAAAATAAAGTTTTTGATAACATCAACATTCCTTCGTTCAAATACAAGCTATATGTATAGAGATGATACAGTCAGTCCAAAAAGTCTCCATACACCACCTGCTTTCTATACTATTGTTCTGTTATGTTTAACTAATTAATTAGAACTACGAGAACACATGTTTAAATTAATATTTGAAACTTAAACCAACGAGGATTAGTATTAAAAACAACTACATAACATTTTATTTAGGAGTTACATCATTATTATAAAAATGTAAACAAAATTAATGTCAAAAAAGGCTTCATACACTCAAGAACTGCATTGAAAAAAACACATTATAATCAGCCGCATTTTATCAAGCTATCTGTTGCTCGCTAAACTGAAAACAAATGAATAATTTTCGGCCACACTTTATAATCTGTCACTTGTTGCTAGTAATTTTGCAGTGGATTTTCAAAGTAGTATTTAAAATGAGCGAGAGAAATTGTGATATTCCATTTCAAGTTCGAAAGATCATAATTGATTTGTGGAAAGATGGAAAATAGTACAGAAATATAGGGAAAATTGTTAAAAAGTCACATGCTACTGTTCAGTACATTGTAAATCACTATAAATCAATGGGTTCCTATAAAATTCGACCACCCTGCGGTCGTCCCAAGAAACTGACTCCACGTGAAGAGGCCAGTATTAGACAAATAATTAAGATCCTAAGAAAGTCCGGGAACTATTTTTGAAAAATGTTTGTTCAAAAACCGTGAGGAATTGTTTACACAGGGCAGGCTATAAGGAGTGTACAGCCAGGAGAAGCCGTTAATTTCGGAATTTAATCGCAAAAGACGGTTAGCTTTTGCTAGGGAATACGTTACTAAACCTCCTGAATTTTGGGAATCTGTAATCTTTAATGATGAAACTAAAATTAACGTTTTTGGGTCTGATGGCTGAACTAAAGTTTGGAGAAAGAGGAGTACCGCATTCGATATTAAAAACATTTGTTCCACGGTGAGACGAGGGGGTGGCAGTGCTCTGCTTTGGGGATGCGTGTCCGCTGGAGGGGTTGGAAATTTACATTTTATTAATGGTGCCATATATCAGCATGTTTATCTGAATATTTTGAGAGACAATTTAAGACAAAATGTCCAAAATGTCGAAAAAAGATGCACTTTCCAACAGGACAATGATCCGAAACATACCGCAAACTTAGTGTGAGAATGTATAATCCATAATGTGCGACAGCAGTTTCATACACCTCCGCAATCACCCGATGTTAACCCCATCGAGCATTTATGGGAGGAACTTAAACGGCGCGCGTTCGCAAACACAATGTTTCAAATAGAGAAGAATTAAAAAACAGAATATTGAATGAATGGGAGAACATACCAGCAGATACTAGAAAGCTGGTTGCAAACATGACAAAAAGCTTACAGGAAATTATTAAGGCCAACGGCGATCCCACTAGTTGTTATTTTCCGTTAAACTCCGTCAAACTATTGTTGGCAATTGTTAAATGTACGGAGACTTTTTTGACATTAATTTTGTTTACAATTTTGTAACAATGATGTAACTTCTAAATAAAATGTTCCGTAGTTATTTTTAATACTAATCCTCGTTGGTTAAGTTTCAAATATTAATCTAAACATGTTTTGTCGTAGTTCCAATTAATTAGTTAAACATAACAGGAGACTTTTTGTACTGACTGTATATACCAAAATTCATCAAAATCGGTTCGGTGGTTCTTGAGATATCTTGCATACAGCCAAGCGGTTTTCAAGAAAATATAGTTTTGAGAAAAACGCGTTTTAAGTTTTAAGTTTTAAAAATCAGGTTAAGAAACAGTAATACAAAAATAAATTCTTACCTGTAAATGAATCATCGACTCCAGGGCCATATGGTGAATCTTCATCAGCTATTTGAGTTTCTAGAATACTAATTTGTTCTTGTCTCTGACGCATTCTAGCTTATTTTGCACTTTGTAGCAATTTGTCGCTCGGCCAGGTCAACTTTTCTTCGTCCACTTTAGCTGCGTAGTCATGTGCATTTCGGCCACAACGAACTTTCATAGCTGCCATTATATTTAACTTTAATAATTGCTACGACTAAATTACTACGAGTGAAGTACAACGGTTCTGAAGAAACTCCCAGATTCGAATATAGAACCTTAGAATAGTCTTGTCCCTTCTAAATAGGACAATCTCTTTGTATTATATTGTAAAAAAAAAAAAGTTTAAAATACATTAAAATGGAGTTAAGGTCGGCGAAGGCTGACCCTAGAGCAGTTGTTCGCTATCTGCTCCGAAAACTATGCGCAACGACACTTCTTTTAAACTGCTATAACTTATGTAAAAGTCCAAAAATTGAATTTATTAACTTAGGTGACTAGGTACAGTAGAATCTCGATTATCCGAAATAATATGGACAAAAGTTATTTCAGATAATCGAAATTTCAGTTAATCCGAATTTTTTTTTATAAAATAAAAGTTTAAAATGAATACAACATTGCAGATTGACTTAAAAGCATTTATACGATATGCTATTACGTACATAGGTATTTATTCAAACAAAGAATAGAACAATTAGTTTATTTATTTTGTGTATATGTTCGGCAAATCAAAAATAAAACAGTTTCATTCTTAACTTTAATGTCTTAAAAATGAGGTAATTTTTAACTGCACTCGTTTTGCGTTAGTTCTGTTTTTGGCTGCAAAGTCTCTCCAACGTTTGATAAGCAAAACGTCCGCGGCAGTTGCATTTTCTTGTTTTTCTACATAAGTGAACGCTTTTTCTAGAACCTCTAGTCCTTCTGAATGTGACATTTTTACTGGAATATTGTCAGTAGCTTCTACTTCATTAGTTCTATTATTAGCTGCAATGTCTCTTCAACGTTTGATAAGCAAAACGTCCGTGGCGGTTGCATTTTCTTTTTGTTCGACATAAGTTAACGCTTTTTCTAGGGCCTCTAGTCCTTCTGAATGTGACATTTTTACTGGAATATTGTCAGTAGCTTCTACTTCGTTATCATCATCGTCATCACTGCCTATTTTATTAGCATTTTAGCATACACTTTTAATTAATTCTTGGTCAGTCATTTCATCTTCCACACTATCACTGTTTAACCATTCACAAACATCGGTTTCCGCAACACTTTCACATCCTGATATTCTTGTAATAATTTAAACTTTCATTGTCTTCTGTTTCTGCCTCTGAGTAATGTCTCTCCTCCTATGGAATCAATTTTGACCAAGATTTTTCCAGAGTACTACTCTTTACTTGATTCCAGGCTGAAGCTATCCAATATATAACATTTTTCAAATTTATCTTTCAGCAATTAGTAAGATTGCCACCTTCATCTACTTCTTCTAAAATATGCTCCAATAACAAACGCCTGTAATTGTGTTTTAAATTTTCCAGTACACCGTGATTCATAGGCTGAATGAGGGAAGTTACAGCAGGAAGCAAAAACATTGCTTTTATTTCCCCACTTTCAAGTTGCTTGGCACTTGGGTGAGTGGGAGCGTTATCTAGTAACAGAATACATGTTCTAGGATATCCATGTTCTTTTAAAAAAAGTTCCACTTTGAGAACAAAATCTCCAAAAAACTAGTCTTTAAATAGAGTCGCGTTTATCCAGGCATTGTTTTGATTTTTATACAAAGCAGGAAAAGCATTGCGACGAATATTCTTAAAGGTTCGTGGATTTGCTGACTTACCAATAAATAATAATGGGAGTTTGTGTCTTCCAGAAGCATTACTGCATGCAAGAACAATAATACGTTCTTTGCTACGTTTGTAACCAGGTGCTCCAGCTTCCGTTTTTGAAGCTAAGTTATTTGACGGCAACATTTTGTAGTTCAAGCCTGTTTCATCACAATTGTAGATTTGGTCTGGTTGTAAAACCATGTTCTTTCATAAGCTGCTCAAAAGTCTCTGCAAATTTTTTTTTTTATTGCAACAGATACATCAGCCGACAATCTTTCAGTTGACGTACACCATGTCTTTTTTTCCATCTGTCTAGCCATCCATCACTTGCAGAAAAATTTAGTGGCGCTTCAATAACCGGCAACTCTTCGCTTAAACTCACTGTCTTATGTTTTAAAATTGTTCCTGAAATTGGTATTCCACGTTCTCGATTCTGTGTAAACCTTAAAAATAAAGAATCATCCACTTTTTGGTATTCACAGCTTTTCATACTTTTTTGTGCCTGTGTGGCCGATGATAAACCACTGCACCATTTTTCAAGTTTTTCGCGTTTTTTTTTCTCTGAAACAGTACTCACGGCTACACCTAAATCCTTCGCTATATTTTTAAGAAGCTTACCATTATCTAAACGTTGAATTGCTTCAAGTTTCTCTTTTAAGGTAATAACAATACGTTTACGCTTATTATTATGACGCTCCATTTTGTAAAATATCTATTAAAACGAAACTATTACCTCTGCGATAATAATAGTCGTAGAAACTCTAGACGTCGGAGGTCCCCCACTCGTTAAGGAAACCATCGTCTGTTTCGAGTAATAGGGATTTTTTCGTTTAATGGGAATACAATTTGCTTTTTAACAGCTTGTTTCGGATAAGCCGGATTTCAGATAATCGCGATTTGGATAATCGGGATTGTACTGTATGTATATCCCCTTAAAACTTACCCCCTAAAAATATTTTTGAGCTTGTCGAGGATTGTTATGGTAGCGTTGATATTATATTAGTGTTTTTTACCATATTTTAGTTTGATAATTTTAATGAATATTAAACCAAAAAATTGCTTTAATATATGACAGTAAAGAAAATATTTCTTTTTGAAAACGTCTACATTTCTTAGATTGCAGAGTACGGGGACGACATATTTTTCTTTAATTTAAATATCATTTTGAAAAAAATGACTTTAAATTTCTGAAAAAAAAATTACGTTCCATTCCATTAAGTGCCCAAATTAAACAATAACAGGACTCGCGCTTTTATAAAATTACAAATCTGTGTTATTTTTGCCAAGTTTGCTCTGGATTCCTCAAGGGTCCTAAAGATAATTAGCAAAATTCCGTTTACGTTTTATTTTTCAGTGTTAATTTAAAAAGATGTCAATATTATTTCAGGTCTTCTCAAAATTGTGTACCTACTTTAGACTTTTAATTATTAATTTTTAAAAGATTCTTTTATTTATCCCGGAAAGTGTATACTTTTAATTTTAGTAATTAGCGAGCTTCTTTGATGTAATATGTCTGCTTGTTCGTTTTATATTTTAAGTAATTAGAATTTTTGTACAGGATTAAGTTAAAAACGGTTACGTCTTTGCATTGGAATTATATTTACCTGTGTTATTATAAATATAGAATATTTTACAATATTAGAAATAATATCTTTATGCAAAGTGAACATTAAAATTGCCATCCACACTATAAACATATATTAAGTAAAATGAAATTGATATCAGTTATTATTTTTTAAATCAAGTCTTAAGAGGTTACATCACCTTAGCGTTCGGACAAATAGGTATATAAAAAAAAAAATTTGACCCAGCTATTAAATATATAAAATATTTTTTCTTTGTACATATACATAGTAGTTTTATGAATAATTTGAAATAATAACGAATAAAAAAAAATTAAAAAATGACGGAGATATGAGCCATCAAGTAGGACCGTGTTTTGAAAATCCTTGCTGATAGTGTTCTTATTTTCTCTGTCAGGCATCGTCTGAAAAATAAAAAATATTTTTTTTCTTATTTAGAAAGGTAATAGCGAAGATGTAGCGTAGGAAAAAAATTTTAAAATTTTTTGTAGAAATGACAGCTGTTTGAAAAAAAACTCTGATTTTTATCGAAATTTTGAATTTTTATAACTTATGAACGTGGCACCCAATCAAAAAAATCCTCTGCTGCATCTTAGATAATATTATAAATAATGTGTGTTGTAAATTGAAATGCAAAGAAACGCAAAAGAAAAAACAGTACGGCGTGAGCGCCTTAAAATCAAATATTTTTTTAAATTACCTTCGATCTGCGATTCCTGGACCGTATATGGGGCCTTCCATTGTTGCCGCGATGTCCTCCGACTCCTTTTGAGCAGCTCTTTTCAATTTCCTGGCCTCTTTAGTCTCCTGTTGGACTCTCCTGTTAGCTGTAGATATTCGTTCAGAATTTAAGTTCTCGGTAAATCGCAGTCCGCTTGGGCCAATTACAATGTTTAATAATTGCGTCATTTGTAATACACTAGTATATCCATCATTAAATATACTAGCTGCAATATAAGATGCAATCTCAACAATTTTTTTGCCACTGTAATTCTGCTTGTTATTTTGAGTGTATCATTCTAAACAGCGTTCTAACAAATCGATATCAGTTAATCGATCGTATACCAGTTCAATTACTTTTTGCACAACTACAGGAATAGAATTTGTATGCTTATAAGAATCCAAAGTTCGATGCAACTGATGTATTTATACTCCTTCTAATTGCATGACCATAGTAAACTATTAACTCATTAATAAGCTTGGCTGTCAACTTCCTTCTGCCACCTATACCAGGATTATCTTTTTTTACTTTGCGTAATTGCGTACCGATTCGCTTTTGCACGTGACCTATACATTCTTTTTTTAACAACTAAATATTCATATGGATTTGAGTCAACAATTCCTTTATACCAGGTGTACAAGTATGAAATGCGGATTTTTTTTCTAAAAAAACATGTTAAATTCGGAAGAATGATAAAAAGTACTTTATTGAAAGTATGCTCCATCGCTTGTTATACATTTTTCCCATCTTTTGGGCAATTTGTGAATACCACGCCAGTAAAAATCTTCCACTGTTGCTACGAACCATTCATCGAGTCATTTTTTCACATCTTCGTACGAACCAAAGCGCTGCTCAGCAAGTGCGTGACCCATCGATGCAAACAAGTGGTAATCGGAAGGAGCCAAGTCTGGTCAGTAAGCCGCATGGGGTAGAACTTCCCAGCTGAGTGCTTCCAACGTGTCGCGAACTGGTTTTTGCCGTATGTGATGTAGCATTATCATGAAGAAAAATGACTTTGTGTTGCCTCTTTCAGTATTCTGGCCTTTTTTCAAGCAGCGAACGGTTCAAATCGGTCAATTGTTGTTGGTAACGATTAGTATTAACCGTTTCCCCAGGTTTTAAACAGCTCATAATAGACCACGCCCCTCTGATCCCACCAGACACAGAGTATCGTCTTTCTGAAAGCGATTCGGTCTTGCGGTCGATGTGGATGGTGCGCCTGGGTCTACTCATGATTTTTTGCGTTTCGGATTCTCAAAATAAATCCACTTTTTATCCCCTGTAACTATACGATGCCAAAACGACTTCCTCTTGTACCAAGCGAGCAAAATGTCACATGTGTTTTTGCGCTTTTCCATTCGCCTGTCGTTCAACTCATGTGGTACTCATCTACCGGCATCTGAATCTTTCCCATCTCTCGTAGCCTATTGGAAACAGCTTGTTGACTAACGCCCAATTGCTCGGTGAGTTCTTTTTGTTTTTGGCGAATCATCTTCGTCCAACGATGCTTGCAATTCCACAACTTTGTATTTTTTTGGCGGTTTTCCACGTTCCTTGTCTGCAACATCGAAGTCACCACTTTTGAAACCCCGAAACCACGTTCACACGTATCTTGCGATGGAGCATGT
This sequence comes from Pachyrhynchus sulphureomaculatus, assembly GCA_019049505.1. Classification (NCBI taxonomy): domain Eukaryota; kingdom Metazoa; phylum Arthropoda; class Insecta; order Coleoptera; family Curculionidae; genus Pachyrhynchus; species Pachyrhynchus sulphureomaculatus. The sequence continues at coordinate 176,940,627 of CM032456.1, forward strand.
TCACCATAAGCTTCTTGAAGTAATCGGTATGATTCAACAGCAGTTTTCTTCAAACGAAAACAAAAAATTAATGCTGTCCGCGAATGCTCTTTGTTCGGTATAAATTTCGACATATTGAACACAACGACACAACACTATGCACACACTTTTCCAATTTATCACTCATGCGCGTCTGATACTTATTGATGACACAACAAAATGGCGCAGTGTCAAATCTTTATAGCACAAACTGTATTGGTGCATCATCTGTTGTCTGAAATCCTCATTTCATACTTGTACACCTGGTAAGTCTTACTGTCTCCTTCGCCTACGTAATTACCATATCGTACGTTATAAAGTGTGTCAGATTTTTTGAACATTTCTACAATACTATCTACTTCCATTTTTCCAGCTGACCCTTCGTAATTGGCAGAACATTTACCTGAGTGGTCATTGCTCCCCTCATCATACTCCTTAGTATCTTCAAAATTTTTCCAAAATTCAGAAGCTTTACAATATGAACTTTTTACTATAGGATCAAGAACTTTTCCTAAGTAAAATGTAAGAATAGAAACGCCTAAAAGGGATGAGAAACCACGTTTCATCCGAGTTTCATCCCCTGAAACGGTGAGTTCAATTCTTTTGCCTCTTGAACAGCAGTTTTTATGGACAATTCATAAATAGTTTTTGTGGCAGTGTTAATGTCATTCACAACTTTATCGTAGAACGATTGGAAAATTGGTTTAGGTAAGTCCATGATTCCACAGAATTTCTCTGTTCCTACTAAACCAATACCAAGAAGTCTGAACGGAAAAACTAATCGTCTATTCACATCATATGCTCTACCACTGATAAGAAGGCATGAGTTTATTAGAACTGGTTCCATTTAGCACAATTCACTTTTAGTTTAAAACCAAGACCACAAAGAGAAGTTTCGGTAAATTTTATATCACCACCGCACTCTTTACACTTTACCGTTTCACTTATAGCAGAAAAAACAGATACAAAATTAATTCATCGGTACCCGAAAGACTCATCCACATCAGAATCAATAGTTTATCAATTTCGGGATTGTTTTTTCCTCTTGATAATAAAGCGTGATTGTAGATCCTGAGGCCTGAAAATAACTGATTTTTTTTTATTTCTTGTATACGCAAACATTTCTAGTTCATACTATTACTGTACAGTAAAAAGCTGATTAGTATGTAATCCGTATGTAGTGGATTAAGGTGATTCAAAACAGCATCGAGGTTTCCGTCAAAATATAACTATATAACAAATATGACATTAATATATCTGCTCCAAAATTTTGGGTTTAGAGGAGCGGAAGTTATCATCATCTTTCTCATAAACCGTCTGTTATCAACTCCCTAGTTTCTTTTATCGGTCACCTCCTCGCCGGAATATGAATTCACTAATATTAGAGCTTTATTATTATGAGATCAACATTCTATCTTGTCAGAAGCAGATAAACTGACCAGTGTTCTAAAAAGCAAGGGCTATAGCTTTCACGATATTAAACGGTCGTTTAACCACTTTAAGATCCCGGTTTCCAGGCGAGATATTAATAAGAATCCACCAATAAGCAGAGCACTTTTACCGTACATACACAGTACTACAAACCAAATTACTTAAAATATCCAAAATTTACATATATTTATAAATTACTGGCAAAATATTTAATTTTATACTTTTATAATGTAAGTGACAAACCCAATAAAACTTACATTAAAAAACAAAAAATTTTATTTGATAAGTTCAGTTAACAATTTACTGAATCTACTCGCCTTAGTACACCTTTTCAAACCTTTGTACAAAACATAATAGAGTCCTAAATGCGAAAAGTAGAACATTCATGTTAAATTGCCTGAAAATTTTAGTCAAGGGGTTTTCAGATGCCTTTACACCATGTTAAAATCTTATCTTTTTCATGACATTATCGGTGACACAGTTGGTGCTTTCTTAATTGTCGCTTATTTTGTTTATTTTGTTATTCTATATTTATAAAAGAATTTTACTGAATAAGATTTTTATGCCTTAAGTCACTCTTAGATCTGATGGTGCGAAACAGTGGAAAATACAACAAAAAACTTTTAAAAACTAGCTAGCGAAAATTTTAAATTTTTTCTTGAATTAAATTTGAGGTTGATGGATTAAATTGGGCTGTTATGTCCATTATAAATTAATTGAAACATTTTTTAAATTTCTTTTACGCTTGTACAAATGTTATGCATAGTTCATTATAAGCACCATAGTGGTGAACACTCACATAATTTTCCAGATCTTTGGAATAAGCGGTCAATTTATAAAACTAACAAACTGCAAAAGCAGCGTTTACAATTTTGACCTACATCAACATTGTTAAATTTATTAAAATTATATTTCTTATAATTAGTGTTCCGTACGGAACGATCACTTCGGTATCTGTCCGTTTGTCTATCCATCTATCACACCAAATTTTCTCCGAAACTATTTGACGTAGAAAGTTGAAATTTGGCACTAATATAGGAATTGATGGTCTCATCAGAGCCATATAATCTTGAAAGTTAAATTTTGACTTAAGGGGTTAGTTACTTTTGGGGGGTGAAATCGGAATTGAACATTTTTTTTTACCAGGACATCGAGTGCGGTGTCAAATGAAAGCTTGTAAAAACACGAGTTCAAAAATATATATAATGTAATACTTGCGCACATTTTTCTTTGCGTTATTTTTAAAACATCGCAAAAAATCGCCGTTTCTCCTTTATCTCCAAAAGTACTGATCAAAAAATTTGGAAAAAATTCTGGAATATTCTTCATAGGGTGTAGATTTAATACCTTTAATAACACTGGTCAACAGTAGTCATGCCACACGAAGTTTGATAGCTAATACTGTTTTAGCTAACTACCTTCATTATTAAACTGCAGTTGTTTTGTTTCAATTAGCCTCAGTTTTCTTGTGATACGATAATACTTATAACTAGTGCTACGGCAATAAAAGCAAAGGAACGTTCGCGAAGAAATAGTCATAAAACTATTTGTCAGTGATTTCATCAAAATATTGTGATTTATTAACTGCGTTAACATGTCGAGAAAGTGTAGTAACGATCCTAACTCTTTTTGTTATGTTTGTGGTGAACTGACTTTCAAAAAACAAAGACGAAATATCACAAAACTAGTCTTGGGGAGTTATCACCGGTATTTTTTTTTTATGGGTCTAGCACACGTGCTACAGGGAAATCCCTAAAGCGCTACAGGAGCGACACGTGTGCGGAGAAAGCGATTCACGTTGTTCTTGAATCGCTGTAGATTGTACTCGATGGGAAACACAGTCCTGGGCAAACTATTCCAAAGGTATGATGTTCTCCATATAAAAGACTGCTTGAAAAGCGTTGTACGAGGAGTAACAAGCTGAACCTCATACGAATGTGAAGTATTAGCGCGACGTGTACTCCTAACATGCACCGCTCTGGGAGGAATTAAGCGGGCCACATCCTTCAAACACTTTCCATGAAAGTACTTGTAGAATAGGCTCAAGTCGCCAACCGTTCTTCGATGTTCCAGCGAATCAAGGCCGTCGGTCAGTTCCGGGTGTCCAATCAGACGAACAGCTCTTCTTTGGATAGAATCCAACAAATGCAGTGTATGTTTGGAAGCGGAGCTCCAAACATGGGAGCAGTATTCCATAGTTGGTCGAATTTGAGCTTTGTAAAGAATTAACAGTTGTTGTGGAGTGTAAAGCTTTCTGGTTCGAAACAATATTCCCAACTTTTGAGAAGCTCTCCTTGCTATGCCTGTAACATGTTCATGCCAGGACATATTTGCAGATTGAGTGACGATGTTAGAGGGATGGAGGGCCCCGACATAACTATGTCGGGTTCTGCAACGTTAACTTTTTAGAAAAAACTGCCGCCTGGGTTTTTGTAGCGTTAAATTCCACTTGGTTACTGTCACCCAAGATAGAATTTCTTCCAGGTCTTTGTTAAGTTGAATGACTTCCTGCTGTCTGCGGATATTCGTCTGAGTAGTCGATGTCCGAGCATTCAAAGTGAATGAAGAGATAAGTGTACTGTCATCTGCAAAGCTGTAGATTGGATTCTCGGTCTTTTCCAGCAGATCGTTAATATAAATAAGGAAGAGAGTAGGAGATAGTATGGAACCTTGGGGCACACCGGCGTTGATAGTGAAGGTGTTAGAAAGAAATCCGTCGACTGCCACTCGTAAAGAACGCTCTCTGAGGAAACATGAGAGCCACAAACAGAACTTTTCAGACATACCATAAGAACGTAACTTAGCCAACAGCCCATCGTGCCAAACACGGTCAAATGCCTTGGATATGTCAAGAGCAACCGCTCGAGATTGTCCAAAGTGTTCAATTGCGTTGTTCCAAACATGTGTTACATAAGTGAGAAGATCTCCTGTTGATCTATTTTTACGAAAGCCATATTGGTGATCACTAATAATGTTGAATCCTTCAAGATATTTTTAGAAGATGCTGATTGATAGCCTTTTCCATGACTTTCGATATTATTGAGAGTAGTGCGATTGGTCGGTAGTTATTTGGCAAGGTCTTCTTGCCTTTTTTAGGTATCGGCTGAACTGTGGCACATTTCCAGCAGGAAGGAAATATTCTCTTTCTGTAGGATAGGTTGAAAAGTCTACAGAAAACTGGTGTTAGTTCCCTTGCACAGTTCTTGAGAACTATGGCAGGTATTCCGTCAGCGCCAGAAGCCTTTTTGGTGTCTAACTTAATTAAAATAAGTTTTATGATACACTGTCTGAAGACAATATCAGCCATCCTTGACTGCACTATGGGAATAGTAGGTGGTGTTTTTCCTTTAAAATCAACAGTAGAATGTAAAGCAAAGAGTTCAGCCAACAAGTTCGCTTTCTCAACAGGTGTCGTTGCAATAGAATTATCTGGCCGTGTGAGTGGTGGTATGGTGGATTTGGTGAAATTTTGACTAACTGCCTTAGCGACTGACCAAAAGGACCTGGAATTGCCGGGACAAGCGAGAAGTTTGTTTCTAATCCGTTGATTGTGTATCTCCTTGGTTTCGTCGATAATTTCTTTGCATCTGTTCCTGGCACAAACAAAGATGTTACGATTTATGGTGTTAGGATCTTCACGCCACTGTCGGTATGCAAGATGTTTAGAAGCAACAGCTTCTTTGCATTTTAGGTCAAACCAAGGCTTGCCGTTGGAAGGGCATTTCTTCGAAAAAGGGATGTAAGCCTCCATACCGGCCAAAATAACATCGGAAACCTCCCTGGCGCAGTCAAATGGGTCGTCGGATCGAAAACAAACGTCCAACCAAGGGAAAGTTCGAAAATATTCCATGAGATCTTCCCATTTAGCAGATTTGTAGTGCCAAATCTTGCGCGGTTTGGGCGCCTCTTTATCACTGATTGGTAGAATACTCGATGTCGAAAGTAGTCTATGGTCGGAAGAACCTAACGGCGGATTTACGCTGACCGTGTAAATCTCCGGATTGGTGGTTAAAAACAGATCAAGAAGACTGGCGAACTCTCCGGTTCGTTGTGGTCCATCAAGACAAATCCTGGGCCCCTCATATTTGTTGCATAACGTGTGTGAAGAATTTAACCGATTGGAAGAAAGGGTCCCGTCATATGCCGTTTGCTGTACCCATGATTTGGACCGAACCAAGAGATCACATTTCGAACTGCTATTTTTGTCTTACTGACGTAAATGGTATAAATTTCAAGAAAAAACACACAGTTATTTACCCTAATTTACCTTCAGTCATGAGACCAGTCCCTCATAGTGAAAATTTGCCTATACCAGTTGCATCTGCGTCCATTGAGATTGACGATACACAATCCTACACTTCAAGCCAATGTGTTGATGAGGACGATGACTCTGAGTTTGAAGAAATTCTAACCAAGCCACACTTGATAACTCAAGGAAACCTAAACGATTTGGTCCGCGGTTTAAATTTGTCAAAAAAGCAATCAGAACTATTAGGATCTCGATTAAAAGGATGGAATTTGCTACATCATGAAACTAAAATCAGCTATTTTCGAAATCGTGATCAACACTTCAGATCGTACTTTTCTCAAGACGGGGACTCGGTGTATTGTAATGATATAAATGCGATTATGAAGATTTTGGAACTACTCAGTATATATCACCACTACACCAAACACTTTATTTTTGCACTCGACGCGCGTTTCGCTAACCATATTAGCTTCATCAGGAGCGATGATTGACTAAAGCTAAACTACCAAATCTACCCTATTTATACTTAGCCTAACCCTTGAATTACTCAAGCGGAACTAATGACATAGGCAAGGCTATCAGTTCCGGTCAAGTAACCAGTAGAGGGGACTATAAGGAATAGGCCCTCTGTCTTTGTTTAAACTACTTTTACATTTTATGATTTCCATACTTTCGTATGCGTTCAACAATCTCCTATCAGATACATTTTTTATTAATCTTAGATTATCTAATGTTACAGTATGATCAGCTTCAGCTTTTCTGTTCTGTTGTATTTTAAGTGTGCTAAATGTTCTTTAAATCGTGTTCTAATTGACCTTTTAGTTTGCCCAACATACTTTTTGTCACAATCATTACAACTAATTTCATAAATTCCACTTTTCTCACAATTAGGAATCTTATCTTTGGGATTTCCTAAGATATTCCTCAGATTGTCTGATGACTTATAGACTAAGGTGAGGCCTCTACCTTATTAAATACCTTATTGAGTCCCTTGCTATATTTCGGATTATATGGTATGGAGACATACTTGGTGTTATTTTCTTCGCGTGTAAAAAAGGTGGAATTCTGAATATTAAACCTAAACTTATGCCTATTTATTAGCTTATTTACTAAGTCATCGTCATAACCATATTGTAAAGTTTGTGGACTTGGCACACTTGGGAACAAAGAACTAACATCAAAAGAAATTAAGACTTCACCTTCATTAAGAACTAGATTTTTTGTTTTATTAATGAATTCTAACGAATTCTTCACTGCGAAAGTATTTAATGGTAACTTCTCAAGTTCTTTTGATAACCATTTGGATATTAAATATGTGGGTGATCCGACCGATGAAACAATGGGTCGCATTGCTTTTCCAGGTTTGTGAATTTTGGGTAAGCAATACAATTTTGGTATGGTCGGATTACTCACATTTAATTTAAATTTTAGCGAATCGGAGACAAGGTTCTTACATTTTTTTTAAAGAATTTTTAACCTCTGATATCATTCTCGGTAATTACAATATCTCGAAGAATTACTTAGAATGAATGACTTTGAAGACGAAATTATTCGTGAATACTTAATATTATCTAAACTCTGTATGGAACAAAATTATTTCCAATATAACAATCAATTTTATGTTCAGAAAGAAGGAACAGCTATGGGTAATTGCTTGTCACCTTTCATAGCCAATTTATTCATGAGTAAGTTTGAAATCGAAGCCAGTCAAGGATTCGAATATTTCCCAAGGGTATGGTATAGGTATGTGGATGATATTTTCGCGATATTTGATACAAAAAAAGCAAATATTGATGATTTTGTTTCCAAATTAAATAGCCGGTATGATTCCATTAAATTCACTTACGAAGTTGAGAACAAAGGACAATTGCCTTTTCTAGATATTTTAATTATTAAAAATAATAATAGATTAGAATTTGATATCTATAGGAAGGACACAGTAACAGATAGATATATTCCAAATGATTCATTTCATTGCAAACAACATAAATTAGCCTCATTACATTTTTTAGTTCATCGTTTGGTCACTTTCCCTCTGAATAGAGTAAACTTTAATAAAGAAAGGAATCGTATTAGAAATATAACTAGAGTTAATGGTTATGACGATGACTTAGTAAATAAGCTAATAAATAGGCATAAGTTTAGGTTTAATATTCAGAATTCCACCTTTTTTACACGCGAAGAAAATAACACCAAGTATGTCTCCATACCATATAATCCGAAATATAGCAAGGGACTCAATAAGGTATTTAATAAGGTAGGCCTCACCTTAGTCTATAAGTCATCAGACAATCTGAGGAATATCTTAGGAAATTCCAAAGATAAGATTCCTAATTGTGAGAAAAGTGGAATTTATGAAATTAGTTGTAATGATTGTGACAAAAAGTATGTTGGGCAAACTAAAAGGTCAATTAGAACACGATTTAAAGAACATTTAGCACACTTAAAATACAACAGAACAGAAAAGCTGAAGCTGATCATACTGTAACATTAGATAATCTAAGATTAATAAAAAATGTATCTGATAGGAGATTGTTGAACGCATACGAAAGTATGGAAATCATAAAATGTAAAAAGTAGTTTAAACAAAGACAGAGGGCCTATTCCTTATAGTCCCCTCTACTGGTTACTTGACCGGAACTGATAGCCTTGCCTATGTCATTAGTTCCGCTTGAGTAATTCAAGGGTTAGGCTAAGTATAAATAGGGTAGATTTGGTAGTTTAGCTTTAGTCAATCATCGCTCCTGATGAAGCTAATATGGTTAGCGAAACGCGCGTCGAGTGCAAAAATAAAGTGTTTGGTGTAGTGGTGATATATACTGAGTAGTATCATTGTGCCAAAGATTCCACATTCCCAACTTAGTTAAGATTTTGGAAATCGATTTTGATCCCTCCCAGTGGCGTTTATTCATTGACTCTTCTAAAACAAGTCTAAAAGCAGTGTTACTGTATAACGGAAATATACTTTCTTCTGTACCTCTGGCCCATGCTGCTAATATGAAAGAAACTTATCAAAACATGAAGTTATTACTTGAAAGAATCAAGTACAGTACATATTCTTTCAAAACCTGTGGCGATTTGAAAGTTGTTGTTCTATTACTCGGACTTCAGCTGGGTTGTACTAAATTCTACTGCTTTTTATGTGAATGAGACAGTCGAGATAGAACAAACCACTATCATTAAAAAATATGGCCTACGCGTGCATCCTTAATTCCTGGACAAAAAAATGTGAAATATTTACCCCTTGTAGAGCCATCTGAAGTACTTCTTCCACCATTGCATATCAAATTAGGCCTGATCAAAAATTTTGTAAAGGAAATGGATCGCAATGGGAGTGGATTTTTGTATCTAAAAGAAAAATTCCCCAAAATAAGTGATGCAAAGATAATATTTCGTAGGTCCTCAAATCAGGGAGTTAATAAAAGATCCGGTATTCGAAGAAAAGTTGAACGATTTGGAAAACCCAGCATGAAAATCTTTTAAGAATGTTGCAAATTTTTTGGGTAACCATAAAAGTGAGAGTTACAGAGAGTTGGTTAGCGAGCTATTGTTGGCTTATCAAGCATTGGGTTGCAACATGTCACTCAAGATTCATTTTTTAGACTCACACCTGGATTTTTTTCCTCAGAATTTGGGGACTGTGAGCGATAAGCACGGATAAAGGTTCCATCAGGACATTTCTAAAATGGAAAAACGTTACCAGGGCAAATGGAACCCAAATATGTTGGCAGATTACTGCTGGACAATTAAAAGGAACCAACCAGGATCTAAATTTGCTAGGAAATCTTAGATCGTAGCTTCATAATAAAACTTTTTTACATTTTTGGTTTAGAAGGTTTTTTGAAATATTTTAAATTACTTAAGAGAATAAAACAGATTTTTTTTAATGTTTTTACTGCCAACTACCTATTACAGTAACAAATATCATAAAAGTCCATGTGGCACGACAAAGTTACATTTTTGTTTACCAATGTAATTTATCTGGTATATAAAAAAAAAATTCGATAGATCGGAAACTTTGTTGAAAACTCATTTGGAGTGTGTTTTGTGAAGTCACTGATCATTTTATACCTCGATAACAAAAATTTTTACTTTAAAAGCAGTCAACGTACGGACCACTTATTGCGCAAGTTCAACTTGCACTTGGCCGGCTATTTTTTAATGTGATCCTTTCCTCTCAAATACACCTCTAATGAAACATCAGCCACTGTGAGGGGAACCGTGTTGAATTTCGAGAAACGGCTTCGCGAACGCGTCGATTTTGCATTAAAATTCTAAAAATGAAAATTGAAAAAAATCAATTTTTCAAAGGAACTGCCTGACAGAATTCATCATTAAAACACATATCTGTAACAAACCGATAATTAAATCGGATGAATATGAAAAATTTAAATAAATGTAAATTTTCGTAATTATGTTAACTCGGCCAAAATGTTCGCATACATTTTGGATGTTTTCAATAAAAATGGTGTATACATCAAAAGATAAATTTTTATTTCTTATTAATTTTAAATATATATGGCATATAGTAGTTAAAAACAGAAATCAAAGCTATATTACATCTTTTCGGGAATATTTTAGAATCATCTAAATATAGGTCAGTCAATAAGTTTTGAAAGCGGAAATAAAACAAGAAAAATTAATGAGTCGAAATACATTTATTCGTCAGTATAATTACCCTTAAGCTCAATACATTTTTTTCAGCGATTTTCCAATTCATTTACCTCATCTCTGAAGTGGTTTTCCGGAAGACCTTCAAAATACCCATCTACGAATGTTATCACCTCACCATTTATTGAAAAATGCTTCCCACGTAGAAATCTTTTGAAGTTTAGGAACAGATGGAAGTCAGATAAAGCCAGATCTGGCGAATAGGGTGGATGTTCCAACAACTCGTACTTTATTCCGACCAGTTTTGCCGTTGCCACAGCACCTCTGTGAGCAGGTGCATTATCATGATGAAAGATGATATTTTTCTTCTGCAAACCGGGCCTTTTCTCTCGAATGTTCTCATCCAACTGGTCCAAAAGGTTGCAATAATACTCTGCTGGCACTGTTTTACCAATTTGAAGCTAATCAATTAACAAAATTTCTTTCGCATCCCAGAAAACTGATGTCATAGTTTTTTTGGACAACTTTACCCATTTTGGCTGGTTTGGAGCTGAACAACCGGACTCAGTCTACTGTGCGGTTTGTTGTCGTAGTTTAGGATTATACTGGTAAAACCAAGTCTCATCCATAGTTACAAATCAACGCACAAAATCTGTTTTAGAAAGTTTCTCTCGAGTACGTTTTTGTTCCGATGTTAGCAAATGCGGCACCCATCTTGTGAATAGCTTTCTCATACCCAAAATATTAATTAAGATCTGATATATGGATCCCATGTGAGATGCCAATAGCCTCAGCTAAATCATTCAAGGTTAATCGACGATCTTCCATTACCATATCTTGTACTTGCACAACAGTTTCTTGAGTTGTTGCAGTTTTTGGACCTCCTGAACGTGGATCATCATTGACGCTTGTACGACCACGTTTAAACTCTAAAGTCCATCTATGAACAGTTGGAAATGAAGGAGCAGACTCCTGTAATACTTCCACTAGCTTTACATGGATTTTAGTTACTGATAAACTTTCCAAAACAAATAATTGTATCACTGCACGATATTCGATTTTTTCATTTTAAAAAATACTCAAACACATCTACTTTAACCAGCTGATAAACAATGACAGACTTGATAGATCGACTTGAAATTTAGGGTGTGTTCATATGACAGATGAAGCTTCAAAATAGTGTTCCATATTTAGTTCAAGTGATGTTCCATAGGTGTCGGTCGCTTCTAAAACTTATTGACTGACCTTATTAAAAATATAATTAAAGCTGTAGTTCGTAGAAAAATGCTTTACGATTTAGGACTTGTTTTTCCTAAAATGATTTTAGACTTAGAATCTTAAAGTTTCTCGTATGGAGATGCTCAGAAAATTAGCATCTAATTCTAGATCCTAATCTATCTATATCTACGAAGATTAGAAAAAAATATGTTTTAAACATGACTCAAAAAATATTTTGAAATGGGTATTGAACACCCATTATTTCTAAATGGAATAAGTGTCTGTTCTCATTAGCTTGTTAATTTTTAAATCGATTTTATTCAAAGACGGAGCACACAGTCCAACGGTAGTATCTTCTTTTTTTAGAAAACCAATAATTTTGAAATTTCATGTCAACAAATATACATATTAACAAGTTCGGGTAATATTTACCCATTTCCTTCTCGCGACTATACTGACAAAATTTATTTTTATTTAAAATATAAAAGATTTTGCAACATACTGATATTATAAAGAAGAGATAATTTAGTGTCTTTACTTACAACATTTTTGAAGATACTACAAAAAAACCCTGTTTTCTACTTTACCTTTTGGGAGCTGTAGCTCGACCCCCACCAGATTTTTTTCCGGATATTTTTATTTAAATTTTATTACTATTATTCTTGAACGTAGTACACATCCTAGATAATTGTGTCCTACATTTATCACACCTTGCACAGGGTGGTCCAAATTGGACACTTTTAAAGGTAAACCCCTTTATCTAAAGGAGATAAGCGAAAACTGATGGCGGTGCCTGAGGCTCAATTTTTATGATAAACTCAATGGTGAAAACCGCACATCGATATTTAGTACCGTTTCAGATATACAGGGGTGTTTTTTTTCAAAATCTGCATTTTGGAAAAATGTTTGTATTTCTTTTCCTATTGAAAATTCTTGATTTCTGTAAAAACATTCTCAAAGCACTTTTTCACGTGGATTTCAACAGTGTAAGTTACATTTTTTTACAACTAATATTTTAATGGTTATTAACGCAAAAATGTATTTTTTTTAAATGGGATACCCTGTATATTTTTTCTTATCCGAATGGAGCTTTAAATTACCATTCTAAAAATATAGCACTTTATGCTTTGCTTAAATCTACTTCAAAATATAAAGGTTTTCAGTTTTTACGCGAGTTTTAAATGCACATTTTGTGAAGTATGCTTTGGACGGAGCGGCAATATCAATTGTTTACCGATAGCAGTCAAATCGTAAAAACAATTCCCAGAAGTAACTCTAAGAGTCGTAACTACAATGAAATTTACTAAAGGCTATAGTACTTTAAACTAAGTAGAAAATAAAACAAAAAAATAAAACAATTTATTCCGAGTAGAGCAAACTAAAACAAAACAATTTTCTATAAGAGATGTTCGAAATGTCGACCAGTTTCATTTACACATAGGCGGCACCTTTTCTGGACACTTCTTACCGAGTTGATTAGTTCAAGAGGAGTGAGAGCTGCAAAACTTTATATCACTGCGACTTCTAACTCTTGCCTGGTGTTGGTCGGCAATTTAAAAATTAAGTCTTTCAATCTTCCCTACAGATAGAAGTCCATGGCTGTTCGATTCGCACCTTGGTTGGATATCCCAGTTATTGTCGAAACTGGCCGATAAAAAATTACTGATAATTGCAGCGTTATGGAGGGTGCCCCGTCATGTTGAAAAAATATTTTTCTATGGTCCGTTAACGGCAGTTCATCAACAAGAGGTTCTATTTGCTGCCTTAAAATCTCTAAATATCTCTGAGAGGTGAGTGTTCCTTCCACACATTAAATCCAAATCTGCCTTGATTTCTTTGCTCCACAGCTAAATGACGATTTTCTTGTGCCCACATATAAGAATTGTAACGGTTAAAAATACCTGCATTGCTTACATAAGCTTCGTCTGTCCAAATGCAATTTAATGAAAAATTCGGAACATGGTTACAATTCTCCAGAAACCATTCGCAAAAATCCATATGCTGTTGAAAATCTCCGTCTCTAAGGTGATGAACTTTTCTTGTCCTATATGGCCTGAATTTGTGCTTCTTCAAAGTACGACTTACGTTCATTCTTGGTAGTCCAGTGGATTGTTTTAACTGTCGGGTTGAAGTGTTGGGATTATTTCCGATAGTTCCTAAAACTACTATTTCTTCTAACTCCTTATCCCTGTTTGATACATAATTTTTGGGTCGTTTCTTTTCAAACTGGCCACTATTAACTAGGTTATGTCGCAATCGAGCCAATATATCCTTGAAGGGTTGACGCCTCTCTGGATACCGTTCGTGGTACAAATTACTTGCCGCTTCCGAATTTTCTCCGGTTTGGATGAAACACACTATCATATCCCATTTTTCTCGTAATTTTCAAACTTCATTGCGATTTATTTGACAATTCAATAACTGATCCTGAAGTAAAATTTGACAACTACGGTAAACAATTGAATTAAACCATATGGCCGCTCCGTCCAAAGCCTACTTCACAAAATGTGCATTTAAAACTCGCGTTAAAACTGAAAATCTATATATTTTGAAGTAGATTTATGCAAAATATAAAGCGTGCTATATTTTTAGAATGGTAATTTAAAGCTCTATTCGGATAAGGAAAAATATACAGGGTATCCCATTAAAAAAATATATGTTTGCGTTAATAACTATTAAAGTATTAGTTGTAAAAAAATGTAACTTACGTGAAAAAGTGCTTTGAGAATGTTTTTACAGAAATCAAAAATTTTCAATAGGATAAGAATCACAAACAGTTTTCTAAAATGAAGATTTTTGAAAAACACCCTGTATATCTTCAACGGTAATAGATATCGATATGCAGTTTTCACCATTGAGTTTATCATAAAAATTGAGCCTCAGAGACCGACATCAGTTTTCGTCTATCTCCTTTAGATAAAGGGGTTTACCTTTAAAAGTGTCCAATTTGGACCACCCTGTACATTGGAAAAATTTAATTATAACAAAACATTTTCACACGTTTGTTGAATTGTCTAAATTCTATTTGAGAGTGGCTTAATACCAACAAAGTATTGAATGTTACAAGAAAATAAAACCATGTGTTGCCACTTTTTTGTTCATTTGAATTTCATAAACTCATAATGCATCTTACTTAGTTTGTAGGGTATTCTACTATTGGGATGCCCCCATATAAAGATGCATTTTTTTTTCCAAACGAATATATAAAAGAGTTTAACATAAAACAAATATAAATAATTCATAATCTAATAAACTACACTTCCCAAAAATTTCAGAAAAATCTTACAGTGCTCTAGGTAATTTAAAATATAATTAAGCTGTGATACGAGGGTGGATTGAAAAGTCTTGTAAAAAACAAGTTTGCAAAAGCAAAAATGTATTTCGGAACATTGTGCTCAATATATTTAGTTTAGCGAGATTCGAATGTTAGAGGTTAGAAAACAAAAAAAAATCACTTGGAGCCAAATCTGGGGAATAGGATGCGTGGTGAAGCCTAGCTCGTGCACTTTTGCAATTGCAACGGCCGATGTGTGAGCAGGTGCATTATCCTGGTGAAGGAGGACTTTTTTGCCTGCTAAGTTTGGTCGTTCGTCCGTTCTGTTCAGTTCACTATGCAGACGCTCTAAAAATGTTACATAATAAGAGCCAGTCACTGTTTTACCTTTTTCCATATATTCAACCATGAGGATATCCTGTGACTCCCAAAAACAGTTGCCATCACTTTTCCCGCCGAGAAAACTGTTATCGCTTTTTCGGTTATCCTTCACCTTCGCCAACCCTCTGTTTTGACTGTCGTTTTGTATCTGAGGTATAAGGGTGGATCCATGTTTCGTCGACAGTCACAAAACGATGCCAAAAATCCTGCGGGTTACGCTACAATTTTTCCAAGCACCATTTTGAAATATCTTTCCTCTTGCGTTTTGGGTTTGAAATCAACAAATGCGGCATTCATCGTGCGCTCAGATTTTTAATTTGTAGATTTTCATGGAGGATATTATGAACCTGTTCATATGAGATTCCTACGATACCATAAATTTTATCCCATTTCTTCAGGAGAAACCTCAATCGGGCGTCCTTAACGTACAACATCTGTAGTGCTCGTACGGCTACATTTAAATTCATTTATCCAGTAATAAATTGTCTTGAGTGCTGGTGCAGACTCCCCATGAACTTTTTTCAGTTCAGTTTCTATCTGGGCTGCAATCTACTTTTTTAAATAAAAATGTTTCATTGCTGCATGATACTGCTGTATCCATTTCTACGAAACGTGTAACACGGATCACTTACTATAGCTGCCAACAACTACGTGCATCAGTTTAAAGCTTTGAACCGTTACAAGAATCACGCTTACCAACAGTCATGCCGCTTAATAAAATTTCGCGCAAATTTACCAGACATCAATTTACCCTCGTAGTACCAATATGATAATGGATTTAAAAGTTAGATTTGGTCCAGTTACCATGGAATCTAAAACCTCCAGTTGACTTGTGTTTTTGACAAATTAGGTAATACAGTCGACACTCTATATAGTGAAAGACCAAAATGTTGACCGAAATTTCACTATAGAAAGTTTTTCACTATATAAAGGAAAAATCCGTATATATTGCTATGTATGTATTTTATATTGGTAATCATTTACTTGTATTTCATAAGGTACAGGCAACAAAAAAAATTGCAAAATTGAATTATTAGAAAAGATTTTATTAAACATTTGAAAGTTTAAATAGTACATAGCATGTACAGGGCTAAATACATACATAAAGTCCATACGTTATATCTTTACCCGTGCGTTATAGTTTTCAGGCCATATAACAGACGACTATTATATTATTTGTCTCTTTTCACCAATAAATCGTAGGTATTGGTAAAAAGAGACAAAAAAACATAATAGTCGTCTGGGATATTGCCTGAAAACTATGACGCACGTATAAAGATATAACGTGCGGACTTTATGTATGTATGTATGTACTACATACGAAATAAAAAGAATAATACAAAATTTGTTAATACATATGTACACACTACGTACATACGTACAAGGAAAAATAATCATTTATTTTCTTTTGAACATTACTTTTGAAAAATAATTGTTGCTCAACAAAATTCTCGCATTTATTCAAATGCATAAAGATTTGATCAGGTACACTTTCCTGGCCCCTGAGAGTAGTTCGCACAGTGTCAAATGCATTTCTTATTTCATTTTCACTAAATTTAGCAGGACATTTCAGTTTCTTCTTCATGATCTTCTATACTTTTTATATCGTCAATTACGTCTTGGTCAGTTGGGAGATCTGTCGTGCCAACATCATTGTCGATTTCTAAGAAATCTTCAAGTAAAAAATCTGCGTCGACGGTAGCAGTTTTTTTTTGTAGAATACCCCATTGCCTTTTTAAGGTAGCGAGATCCATTTCGTTTTCTTCTTCCCATTCCTCAATTTTTTCAGTAAAACCTGCTTTAGAAAAGCAGTTTTTGATAGTTTTCTGAGAAACATTTTCACTCCATACTTAGCGACTTCGGTTATACACTCTTTAAGGGTAATCAATTTTTGGACTGGAAGGTTGTTATCAATCGCATTAACAATTTTGTGAACAATTCTGTTTTAGTAATAATGTTTTATGTTTTTTATAATACCCTGGTCCATAGGTTGCAATTTGGAGGTCATGTTTGGTGGAAAAAAGATCAATTCAGTGTTCCTTAATTTTTTACTTATTAGTAACTGGATGTGCAGGACAATTGTCTATAAACATCACAATCTTTCGCTTTTGGCTTTTCATTTTCGTGTCCAGTTCTTTGATCCATCTTTCGAAAATCTCAGAAGTCATCCATGCCTTTTTATTATTGGCGTAATCTAACTCCAGAGATTTAACTCCTTTTAAACAACCGGGATTTTTGCTTTTACCTATGAGCAGTAATTTCAGTTTTTCTGAGCCATCCATGTTTGCTCCAACCATAAGTGTCACCCTTTCTTTACTTGTTTTAACACCAAAACATTTATCACTTTTAAAAGCAAAAGTTTTATTTGGCAAACATTTAAAAAACAAACCGGTTTCATCACAATTGAAAACGTTTTTTGGCTCGTACTTTTTCAATGCACTTTTTAAAACAGTTTCAGTCCAAATGTCACAGTCCTCCTGACTAACGCTTGCACTCTCGCCAGACACCCGTCTTGAAAACAATTGAATTGCGAGTCTTCCAGGCACTCAACCACCCTTCACTAGCTTGAAAATTAACGCAGTTAAATTCTTTAGCAAATTGTAGAGCCTTTTGCTTTATTAACTTTCCCGATATTGGTACGTTTTGATGCGTACGGGCCACTTGAAACCATCGTAAAACTGCTTCATTTACATACTCGTAAGTACTCACTCGTACTCGTTTTCGACTGCTTGGAACAATAGGTTTCTTGATGATACTGTCGCGACTTTTTATTATCAAAGAGATGCAACTTGGAGAAACACCAAATTTTGCAGCTACATCAATTTTTTTGCAGCCTTTATCAACTTCCTTCAAAACTTTAATTTTCTCAGCTAAACTTAAACACACTCGCTTGAACATCTTACTTGATTCTTAAACAAAAAGAAACTGAACCTGAATTTGCGAATTGATAGGCCTCGACTATAAAATGGGTTTTTCCCCCGGGTTTCTATAAAATGGGTTATTCCCCGGGTTTCTCACAGAAATCTACCTGATTTATTGCCAACCATTAGGCGTTATAAACGCGTTAAGAACCTTTTCAAAAGAATGCGTCATAAAAATGGAATTCGTGCTAATGTTAGATAAAAATGGGAAACCCGAAATGGCCAAGATCTCAATAAATGCATAAAAATTTATACATAAAATTCCGGTAAAAATTTTATTATATAGAGTGTTACTATTTTACAGATTCACTATATGCAGGGCTTTTTACATGAAATTTCATTAAAATATTCTAGGTCTTGAAAAAATTGCACTATAAAGAGTTTTTCACTATATAGAGTTTCACCATAAACAGTGTCGACTGTATTTTGTTTTGTAAATATCACCAAATTGTATTAGTTTTAAAGTGTTAGGCTTTTTAGTGAATCAGGCGGATAAATTTGAAAGTTTTAATTAAACTTCTCGTCAAATACTTTTATTCGCATGTTCTTAATGTATCTTTAATATTAGTGTAACATTCCTGATTTTCCGGTAAAAACTTTTCGCAACAGTCTTAGCAGTATTCCTTTGGGTTTTTCCATTATAAAGTTTTCATTTTAAAACTCGAGAACGGTTTAGTTACCTTCGTAAGTTTATGTTTTAATTATATAGGGAATTTCACTATTTGTACAATGAAGATCCTTGGTATATCTTACTAAGTTTATTTAAGATTACCTACAGTGATTTTGCTATAGGAGAAAAAGCCTAATAAGGAAATAGCATATTCTATATGCTTATATATATATATATATATATATATATATATATATATATATATATATATATATATATATATATATATACGAGGCTGGTTTGAAAAGTCCGTGCAAAAATAAAAACTACTTATGTGTTTGGGGTTCAGTTATTATTATGTCCTTTGGATAGCACAACCTCTTTGCTTCTTTTACAACATAATAAGGTGGATACAAAGTGCAACGGTGATTTTTTTGCTTGATCTCGAACAATGTTGTACTGATTTGACGATAAGTTTGCATCAATAAGTAGCGCCAGAGCCTGGTCTGGAGTTAATTTTCGTGGGCTGTTTGAAGAAGACATGCGAGCCTTCTTGATTTTGCTACCCCTTTCTGGAGAACCAGATGCCAGTTCCTTGACAATCGCTGCAGAGTTTCGTTTTCCAGATTGGTATAGCTTTGTTGCAGTTGCTTTGGCTAACTCGTCTTGACTACCGGACTTCAAAAGATGATGCACTTTTCTGTTTTGCACTTTAGGATGACAATCCCTAAATTCTTTTTTAGGTCTGCCTGCATTGGTCCTCGATCCACTAGGCAATGCATCCCTTACAGCATTTGAAAATTTTACATTATTTTCAAGCCAGCTAGCATTTTTATTCAGAAATGATGCTAAATTTCGACTGGATTCCCTCCACCCTTTTTGTATTTTACAAACCAGCGCACGAAGAGTTGCCTTTAAACTGCAAAGAGCGTCAGATGTTAGCATTGGTGAGCCTATTTTTTCCAAAACAAAACCAATGATGGCATCCGATGTCGGTTCTTCCTTCCACTTTTGGAATATGCAGTTATATGAAATTTGCAAAGTCATTCTGGAAAATGTTTAATTTAAAAGAAGATCGCAAAATATCGCAGAAGATCTTTTGTGTTTCCAACAGAGGAAAAAAAAAAAATAAAAACCTTTCAAATTTTGTGCGTTTCAAGCTGGTATTATGTAGTATCACTTTTTAAAGTCTCCACTGAAGTTAAAAATGTAAATTTTACTTACTTCTTAAAAATCACTTTTTTCACGAACAAATCACACACGAGTAAGAAAGATTTTGCAGTTATTTAAATGCCAATAATTGACAATTCTCTTATAAAATAAATGAAGAAAAAATCATGGCCTACTGACTTGCCGTTTGTATGTACCACTCTATTAACTTAAACAAATCGAATAGCTTTCTGTAGGCAAAAAGTATGATTGAATAAGTAATGCAACTTTCAGGTGCATTTTGCAGTTGTTTCGCAGGGTTAATCCCCAAACTGAGTATGAGGTTTTAGAGGTGGGATATTAACCTACCAAAATAATGAATAATCTTATGCATTTTACGTATTTCAAAAATTGAATAAAGTTCCGCTAAACTTCCTAAATTTCGCACTGTGCCACGATAAGATATTAGAGTGGCCCTCACAATCGCCGGACGTCCACCCTATTGAAAACGTTTGGTCCTTTGTAAAAAGAACGCTCAGAGGAAAGATTCTGAGGACTTTGACTCAGTTGTCTCGCGAGATTCGAAAAATTTGCTGAGTATGCAGGAAATCTCGTCGACATCATGCCTCAAAGATGCCAGGCGATTATTGATGCGGGAGGCGATTGCGCAACCTACTAAGGTAATTGCGCCGTTGTTAACACACCAAAGAATACATTAATGGCAAGAAATGTTCTCGAAACACATTTTTTTCAAGAATACTAGCGGTCACGTCTTACTTGACAGACTGTACATTAATGATATCTGTAACGACGGTAAATTAAAATTTCATATTGTTTGAGAAGCAACCATTTATGTTGATTTTCTCTTCTTTTTATGAAACTCGGCTAAATGTAAATATTAAAACTTTCATTAAACCACCAGTTTTTAAGTTACGGTCCGTTAGTTTTGGAAAAACCATCCTGCGGCACAAAAGCTGTTATAAATGCATTTTTAATATTGGTGTTTTTCTTCTTAGTTAGTCAGAGATTTGTTTTAAATTTTCTTTGAATAACGTCGATTATTAAGTTAAAATTTTAAATCTTTCAATATAATATCCACGATTAGAGTATAAAAGTCTATTTATTTGTAATACGAGTATAAATGAAGCCATACTAAATAAAAAACGAATTTTCCTGTCTCGTTGATATCCATAGTCTTCTATCAAGTAACCAATACTGTATTAGTTGTAAATAACGATCTTAGGTGTTACATACCCCTGAGCGCTGCAAAAAAAGGTTAAGTTAATGGAGAAAGCTAAAGAATTTAACAAACCTGCGTAGATGTGTTTCGTCGACATGATTCAAGCCTTCGATAGAGTGCCTTTAACAAATACTATAAAATTATTACAGGAAAAGCAGATAAGCCAGAAGCTAATAAGAATCATACATAACATTAACATAGAATGTAGAACAAATAAAAAAGTGGGACATCTTCTGAACAAGGAAGTAAAAATAAACGCCGGAATAAGACAAGGCGATTCACTTAATCCCTTTATCTTCAACTCGTCATGGACAGAATACTGGAGAATCTTCCAAAAACTAGAGGATACAAAATGGGCAACACACACTTCCACACAATCTGCTACGCCGATGATGCAGTCCTCATCCGATTCTGAGGACAACCTTCAGAAGATCTTTTATGTCTTCAATTTGGAAGCGAGAAAACTAAAAATGATTATCAACATAACCAAGACAAAATGTATGATAGCTTCAAAAGAATTATTAAGATGAAAGGTAGAGATCCAAGGAAGTATTATTGAACAGGTTAATAATTTTAAATACCTGGGAACAATGGTAACAAGCTACGGAGACTTAAACCGGGAAGTAAAACAACAGTCTATGGAGGCATCACTAATAGCTGGTTGTTTGACTGATATAGTATGGAAAAATAAATCTCGCAGTGGAAAGTAAAATAAGAATATACAAGACAACAGTGAGACCGGTCCTCACATATGCTGTAGAAACACACACCTTCCAGTAGTGGTGGGCGTTGAATGAACGAACAATTTTTTTAGACTGTTTATTTCGCATTAACTGATAAACTAGTTTATAGTCTACCGATAAACTAGTTCACTCGTGAACGACATTTGTGAACGGTCACAACCCGACCGTCGACGAGATAAACTGGTATGGTCTACTACAGACGAGTCGACGCGAACCGACGTTGTTCTGTCGACGACGGTCGAAATAAGTCGAAAATTAAACTGTTTTATAAACTGGTTTGTCATCGATGATAAAATTGTCTCGTTTCGGTGACTGTAAAAGCGTCAACGACCCACCACTACCTTTCAGATATTTTGGGGCCGTTGCTACTGGCCCATTATCCAATAAGGCCCAATTCGAATATGCCATTTTTGATGTGAACGGTAACACCGTAGGCGTGGTACAGGGTCATTAGGCAGGTCAGTAGGACTTCCGTTCAGTGACTGGCAGAATCGATGTTGGCCCGAGGGGCCGTTTTTCCTTGACTCAAGAAAAAAGACCTCCCAGGCCCCCGGGCCAACATCGACTTCCGCCAATCATTGAGCGCAAGTCCTACTCAATTGGCTAATGATACTGTACCAAGCCTACGGTGCTATCGTTCTCGCCAAAAATAGCATATTTGATTTATGCCTTATTGGAGAATAGGCCAGTAGCGACGGTCCAAAATATCTGGAAGGTGAACACCTTCTGTACCAGATGAACCTGTCAAAAGGGCAAGTTGCTACTGCCCATGCCACTGTTTTTCCCCCCGTCTTGGTCTATTAATTGTCTTTAATTATTGGTCTATTGTGGCTGGCCGTGGCTCGGTGGCGTAGTACTTTGCTACTGTGCAGAAGGTCGAGGGTTCAATCCCGCAGGTCCGTATACTTATTTATTAATTTATTTAAGTATATTTGGCCTGACCACGTAAATAGGTAGTAGTTGTTTGCAGAGATGCAAATAACGTCCATGGCAGCGCTACAGCGTTGCTTAAAAGGTACCGTGAAATACAGAAATGTATGTTTCGGCACTTGGACAACGTTAACGGGTATTACGACATCCTCGCCAATATCCTTGGGATATGGAAAAAGGGTAAAATCCCTACTAAGGCGGGGGAGGTGAGCGATAAAAAAAAAAAAAAACAATCCTGCTAGAACACGTCGGCTGAAAAGTGTTTGGTCTAGCTACTTAGACACATTTTTTTTTACAAAACTCGACTTTATTCATCCACATAGTCTTCTTCAAGAGCGATACAATCAGTTCAACGCTTTTCTAATATTTCTTTATCTTTTTTGTAGAAGGATTTGTCTTTGTCTTCAAAATAGGCATCAATTTCAGCGATAACTTCTTCTTTGGAGCCAAATCTCTTTCCCGCGAGTATTTTTTTGAGCTCTGCGAATAGATAATAGTCGCTGGGGGCCAAATCTGGAGAATACGGTGGATGAAGAAGCAATTCGAACTTCAATTCATGCAATTTTGCCATCGTAACCATTGACTTGTGGCACGGTGCATTGTCTTGATGAAAGAGCACTTTTTTTTTGTTCATTTGGGGCCGTTTCGTTGCGATTTCTGCCTTCAAACGCATCAATAACTTTATATAATATTCGCTATTGATGGTTTTTCCCTTTTCCGCATAGTCGATGAAAATTATTTCATGCGCATCCCAAAATACAGAGGCCAAAACCTTCCCAGCCAACTGTTGTGTGTTTGGTTGCTTCAGGCGGCTTTTACTGGCTGCTGTTCACTCAGCTGACTGCCGATTTGATTCCGGCGTGTAGTGGTGGATCCATGTTTCATCCATTGTTACATATCGCATGAAAAATTCCTTTTTATTGCGCTTAAACAGATCTAAACAGTGCTCAGAATCATCAGCATGTTGTAGTTTTTGATCCACTGTGAGCAAACGCGATACCCATTTTGAACAGAGCTTTCTCATGCCTAAATGTTCATGCAAAATATGACCAATACGTTCTTTTCATATCTTTAAGGTGTCAGCTGTCTCACGCAATTTCACTTTACGGTCATCCAAAACAATTTTGTGGATTTTTTTATATTTTCCGGTGTAACTACCTCATTTGAACGGTCAGAGCGTTCAGCATAATTTGTGTCTGTACGACCGCGTTTAGCGTATCAGTAAATGATGAGTGATTTTCCAGGGATAGAGTCCCCGTAACGCTTATCAAACCATTGCTTCGCTTGAACGGTATTTTTTCCAATCAAAAAACAGTGTTTAATTAACGCAAAATTCGATTTTTTTCCACTGTTTTGAAGTAGCTTCACTAAAACCACTGTAACTTGTAAACTAATCGTCGAAATGTCATGAAATTTGGGCACGTATCGTTTGAAGGTTGGTACTTCCTAAAAATCATATGGATTTTTTGAAAAGGGCGACATCTATGTGTTCGACCAAAAACTTTTCAGCCTACTTGTTAAAAATATTATAACACAGCTCAAAATATCTGCCTTCAATTTATTTAGATTTATAGTGTCAACCTTAATACGACCCTGTTAAGATTTTTTTCGTTTTAATTGTAGTAAAGCTTGCTTAGCAGCAATTAACGTCGGTTCAGTTTTTACGAGTATTTCGAAAAACATCCTATTGGCAGCATTAAGACAAACATTAAATAATGCATGCTATTTTTATTAAGATCGGAAATTTTTCTTTTGACAACTAAACGCACAATTTATTTGCCCGTTTAGAGTCATTTTGTCTAAGACCATTGGTTCTTAGCTTGGGCAACCGTAAAATAGGTTGCCGATATGTAAATTTAGACTGGTGCATTCCGCAAAACTAGCATTAGTCCTTTATTTCTCTTAATTTGAATGTAACTTTAATGTTCAGGATAGTCATTCTCTAAGTTGAACGAAATTTTTAGTTTTTCTGTTTAATATATTACTAATTTGACAATTTTTGTAGCAGGAGGCAATTGTTCTGTACACAATCGAAAAGGAACCAAAGGTCTTTATTTTTTTTATTAGTACAGAAATTTGAATATACTCTATATTTTAGATTTGCAACATTTCTAACTAATTTAAAATCGGGTTAAAGAATTACTAATTTAAAAAAAAATTAAATTTGTAATTGTAATGTATGAATTAAACAAAAAAAAACACGTAAATCTGATAAGTGATGCTCGAGTGATAAGCGCACTAACCGACAAACAGACAGACTTTGCATTTTATATATATTATAGAAGATTATAGAGAACCTGGCCAGAGAGCAAATGTATGAATTTAGAAAAAAGAACACGTAAAACCGGATAAGTGATTCTCGAGTGATAAGTGCACTAACGATCAGGCAGACAGACAAACAGACAGAGAGACGTTGCATTTTATATATATTATAGATTTTATATATATTCCAGAAGATTATAGATAATGTGACCAGAGAACAAATGTGTGAATTAAGAAAAAAAACACGTAAATCGGATAAGTGGTTCTCGAGTGATAAGCGCACTAACGAACAATTATACAGACCAACAGAGACGTTGCATGTTGTATATATTATAAAAGATTATAGATAACCTGGCCAGAGAACAAATGTATCAATTAAAAAAAAAAACATGTAAATCGGATAAGTGGTTCTCAAGTCATAAGCGCATTAACGGACAGACAGACAGACACATAGAGAGACGTTGCATTCAATATATATTATATTCTTTGCTACATGAAATTGTTCCATATTTAATGGTTTTAGGCAGTGTATACGCGCTAGCGGCAAACTTTTTTCCGACTTGATTCACTATTATCGTCACTGCTTATTCCTTAAGTTACCTAACGTAATAAAATATATCCTATAACCTGGCCAGAGAACATATGTATGTTTTAAAAAATAAGCACGTAAATCGGATAAGTGGTTCTCGAGTGATAAGCGCACTAACGTACAGACCGACAGACAGACAGAGTGTCGTTGCATTTTATATATATTTTAGACTAGCCGGGCCCGCGGCTCCGCTCGCGTGGACTTGATTCACTACTATCGTCACTGCTTATTCCTTATGTGACCCAACGTAATAAAATATCTCCCATTATTTCGCCTTATCTCCCAATATTTCTCCTTATCTCTACATAATTTCCATTATCTAGGCTTATCTCTGCTCATCTCCCATTATTTCTCCTTATCTCCCATTATTTCTCCTTATCTCCCATTATTTCTCCTTATCTCCCATTATTTCTCCTTATCTCCCATTCTTTCTCCTTATCTCCCATTATTTCTCCTTATCTCCCATTATCTCACATTATTTCCCATTATCTAGGCTTATCTCGACTTATCTCCCATTATTTCTCCTTATCTCCCATTATTTCTCCTTATCTCCCATTATCTCACCTTATCTCCCATTATCTAGGCTTATATCGAATTATATAGAACATATGTATAAATTTATAAAAACACGTAAATCGGATAAGTGGTTCTCGAGTGATAAACGCACTAACAGACAGACAGATAGACAGAGATACGTTGCATTTTATATATTGTATTCTTTGCTACATGATATTGTTCCATATTTAATGCTTTAGGGAGTGTATTGCAAGAGAACGCGCTAGCGGCAA
The DNA here is from genome assembly GCA_019049505.1 of Pachyrhynchus sulphureomaculatus. NCBI lineage: Eukaryota > Metazoa > Arthropoda > Insecta > Coleoptera > Curculionidae > Pachyrhynchus > Pachyrhynchus sulphureomaculatus. Next base: position 176,967,041 of record CM032456.1, read on the forward strand.
ACTTTTCTCCGACTTAATTCACTTTTATCGTCACTGCTTATTCCTTATGTCACCTAATAAAATATATCCTATAACCTGGCAAGAGAACATACGTATGTTTAAAAAAAAAGTACGTAAATCGGATAAGTGCTTCTCCAGTGATAAGCACACTAACGGACGGACAGACAGACAGACGGACAGAGATACATTGCATTTTATATATATTTTAGATATTCTCTGCTACATAATATTGTTCCATATTTAATGGCTTGGATTGTGTATTGCAAGAGAACGCGCTAGCTGCAAACTTTGTCCGACTTCATTTACTATTATTGTCACTGCTCATTCCTTAGGCTACCTATCGTAATAAAGTATAGCCTATAATCTGGCCGGAGAACATATGTTTTAAAAAAAAAAAACGAAAATCGGATAAGTGGTTCTCCAGTGATAAGCGCACTAACGGACAGACAGTCAGACAGATGTTGCATTTTATATATATTATAGATGTAATAAAATATATACCTATAACCTGGTCAGAAAACATATGTATGAATTTAAAAAATCACGTAAATCGGATAAGTGGTTCTCGAGGGATAAGCGCATTAACGGACAGACAGACAGACAGACAAACATTGCATTTTATATATATTATAGATATAGATTATTATTATTATTATATAACCTGGCCAAAGAATATATGTATGAATTTAAAAAAAAGACAGGTAAATCGGATAAGTGGTTCCCGCGTGATAAACGCATTAATGGAGAGACAGACAGACAGAGAGACATTGCATTTTATATATATTATAGATTATACATTACAGATATTCTTTGCTACATAATATTGTTCCATATTTAATGGTTTAGGCTGTGTATTGCACAGGCACTCGCTAGCGGCAAACTTATTTCCGACATCATTCACTATTTTACGTCACTGCTCATTCCTTATGCTACCTATCGTAATAAAATATAGCCTATAACCTGGCCAGAGAACATATGTATGTTTTAAAAAAAAAAGTACGTAAATCGGATAAGTGGTTCTTCAGTGATAGGCGCACTAACGGACAGACAGACAGAGAGACGTTGCATTTTATATATATTATAGATGTCTTTGGTTGGCGCGCTGCTCTAGATATGTTGGTAGTCAGTTTCGGAAAGAAGTAAAAATATTTTTAAAATTTGAAATGATTCCTTTATCTACAAATTACTTTTTCATCAAACTAAATTACTCAAATTAATCGAGTTGTTAAAAGCAAAGGGAATATTTGACACACACTTTAAACGTTGCTAGACAATAAGTATCCCTTTTCGACATAAACCAACCAGCAACATTTAAAAAAATGTATAAATGAACGTATTTGAGATCTATTCTCGAATTTTAATTTCCAGCACAAAAATAAACAGTGGTTTACGGATTCGGCGCAAACATTTGTATGTTAATCAGTCTGTCTATCTGCAGCATCATACTCTTCTATGGACGATTCCATTTTCTCAAAGTAAGCACGTCAAAGACACTCCTAATTCGTGTCATATATTTTTGAAACGCTGAAATTGAATAATATGGAGAGCTTCGAGCAGTTGCTCTTGATTTATCCAAGGGTTTCGATCATGTTTGGCTAAGTTGCACGTTTATGGTTTTGGATTTGTTTATAACTCTTGAGCTTGCTTAAAGATGGTTCTTTGGAAGTTAAAGTTGATAAATCAATTTACGATTCCTATCAACGACGTGGTACCTCAAGATTTTATGATCTCTGCCACCTTTTATCTTTTTTATATTCTTCGATCTGCTGAAAAACCCAATCTATAACTTTGTTGAAGACAGCACCTTCTTTATTCAATTCATTCACGTAAAACATGCTTATTTAAATATTGCTGTACATTTTTGCAGAAATTTTCTTTTTCTGCCTAAGCTGCTAATTAAAAAATTAATATTCTACTAGTCAGCTTCAAAATAGCAGTCGCTTGGTACTTTTGTTAATGCATTTTTAATATCTATACTTTTTTCTAATATTTCGATGAAAGCTTGAGGAATTCGTTTTTTTTTTTAATATTCTTAGTTACAAAGTTTCCTTGTTATAACTTTTAGATGATTTATTACCTTATTTTCGACTTTTATATAATGACAACTATAAGTACATTTTGCAGAACTTTAGGAGACATACGAGGGTAATGTTTTGTAGGTATCCGTATATGTTCTTGTTAAAATTGTTTTAATTAATAGATAAGAGAAGAGTTATTATAAAATACGCTTGGTACGGGCTAAAGTACGAGTGTTTTTACAGTATATTACCCATTCAGCTCTATTTTTAAAATCATATTTTTTGTATATCAGTTGACGCTTACTAAATAAATATAAAAACTCATTTAAAAATTGTGTGTATATTTTATACTATCTATACTTTTTCCTAATATTTCGATGAAATCTTAAGGAATTCGTTTTTTTTAATATTATGAGTTTCTCTGTTACAAAATTTCCTTGTTAAAACTTTCAGATGATTTATTATCTTATTTAGTTTCTATTTCTTTACATTAAAAAATCCGACGATTTATGCAATGAGAACTATAACTTCATTTTGCTGAACTTTAATTCTAGGAGACAGGAGTGTAACGTTTTGTAGGTATCCGTGTGTGTACTTGCATAAGTTGTTTTAATTAATAGATAAGAGTTATTATAATATACGCTTGGTACGGGCTAAAATGCGAGTAGAGATATTAAGGTTTCCGTTACATGGAATTTGTTTTTACAGTATATTACCCATTCAACTATTTTTGAGAATATATTTTTTTTGTATATCAGTTGACGCTTACCAAATAAATATAAAAACTCATTCAAAAATTGTGTATATATTTTTTAATATCTTATCATTATCATCATTAGCTTATTCCATCCATAGTCGGATGTAAGCCTCCCCAAGTTGTTTCAACAAGTTTTGTTGTTTGCTTTTTGCATCCAATCGTGCCCTGCTAATATTTTTATATCGTCTGTGTTCTACCGCTGCATCTTTTGTGTTCTCTAGGCCTCCATTCAACTATACGGCGTGTCCATCTGCTATCATTCATCTTTGCGGTATGTCCTGCCACTTCCACCTTAATATACATATTCGTTGTATTACATCTGTCACTTTTGATTTTCTGCGTATCTCGAGGTTAGGAACAGGATCTTGGAGTCTAATTAATATCTATACTTTTTTCTGATATTTAGATGAAAGTTTGAAAAATTCGCTTCTTTTTTTTTAATATTCTTGCGAGTTTCTCAGTTACGAAGTCTCCTTGTTAAAACTTTTAGATGATTTATTACCTTATTTAGTTTATATTTATTTACATTAAGAAATCCGACTATTTATACAGGGACAACTGTAAGTACATTTTGCTGAACTTTAATTTTAGGAGACATACGAGTGTAATGTTTTGTGAGTATCCGTATGTGTTCGTGTTTAAGTTGTTTTAATTAATAGATAAGAGAAGCGTTATAAAATACGATTGGTACGGCCTAAAGTACGACTAGAGATATTAAGTTTTCCAGTACATGGAATTTGTTATTACAGTATATTACGCATTCAACTCTATTTTTGAGAACATATTTTTTCGTATCTCAATTGACGCTTACTAAATAAATATAAAAACTCATTTAAAAATTGTGTGTATATTTTTTAATATTTATACTTTTTTCTGATATTTTGTTGAAAGCTTGAGGAATTCGTTTTTTTTTAATGTTCTTACGAGTGTCCCCGTTACAAAGTTTCTTTGTTAGAACTTTTAGATGATTTATTACCTTATTTAGTTTATTTTTATTTACATTAGGAAATCCAACTATTTATACAATGACAGCTATAAGTACATTTTGCAGAACTTTTAGGAGACATAGGAGGGTAATGTTTTGTGGGTATCCGTATACGTTCTTGTTTAAACTGTTTTAATTAATAGATAAGAGAAGAGTTATTATAAAATACGGGCTAAAGTACGAGTGTTTTTACAGTATAAGACGTATGCTGAAAAGTTTTAGATCTAGCCACTTAAAACACATTTTTTTTGCAAAATTCGACTTCATTCATCAATATAGTTTTCTTCAAGAGCGATGCAATCAGTCAATATCTTTCTTGTAGAAGGATTTGTCTTTGCTTTCAAAATAGGCTTCAGTTTCGGTGATCACTTCTTCATTGAAGCCAAATTTCTGTCTCGCGAACATTTTTCTGAGGTCTGCGATTAGATAATAGTCTCTGGCGGCCAAATCTGGAGAATACAGTGGATGAGAAAGCAATTCGAGCTTCAATTCACGCAATTTGGCCATCGTAACCATTGACTTGTGACACGGTGCATTGTCTTGATGAAAGAGCACTATTTTCTTGTTCATTTAGGGCCATTTCTTCTCGATTTCTACCTTCAAACGGACCAATAACTTTGTATAATATTCGCTATGGATGGTTTTTCCATTTTCAGCATAATCGTTGAAAATTATTCCATGCGCATCCCACAATACAAAGGCCAAAACCTTCCTAGCCGACTGTTGTATCTTCTGCCGCTTTGGTCGGCTTTCACCGCCGGCTGTCCACTTAGCTGAGTACCCATTTAATTCCAGTGTGTAGTAGTGGATCCATATTTCATCTATTTTCACATATCGCATGAAGAAATCCTTTTTATTGCGCTTAAACAGGGCTCAGAATCATCAACACGTTGTTGTTTTTGGTCCACTGTAAGCAAACGCGGTACCCATTTCGAATAGAGCTTTCTCATGTCCAAATGGTCATGCAAAATATAACCAACACGTTCTTTTGATATCTTTACGGTGTCAGCTATCTCACGCAATTTCACTTTACGGTCATCCAAAACACTTTTGTGTTTTTTTTTTATGTTTTCCGGTGTAACCACCTCATTTGGACGTCCAGAGCGTTCATTATCATTTGTATTTGTACGACTGCGTTTAAATTCAGCATACCAGTAAGTGATGAGTGATTTTCAAGGGGCATAGTCCCCGTAACACTTATCAAGCCATTGCTTTGCTTGAACGGTATTTTTTCCCATCAAAAAACAGTGTAACACACGAAATTCGATTTTTTCCATTTTTTTGAAAATATCAAAAGTAGCTTGACTAAAACAACTGTAACTTGTGAACTAATCGTCGAAATGTCATAAAATTTTAACACGTATCGTTTGAAGGTCGGCACTTCTTAAAAATCAAATGGATTTTTTGAAAAGAGCGACATCTATATGTCAGACCAAAAACTTTTCAGTCTACGTGTTATTACCCATTCAGCTCTATTTTTGAAATCATATTTTTTTGTACATCAGTTGACGCTTACTAAATAAATATAAAAACTCATTTAAAAATTGTGTGTATATTTTTGCATAAAATTTCCTACCCTCCTTGCTGAAGCAGGCAACTTAAATATTAAAATTTTCACTAAACCAGTTCAAAAGTTGCGGTCGCTTGCCGCTGAAAAAATTGTACTCCGATTCAGTGCTTTTGTAAATGTATTTTTAATATCTGTATAATTTTTTTTGTAATCTCTTGGTGAAAACTTCAAGGCTTCTCTTTTTTTAATATTGTTCCGAGTTCCGCCGCTGCAAAGTTTTTACGTTGAAATTTTGAAACGGTTTATTTCACTTAGTAAGTTTATATTTAATTACAGTTGGGAATCCCATTATTTACACAATGGGAACAATATGTATATTTTATTTATATATTTTATTTGGAGAAGATTTTTGTATCGTGCAACTTTCGCACCTCTCTGTCGAAGTTCTGCGGAATAGATATTCCAGTTAACCAAATTATTCTTTTTCTTGAAGTGCCATACGGACGTAGGCGACCCTCTCGCCTTTGCCTGTGGTTGGTGCCTTTTTAGAAAGTATTTCCACAGACAAAGGGACCTACAGTTTAATGCCGGTTCCGAACGGCCAGAATAAGAGGGCTTTACTAAAAATGATACTACGGGTGCTTTACCATTGCCTTCCCGAAAGAGGTGACTGTCACGTTGTAAACTTTATTTTTATTTTATTATTTTATCTTTTTTTATAATTATTTCCTGAGCCGAGATACCAACTCCGGTCGCTGGCGTAGAAAGCAGACACCTTAACTACTACACTATGGTTGTCCCTACCCAAATTGTTAGTCAACGTCAAACGCATTATCATTTTATTTAATATTAAAGTAGGTATAACCAGTAACACCAAAGGACTAGTTATATGTTATACTTTTTTTTTACATGAAATGAGGGCAGTTGCAGGTTCATGCGCGTCAGATCTGCGAAGAAAGAGCCATTGAACGGATGATGTCAGGAATAACTCTCAAAGGTTACTTCACAAACACAGAGATACCACAAAGAACAAAAGTCGAAGACGTAATAATAACCCAATTAAACTGGACCTGGGTAGGATACGTTGCTCGTCAAACACTGGAGACCCCGGCCCCGCCTGCATAAACAGAAAGTTGGCAGACCAACAAAACGTTGGCTAGATGATATTAAACAGAAAGTCGAAAATAATTAGCACCAACTAGCTTAGAACAAGAAATCATGGAAGCAGTTGGAAGAAGCCTATGTCCAGGAATGGCCTGTGAAGGACTGCTAAAAGAAGAGAGAATCTGGGAAAACTAGACAGACTAGTTATATTCAATATTTAAATGATTCTAAACATGGTAACATAAATTTCCTTTCAAGGTACAACTGGAATGAATCGAGAAGGGTTTATTTCTTTTTTTTAATATCTAACGAAATAATTTTCCGTTTTGCAGAGTTGCCGTTGAAAAGACGTACATCTTTGTAGAGGTTGTGTAGAGCCCTTTTATATTTCGTGTTGTCTTTTCACAAAGATCCTGTTCGTCTAAATTATCATCATTAGCTTATTCCATCCATAGTCGGATGTAAGCCTCCCCAAGTTGCCTGCAATGAGCTCTTTTTATGTCGTCCGTCTATGTTGTCTGTGGTCTACCTCTGTATCTTTTGTGTTCTCTAGGCCTCCATTCAACTATGTGGCGTGTCCATCTGTTATCATTCATCCTTGCGATATGCCCCGCCCAATTCCACCTTAATATACATATTCGTTGTATTACACCTATCACTTTTGATTTTCTTCGTATCTCGATGTTAGGATACGATCTTGGAGTCTAATATTTAGTACTCCCTTCCCCATTGCTCTTTGAGTTACCTGGAGTTTATTTATTATACTTTTATTTTTTATTTAAAATTCGACAAGATTTATGGCTGTTTAATGACGTGACATCGTACAGGGCCTCACTATACCTGATTGTATAATTGTTGGGTTTAAAATAATATGGTGGAAGCCGAATTATTTCGTCCTGCTTCCTTTTTTCCAATTTTATCACAAACATATTCCTTTGATAAATTGTAACTTTTTAAAACTTCTAACAATTGTTTAACTGTATAAATTTTATGGAAATATATGTCACGTTTGCACAAAAAGGCTTGTATTTCCCTTTTTCTACTGGTGTAACTTCGTACCTTATTCATTTGGCGACTATGATAGGATGCATTATCCATCACAATACAGCTATTCGGTGGTATATTCGGCATTAATTTGTTTTGAAGCCAATATTTAAAAACTTCAGCGGTCGTATCACAATGATAATCCAAGCTGGAAGCTGAAATATTCTTGTCTGCTAGAAACAGACATTCTGACCCCGCTTGTAAGATAGTTATTCTTTTACCTTTATTTAATGGAGATTTGGTATGGCATTTTTTGGATTTATTAATTCATCCTTTACTGGGTGTCTCGTGGGGGTCATACCAAGTCTCATCTAGGTAGATTATCGTCCGATCTAGCTGTATTTATTTTTTCAAGATATTCCATTCTGAGTTGTTATCACAACTATCCTCGGGCAGGCTCCGTGTAAGTGACAATAACGTAGGTACTTTTTGTTCCGCATACATTTCATAAATTTTGCGGCGGATTAAGTCTTCTTGACAGAAATCAATACATTTCGACACACCTTTGTTTTTTCGTGTTTTTTAGGCGCTATCGAATTATTTACAATTTTCCAAACTGCACTTTTAGGGATGTTTGTTAAAGCTGATGTTTCCATCAATGAAAAGTACTTTTCGTGACTTCGCTCCACTAACTTTAAATAAACACTTTTAACCATCACTTTTGCCTTAACGGGCAAACATTTGCGGCTTCTGATGGAAACGGCTTCGGATATTTTAAGACACCATTGAACTTTATAATACACACTATTTCGATATAATACTACAGATAAAATGAAGAATATTCTTTATATTTATAAACACGAAGTAGCCAATAAAATGTTAGATTGAAAGGGAGGTATGTATATATATATATATATATATATATATATATATATATATATATATATATATATATATATATATATATATATATCAATTACGACCCTGTTACGGCCAGGTACGTGCGAAGATCCTAACGGTCGTTTAATATTTTTATTGCATCAATTTGCCAAATCGCTTCCTTAGATCTTGAAAAATACTATACCTTTCATCGACTCTGCTGTTACTTAAGGCTTTAAGGACTGCCCATATCTCTACCGAATCAAATGCTTTTTTGTAGTCAACCAACAAGGTAACCTTATATTCATTTGGTTTTTCCACTAAAACTATCATCACTAAGAAATCTTTGAATGGTGAAAAGTAAGATGGGTTTTAAATTAAGTATCCGATAAGAACTATTAAAAGTTTGAAGTGTATATGAAATTAAAAAGACGAATAGAAAAAGTTGCTAAAGCAATATTTTTTAAAATTGTTTTTTCATAGGAAAAAACAAACTGTAACAAACTATTGACGGAGACGCTTAACACAAAACTCCCACTGCAGTAGCCGATTTAATCTTAGAATTGTAACACAAACTTTTGGTTATCTGATTTCACATCCATCTTCGATTCATGTTAGTTGTCGTTTATCCAGCCTTATGTGAAGTGGATTTATTCGAAACGCTTAAAATGATTTAATAATAATTTGCGTTTATTTATTATTATTTTTTTTAATATTGAGGGTATATTAAAATTGAATTTTCATGAATTACACGTTTCCTTTATTTATTAGAAATGTCACCAATATTCATTATCAAGATCACATTACTTTACCCCACATTACTATTCGTTTGGTTGCCTGGAGAGATCAAAATAATCATATAGCGCGTATTTGTTTGTAACTAACCGAGATAATAGGCCTTTAGATTGCATGTACCTTGCTTTAGTTTTGGCCCCACCCGTACATATCGGTCCAAAATACATGCGAAGTTTTATTTTAAACTTCTTGGCGGCCCTTGTGTAATCCTCAGCATTTTCCTCAAAGTCAAAGGAACCGCCGAATCGTAGATGAAGTTTGTTGTGGTGGTCGCTAGATATAAACCTTTGGGGGAATTGGTAAATTATAGATGCTACAGTTTTAGTTATATACGCGTAGTTACATCAACAAATTTAAGAACTGAAATTATAATGAACTCCAAAAATGGCATACGTTTAAAAATTATCCAAGGTTAGATATTACACAAATATATTGGAGGTAATCCTTAATGTTTTCTTCTTAGGAAATAATATCGGGTACCAAAATTTAGTAGCGATGAGCTTAACAGCACTTTTAGGTCACAGGCGATGGTCACAGCTTCTTTTAACAGCGACTTAAGTCATTACTTCACTACGTCCAAAATTTCCAGAAATCTGAAACTACTGCTGCTTAATAATCGACAACGGCGCCTGTCACAGCTAGCCGGCGACTCAGCTGTACAAATTTTACTTTCTAGTTATTTAAGCTAACAGCATTTCGCCTTCCAACGGTGATGCGACAGTCCAACATCGTGGACGTTAAGGCCGCTCCCTGATTTCTCCGTGTGGTATCGTTTTTCTCGGTGTGCCTCACTTGCGCGGGCGCGAAGCAAGTCAGGTGGGTTTCATTGAAATATAGGCGTTCGGCATGTTTTCGTTACCGAATCGGTACCGAGCACACCGAGAAAAACGATACCGCACCTACAAATCAGGGAGCGGTCATGGGCTGACTGTGAGCGTTGTCTGTAACGAGACGATAGCCGCCGTCACCGATCATTAAGTTCAAGTCGGGCAGATCTGCGACATCTGCTTATGCAGCGAGTATTTAAAACAGCGACTAGAGTCACTGTTTTGCGAAGAATTGGGTCGCAGGTATTATCTGTGACTATCTAAGTCACAAATATGATAATTTCGCTATCTCTAAAATTTAGAGACAAGCATTCCAAAGTTTTTTTTACTGATATATTTATAAAATTTGGTTTTGGATAGAATATTTTTCCAACGAAAACTTCGGTTTAATCAACATTCATGTCAATTATATATACAGATTGATCTATTAGTGTGTAAATTGAGAAGATCTCGAATTTCATAAATGTTTCGTTAAAAATTTTAGCGTTTTAACAGGCAGTGGCCTAAAAATTGGTATCAATTCTAAGTGATGCACTATATTTATCTCATTTCCGCAAAATTCTGGACATACTAATATGAAATAGCTCAGGAGCTTTAAATGTTGGAAAAATATAATTTGTCACGTTTGAGTAGGCTGTAACAATTTAAAGAAAAACGCTTTCCTATTGTAGTTTTACTCTCTATTAAAAAATTACAATTTCCGGTTGGATTGGAAGCTCCGGAAAATTCATTTTTGGCTCAATTTAAAGTTAACTGGAAATTGACATTAGTGGATAAAGTCAGATAGAAATGTGCGATTCATTTTTCTCTAAGTTGTACTGTAATAACAGAGCTTGCTAAGTGTGAAAGATACCTTTTGCCAAACGTCTATATTTTAGAGACAATGGACAATTTAAACCCATACTATTTTATACTAATATATTTGGAAATTTGCCTAGAATTAAAAAGTAATGTAGTATATTTGGTGCATTTTTTTTTTTTAAACGCAGATACACCTTTCCCATGTCTTCCTGTATATACGGTATATCTCTCTTTTGGTAATTTTTAAAATTTAACTAAAGGAAATTTACTCTGCATTTAATTAAATTCATGATATTCAAGTCTATACACATCTATAAATAAATGCTTAATGGATTTTATCAGTTTAAACACATGTTGTACTCTCCCAAATTTACCGTTTCAAAAGTATTAGTCGTAGATTCAGGCATATTAAGATATAAAGTTTTTTTCTTATTTATATATACAGCCAGTCTAAAAAGTCGTCTCCATACACCAACTGCTTCCTATACTATTTGTCTGTTATGTTTAAAGAAACCCAAATATGCAAGTGAAAAACTTTAAATATGCGCATAAATATGTAAATAATTTGCTCAAAATATGCACATACATGTTGTAAATATGCAGTAAAAAATCGAAATAGACTTGAAAAATATAAATTTATTGTTTCACATTACATGATACGAGTACTATACAAATGTAGCAATAAAAAACCCATTTTAAATTTGCAACATACAGGGCGAATGAACTAAATCTAAATATAATATTATACAAAGTAAAAAATAAATATAAATAATAATGTATTTTATTACTTTACTTAAAGATGAACATATAATAATAATGTAGGTACATATTATAAAAATTTATATACGTAGTAAACAGCGATGCAACTAAGTAAGCGGAAATATGCAGATATTGCAAAAGACAGGGTCGCCGTTAGTTATAACAACAATAAACTACTAAATGTTTCTCAAAATTCTCCATTAAAAAGTTTTGTCTTCTATCGTTGTATAAAAATTTATAAATTGAGAAAATCCTTTCCACATTGACTAATGTAATAGGGGCGTTTTTAAAATTATTTAATAGCATATGATCTAAATCAATGGAATCAGTAAAATCCCCCTTTAAAACATTAGCTACTTGGCTGACAAATTGAAACCCACTATTTTTTTCCATAACATTCCGAAATTTTCGAAAAATTTTGCTCCCAATTTTACCTGGGACATTTTCAAAAAGCGACCTCACATTGTTTATTAGTTGAACACTTCGGGTTAATGGCAAATTAGATTCCTCCATTTGAGTTATGATTTTAGAAACAAAGCTATAATTTGTTTTAAGAAAGGAAAGTTGTTGTTTTATCTCCTTGTTTTTGAATAATCGTTTAAGTTTTGTTAGGGATTGGGAAAATTCGTCTGATAATTCTGCAATTAGACCATTTAGTTGACAGAAGTTGTCGCAATAAAAAAATGTTGCTTCCAACCAAGTGCCCCATCTTGTAATAACAGGCTGAGGTGGAAGAGGAGTGTTTGGTAGTTTTTCTTTGTAGAACTGAATCCTTAAAGGCGCTTTAAAGAACATTTTTCTTCATGTTAGAAATTAAGCTATTCACAAGTGGAAAATGATTCCCTAATTTCCTCAGCAAACCTATTTAAAGCATGAGCGAGACATGTTACATGTATTAAGTTTTACCCGGCCTTTATCATGTACGGTGCTGCATCTGACAAAATAAGCAAAAAATTATCTCCTGGAACAGGCGTAGGAAGAAAAAACTTCGTTAGTTCCTCTTTAACAAATCTGGCCACTGTCAATGCATTTGTTTTTTCTAACTGTTTGGAAGCAATCAGATAAGATTTTAGCAAAATATCGTCGCTAAGAACTCCAATCAATAAATGCGCAATATACCGTCCTCTTGAATCGATGGTTTCATCAATACATATGTAAAAATGTTCGTTGCGAATTTTACCTTTAATTTCCTCAATTAACTGTGAACACAAGGAGCTTACGTCGTTTTTTCCGTATTGTTGTTTCACCTGGGATATTAAATTTGTAATACTTCTGGAGGAAGGAAGTAAAGTTTTGATTACGTAGCTTCGATAACGGAATGTTTGATGTCATCATTGCACGGCATAGATCTCGGTCTTGTTCATTTAGCTCTTTATTTTTGTACGTTGGTTGGAAACATTGCATTAATGTGTGTTGTGGCCTATCTCCAGGTTTCGTCTTACTCAATTTGGCAATATGGCAAGCAGTTTTCACGTGTCGCTCTATTTGAAATTTTTTATCGCATGGTATCTGCAATAAAAAAAAGAAAATTTAATTAAAGTCCCAAGGAAAAAATTCGTGAAATAGAAATTTCGTTAAATAGAAAACTAGGTGCTTAGGGCAGGCAAAAATTAAAATTCTGCTTTGTACCTTTTTTATTAGATTACCTAGAAATACATACGTTTACGTATGTATTTCTATTTCGTGGTTTCGTTAAATAGAAATTTTGTTCGTTAAATGGAACAAAAATAACTTAAATACCATTGAAAATAGCATCAACGGCAAAATCCTGACAAAAATTTCGTTATCTTTAAATATTAAACGAAAATGAAATACCCTGTATATTCAATAGGTATTCAAAAATTATACTTTACAATTTTAACACATGCAGAACAGTAGATTTTTCCCATATCTATTCTTAGTTCTTTGTATGGTTTAATCCACACTGGCACACCACTGGCTTTGGGCATTTCACTGTAGTAAAATACGACTCACAAGATAAAAAGCACAAATCGACGTAACCACTTTAAAAGCACAACCAAAAATGAAATCTAATAAATTAATAATACAAATATGCTCTGATGGCCGTCTGGGGTTTACTGGCTGGTTTTTACTGACCATAAAATAATAAAATTTATTTGGGGAAAACCACCGGCGCGGCGGCGGCGGCCTAAACATTGACCCTTATTCCGGAAAATGAATGAAAACGCCTGCCAAAGACCTACATTATTATAAATTCCTTCAAATATGCACATATATGCTATTTTTAAAGCATTTATGCAAATATTTAGAAAAAATGCATATAATATGCAATATATGCGCTTTGCATATTTGGGTGTCCTTAGTTATGTTTAACTGATTAATTGGAACTGTGAGAAAACATGTTTAAATTAATATTTGAAACTTAACCAACGATGATTAGTATTAAAAACAACTACGGAACATTTTATTTAGAAGTTACATCATTGATATAAAAATGTAAAAAAAATTAATGTCAAAAAAGTCTCCATACACTCAAGAACTGCATTGAAAAAAAATACGTTATAATCAGCCGCATTTTATCAAGCTATCTGTTGCTCGCTAAAGTGAAAACAAATGAATAATTTTCGGCCATACTTTATAATCTGTCACTTGTTGCTATCAATTTTGCAGTGGGTTTTCAAAGTAGTATTAAAAATGAGCGAGAGAAATTGTCAAATTCCATTTCAAGTTCGAAAGATCATAATGGATTTGTGGAAAGATGGAAAATCGTACAGAAATATAGGAAAAATTGTTAAAAAGTCGCATGCTACGGTTCAGTACATTGTAAACCAGTATAAATCAATGGGTTCCTATAAAATTCGACCACACTCCGGTCACCCCAAGAAACTGACTCCACGTGAAGAGGCCAGTATTGTTAGACAAATAATTATAGGTCCCCAGAAAAGTGCACCAAAATTAAAAGAAGTACGGGAACTATTTTCGAAAAATATTTGTTCACAAACAGTGAGACATTGTTTACACAGTGCAGCCAGGAAGAAGCTGTTAATTTTGGAAGCTAATCGCAAAAAGCGGTTAACTTTTGCTAGGGAATACGTTACTAAACCTCCTGAATTTTGGGAACCCGTAATCTTTAGTGATGAAACTAAAATTAACCTTTTTGTGTCTGATGGTAGAACTAAAGTTTGGAGAAAGAAGAATACCGCATTCCATATTAAAAACATTTGTTCCACGGTGAGACAAGGGAGTGGCAGTGTTCTACTTTGGGGATGCATGTCCCCTGGAGGGGTTGGAAATTTACATTTTATTAATGGTATTATGGATCAGCATGTTTACCTGAACATTTTGAGAGACAATTTAAGAGAAAGGGTCCAAAAATTAGCACTCGAAAAGAGATTCATTTTCAAACAGGACAATGATCTGAAATATACCGCAAACTTGGTGCGAGAGTGGATGATCCATAATGTGCTTCATACACCTCCGCAATCACCCGATGTTAACCCCCTCAAGCATTTATGGGAGGAACTTAAACTGCGCGTTCGCAAACATAATGTTTCAAATAGAGAAGAATTAAAAAACGAACGAATGTGACAACATGCCAGCAGAAGTTACTAGCAAGCTGGTTGCAAGCATGACAAAAAGGTTACAAGAGATTATCAAGGCTAACGGCGGTCCCACTAAATATTAGTTTAAACGAAGTTATTATTTTCCGTTAAACTCCGTCAAACTATTAGTAATTGTTAAGGATATGGAGACCTTTTTGACATTAATTTTGTTTACATTCTTATAACCATGATGCAACTTTTAAATAAAATGTTCCGTAGTTGTTTTTAATACTAATCCTTGTTGGTTCGGTTTCAAATATTAATTCAAACATGTTCTCTCATAGTTCCAATTAATTAGTTAAACATAACAGAAAAATAGTATAGAAAGCAGGTAGTGTATGGAAACTTTTTGGACTGACTGTACATTGCCTAGAATATATCAGGTTATAGGTCCTTATGAGGATGTTTGGAGCCGTAGAATCTGAAAATTAGGTTATTATTTCATTATTTCCAATGTTAACAGAAATTCTTGTATAAAGCTTTTTTGTGGTTAATTTCTTCAACAACAATCAAATACCTTTTAAAATGTCGAGTTGTAATTCTTTAGATTAAGTTTATTTATTAGTGTGCGAAAGTAAAATTCAGTATTTATTGTAAAATAGATGATTTCCGAGGGAAGTATTGGCTAAATTTTGTATTCATTAAATTATATTTCTTACCTTTATATTAGTTTGCGAGTTTTTATGACTACATAAATCTTTTTTTTTTATTTCACTATCACCTTTATACCGCAAAACAGAAGGCCTGTAATCGTATAAAAAATTACTTTTTCTGTCTTCCCAGCCATTTCTGCTTTTGAAATATTAAGAGTATTAGAAAAGAGTTTTCTTTATCCTAGATCACAGGAAGATTTATTTTCCTCTAATTCGTCTATAATTTATGTTGCTTTTCTTTGTTATTTCTTTTCTTGCATTTCATTAAATAAAACATTTTTCTTGTTTATGTATGTCATGTTTACCACGTTATACTAAGATTAAACAGTGTTTTATTTTCTGGAAGAGTTCATATTTGTTACGGTTGTAAAAGTTTGTAGTTTCTATAATATAAATATTTAAGTATTAAATGTAACAACGTTCTTACTTGACAGTCTGTATATATATATATATATATATATATATATATATATATATATATATATATATATATATATATATATATATATATATATAATCAGGTGTACAAGTATGAAATGCGGATTTTTTTTTCTAAAAAAACATGTTAAATTCGGAAGAATGATAAAAAGTGCTTTATTCAAAGTAGGCTCCATCGCTTGTGATACATTTTCCCATCTTTCGGGCAATTTGTGAATACCACGCCAGTAAAAATCTTCCCCTTTTGCTGCGAACCATTCATCGAGCCATTTTTTCACATCTTCGTACTTCGTGGTCAGCAAGTGCGTGACCCATCGATGCAAACAAGTGGTAATCGGAACGAGCCAAGTCTGGTGAGTAAGCCGTATGGGGTAGATCTTCCCAGCTGAGTGCTTCCAACGTGTCGCGAACTGGTTTTGCCGTGTGTGATGGAGCATTGTCATGAAGAAAAATGACTTTGTCTGCCTCTTTCGGTATTCTGGCCTTTTTTTTTCAAGCAGCGAACGGTCAAAATCGGTCAATTGTTGTTGGTAACGTTTAGTATTAACCGTTTCCCCAGGTTTTAACAGCTCATAATAGACCACGCCTCTCCGGTCCCACCAAACACAGAGCATCGTCTTTCTGCCAAAGCGATTCGGTCTTGCGGTCGATGTGGATGGTACGCCTGATTTTTTGCGCTTAGGATTCTCAAAATAAATCCACTTTTCATCCCCTGTAACTATACGATGCAAAAACAACTTCCTTTTGTACCGAGCGAGCAAAATGTCACACGTGTTTTTGCGCTTTTTCCATTTGCCTGTCGTTCAACTGAAGTGGTACCCATCTACCGGTCTTCTGAATCTTTCCCATCTCTCGTAGCCGATTGGAAACAGCTTGTTGACTAACGCCCAATGGCTCGGCGAGTTGTTTTTGTGTTTGCGAATCATCTTCGTCCAACAATGCTTGCAATTCCACATCTTCATATTTTTTTGGCGATTTTCCACGTTTCTTGTTTGCAACATTGAAGTCACCGCTTTTGAAACGCCGAAACCATCGTTCACACGTATCTTGCGATGGAGCATGTTCACCATAAGCTTCTCGAAGTAATCGGTATGATTCAACAGCAGTTTTCTTCAAATGAAAACACAAAATTAATGCTGTCCGCGAATGCTCTTTGTTCGTTATAAATTTCGACATATTGAAGACAACAACACAGCACTATGCACACACTTTTCCAATTTATCACTCGTGCGCGTCTGACACTTGTTGATGACACAACAAAATGGCTCAGTGTTAAATATTTATACCACAAACTGTATTGGTGCACCATCTGTTGTCTGAAATTCGCATTTCATACTTGTACACCTGGTATATATATATATATATATATATATATATATATATATATATATATATATATATATATATATATATATATAATTTAATAAATCTCTAATCGCGATAACTATTTATTGTAGATTTGCGTTTATTCAAACATACTTACAATATACGCCATAATGTTTTTAGAAATTTTTCTAATAACACTAATAATTGATGTAAAATAACATCTTAAACTCAATTACCGAACACAAATTAGTAAAATTAAGTTCTAAGTTAAGACAGGCGCTGCTGACAGCTTTGCAATGATGCCAAAACGTGCAGAAGCGAAATGCTGCCAAACTCTTAAGTGTGTTATGTTATCGTCGTTTAAATGAATATTAATTAAAATTCCTTCCGTCAGTGCTATAGTTGATACATCGTGTCATGATTTTTCTTATTTATTTTTAATATGTTTAAATAATATTCTATACCTCTCAACCTGTGGAGCGCATGAAGCATGAAAAAAAGTCCATTTATTGAAACTAAGACAACAAGTAAGAAACTTAGTTGGGAATGTGGAATCTTTGGCACAATGATACTACTCAGTATATATCACCACTACACCAAACACTTTATTTTTGCACTCGACGCGCGTTTCGCTAACCATGTTAGCTTCATCAGGAGCGATGATTGACTAAAGCTAAACTACAAATCTACCCTATTTATACTTAGCCTAACCCTTGAATTACTCAAGCGTAACTAATGACTTAGGCAAGGCTCTCACTTCCGGTCAAGTACCCAGTAGAGGGGACTATAAGGAATAGGCCCTCTGTCTTTATTTAAACTACTTTTACATTTTATGATTTCCATACTTTCGTATGCGTTCAACAATCTCCTATCAGATACATTTTTTATTAATCTTAGATTATCTAATGTTACAGTATGATCAGCTTCACGGGCATGTTCGGCAATGCTAGACTTTTCTGTTCTATTGTATCTTAAGTGTGCTAAATGTTCTTTAAATCGTGTTTTAATTGACCTTTTAGTTTGCCCAACATACTTTTTGTCACAATCATTACAACTAATTTCATAAATTCCACTTTTCTCACAATTAGGAATCTTATCTTTGGGATTTCCTAAGATATTCCTCAGATTGTCTGATGACTTATAGACTAAGGTGAGGCCTACCTTATTAAATACCTTATTGACTCCCTTGCTATATTTCGGATTATATGGTATGGAGACATATTTGGTGTTATTTTTTTCGCGTGTAAAAAAGGTGGAATTCTGAATATTAAACCTAAATTTATGTCTATTTATTAGCTTATTTACTAAGTCATCGTCGTAACCATTAACTCTAGTTATATTTCTAATACGATTCCTTTCTTTATTGAAGTTTACTCTGTTCAGAGGGAAACTGACCAAACGATGAACTAAAAAATGTAATAAGGCTAATTTATGTTGTTTGCAATGAAATGAATCATTAGGAATATATCTATCTGTTACTGTATCCTTCCTATAGATATCAAATTCTAATCTATTATTATGTTTAATAATTAAAATATCTAGAAAAGGCAATTGTCCTTTGTTCTCAACTTCGTAAGTGCATTTAATGGAATCATACCGGCTATTTAATTTAGAAACAAAATCATTAATATTTGCTCTCTTTGTATCAAAAATCGCGAAAATATCATCCACATACCTATACCATACCCTTGGGAAATATTCGAATTCTTGACTGGCTTCGATTTCAAACTTACTCATGAATAAATTGGCTATGAAGGGTGACAAGCAATTACCCATAGCTGTTCCTTCTTTCTGAACATAAAATTAATTGTTATATTGGAAATAATTTTGTTCCATACAAAGTTTAGATAATGTTAAGTATTCACGAATAATTTCGTCTTCAAAGTCATTCATTCTAAGTAATTCTTCGAGATATTGTAAAGTTTGTGGAATTGGCACACTTAGGAACAAAGAACTAACATCAAAAGAAATTAAGACTTCACCTTCATTAAGAACTAGATTTTTTGTTTTATTAATGAATTCTAACGAATTCTTCACTGCGAAAGTATTTAATGGTAACTTCTCAAGTTCTTTTGATAACCATCTGGATATTAAATATGTGGGTGATTCGACCGATGAAACAATGGGTCGCATTGCTTTTCCAGGTTTGTGAATTTTGGGTAAGCAATACAATTTTGGTATGGTCGGATTACTCACATTTAATTTAAATTTTAGCGAATCGGAGACAAAGTTCTTACATTTTTTTAAAGAATTTTTAACCTCTGATATCATTCTCGGTAATGGATTTCTTATTACCTTTTCATAAGGGCCAGATTCGATAAGATTATCTACGCGTTCAAAGTAATCTTTCTTATCCAATATAACAACCTTATTTCCTTTATCCGCTTTTAAGTAGAAGACATCTTTCTTTTTTCAATCCTTTAACTACTTTCATGTTTTTTCGTGAATTAGAATTTGCCTTTTCTAGATATTTTAATTATTAAAAATAATAATAGATTAGAATTTGATATCTATAGGAAGGACACAGTAACATATAGATATATTCCTAATGATTCATTTCATTGCAAACAACATAAATTAGCCTCATTACACTTTTTAGTTCATCGTTGGGTCACTTTCCCTCTGAATAGAGTAAACTTTAATAAAGAAATGAATCGTAATAGAAACATAACTAGAGTTAATGGTTATGAGGATGACTTAGTAAATAAGCTAATAAATTGACATAAGTTTAGGCTTAATATTCAGAATTCCACCTTTTTTACACGCGAAGAAAATAACACCAAGTATGTCTTCATACCATATAATCCGAAATATAGCAAGGGACTCAATAAGGTATTTAATAAGGTAGGCCTCACCTTAGTCTATAAGTCATCAGACAATCTGAGGAATATCTTATGAAATCCCAAAGATAAGATTCCTAATTGTGAGAAAAGTGGAATTTATGAAATTAGTTGTAATGATTGTGACAAAAAATATGTTGGGCAAACTAAAAGGTCAATTAAAACACGATTTAAAGAACATTTAGCACACTTAAGATACAATAGAACAGAAAAGTCTAGCATTGCCGAACATGCCCTTGAAGCTGATCATACTGTAACATTAGATAATCTAATAAAAAATGTATCTGATAGGAGATTGTTGAACGCATACGAAAAGTATGGAAATCATAAAATGTAAAAGTAGTTTAAATAAAGACAGAGGGCCTATTCCTTATAGTCCCCTCTACTGGGTACTTGACCGGAACTGAGGGCCTTGCCTGTGTCATTAGTTCCGCTTGAGTAATTCAAGGGGCAAGGCTAAGTATAAATAGGGTAGATTTGTAGTTTAGCTTTAGTCAATCATCGCTCCTGATGAAGCTAACATGGTTAGCGAAACGCGCGTCGAGTGCAAAAATAAAGTGTTTGGTGTAGTGGTGATATATACTGAGTAGTAAGTAAGAAAGGCTTAAAATTCATCTTAATAATAGAAAAATAAAATGATGCCCCTATAACTAGATACATATATGCAAGTATAAACTAAAAATTAACAACAAATTAGTCCCTTTCTTGTTTTGCAGGTGTTAAATTTGCAGTTGACATGCTGCGTTCTCTATTTATATTTAGCTGAAAAATATATTCTATTTTCAAAGCAGCCACTTCAGAAAACTCGGTTTTGCAAAGAAATGACTTAGGAAGTGGTTAGTTCAGGTTAGTTCAGTAACTCTCTTTTTCAGTGCAAGTAAATGATCATTTATCCCGCCCATGTTTCAAATAATGGAGTATTGCTTTTTTCTTCGCTACTTGACGTAAAGCGATGATTAGTTCTTATTCTTCAACTGAGAGACTTTCCGTAGTTTTTTGAAATAGATCTCTAACTCACTCGTATCTTGATATTAAGTTTTTGTCCATTATAAGATAACTCCTAAAATTTTCAGTCGACATGGATAGTGATTAGTAATATTTGTATGTCTCGGTCTTCTACTAATATTAACTTTCGTTGGTATTGCATTCATGTTTCCTCAAAGGGCATTCTTTACAAGTGGCAGTCGACGGATTTCTTTCTAACACCTTCACTATCAACGCCGGTGTGCGCTAGGGCTTCATACTATCTCCTACTTTCTCATTTACATTAACGATCTGCTGCAAAAGACCAGGATTCCAATCTATAGCTTTATAGATGACAGTTATCTCTTCATTCACTTTGAACGCTCGAACATTTTGAAGTTTCTGACATGATCTAATGAGTAAAAAGAAGATCGATAGATAACCCATTAGGTGTGACATATGATTGAATTCAGGACTTCAAAACCAAGTCCATCTTTAAACATTATAATTTGATGAAAGCCACAAGACAAAAATTCAGCAAAATTACTAATTGTGTCCTAGATATGAATATGAATAAAAGTCCACAACGTTAAGACTTGTCTTCCAAAATATTAATTTTAATTTTTTAGATTTAGTTTTATTAGGTACCTGATTATAATTACAAATTTAGTGGGTTTTGATCCTGAACACTGGGGATGGACATTGAATAATAATACTTTAGAACCATTAACAACCCTACTCCAGCCCGCCCCTGATATATTACTAAAAACGATTTTTTATAATTGTAGTCGCGGGTATGATTCTAAATGTGGATGTTGTAAAGCAGAATTAAATTGCTGGATAATTTGTAGCCACTGTCATGATCAAGCATGCTTAAATACTACTACTAAAAATAATAATGAAGAGGAAATGAACGATGATGTTGATCCATCATCTGTTCTAGAACAAATTTTAAAGATTGAAGAGTCAGATTTGGAAGACGATGTAGATCCATCGTCTTTATTAGAACGATGTTTAAGGTCTGTAGAGTCGAATTTAGAAGGTGAAGATGAGAGTTCGGGACCATCAAACTAAATATCAGCATCAATGACCATGGATTAGGCCTACTAGGGATACCACTTAGTTAATAAAAAACGCATCTGGTATTCAACTTCTTAGGTGATGCAGAAGCTCAATACTGGTGATCATTTAGAGCGCTTTATCTCACTCATATACATACTCTTACGGAAAAGTACCTTTCGACCTTTTTTCTAGAGACTTGACTCAGCTACAATTTATTACTACACCTTTATTGTTGAAAAGTCCACCGTTCTTGAGATATTCGCGAAAAACTGTATTTTGCGACCTTTGATTCCGCGTAATTAATCGCGCGACACTCGGATCGATGGGGAACTTTCATACAACATTTATAACACTGAATGTAAGCTGCCTGTAAATGTTCAGCCTGTATCTAATATTTTCCAAGTTTGAAGAAATTTATGTCTAATTTTGCTGGACTAAAGATTCCCTCTATCGATTGGTTATTGAATCGCTAGAATCGCATCTACCAGAAAGAATTATCGCGGACACGTTCTTACTTGACAGACTGTACATGAGCAAGAGATCTAATCACTATGAGATAATACATTTGAGAATATAGATACAACCACATTGAATTCGTACTCAAAATGCATTAATTTGCTTAACAGAACGTGACTAATGTGATACAAAAGGATGCAACATCCGAAAGGGACACACAATAAACCAATTCAGGTGATATGGTAGTGCAATTTAGTAATTTACTCAGCCCTAAATTAGCAAATTAATCCTCTAAGAAAAATAACATGGTCTGACACATAGATATCGCCCTTTTCAAAAAAAATCCATATGATTTTTAGGAAGTACTGACCTTCAAACGGTACGTGTCAAAATTTCATGACATTTCGACGATTAGTTTACAAGTTAGAGTGGTTTTAGTGACGCTACTTGTGAGATTTTCAAAACGATGGAAAGAATCGAATTTCGTGTGTTGATTAAACACTGTTTTTTGATAGGAAAAAATACCGTTCAAGCAAACCAATGGCTTGATTAATGTTATGGGGACTCTGCCCTTGAACATCACCCATCACCCATCACCCAATATGCTGAATTTAAATACGGTCGTACAGACACAAATGATGCTGAACGCTCTGGACACCCAAATGAGGTGGTTACACCAGAAAACATAAAAAAAATCCGCAAAATTGTTTTGGATGATCGTAAAGCTGACACCCTAAAGATATCAAAAGAACGTGTTGGTCATATTTTGCATGAATATTTGGCCATGAAAAAGCTCTGTTCGCAATGGGTACCGCGTTTGCTCACAGTGGACCAAAAACAACAACGTGTTGATGATTTTAAGCGCTGTTTGGACCTGTTTAAGCGCAACAAAAAGGATTTTTTCATGCGATATGTGAGAATGGATGAAACATGGAGTCACCACTACACACCGGAATCAAATCGACAGTTAGCCGAGTGGACAGCAGCCGGTGAAAGCCGCCCGAAGCGACCAAAAACACAGCGGTCGACTGGGAAGGTTTTGGCCTCTGTATTTTGGGACGCGCATAGAATAATTTTCATCGACTATGCTGAGAAGGGAAAAACCATCAATAGTGAATATTATATACAGTTATTGGTACGTTTGAAGGTAGAAATCGCAAAGAAACGGCCCCACATGAACAGGAAAAAAGTGCTCTTGCTCCTGTCTTGTTTTTATGAATTGACTCACGTAAACGACTCATAACACTTAAATAACACTTTTTATGAATTGCTTGGAGCTGGAAGGAATTCATTATGCACAACAATTTGATGACTCAACGTTGAAGCGCATAATTATTTGTATTGAGACGTGAATATATAACACATGGGCTGAAAAGTCCCGGGCCTAACAAAGAAAACATGGTTTTTTTGGTTCAAAATTAGCTTTATTCATCAACGTAATCTCCATCAAGAGCAACGCAATCATTCCAGCGCCGCTCTAACAATGGCCAAACACTGCTCAGAATCATTAACACGTTCTTGTTTTTGATAAACAGTGAGCAAACGCGGCACCCACTTTGAACAGAGCTTTCTCATAGTCAAATGCTCATGCAATATAAAGCCAACACGTTCTTTTGATATCTTTACGATGTCAGCTAACTCACGCAACTTCACTTTTCGATCATTCAAAACGATTTTATGGATTTTTTTGATGTTTTCTGGTGTTACCGCCTCATTTGGACGTCCACTGCGTTCTGCATCATCGGTGTCTCTACGACCACGTTTGAAGTCAGCAAACCAACGTTTTATTGTTGTTTCTGATGGAGCGGAGTCCCCATAAAACTTTTCAAGCCATTGCTTCGCTTGAACGGTATTTTTTCCCATCAAGAAGCAGTGTAAAATTAAAACACGAAATTGTTTTTGATCCATTGTTTTGAAAATAACAAAAGTAGCGTCACTCTTAGCACAATAACTCACAAACTAATGAATAGAATATCATGAAATTTTAACAGCTGTCTTTTGAAGGTTAGTATTAACTGAAAAAAAAGGTGACTGCAATAAAACTAGCGCCATCTATGTGTTAGGCCCGGGACTTTTCAGCCCATGTGTTACATATGACCAAGAAACAGCGCAAGAATCGTATGAATATCGTGCTAATTACACCAAAACCGAAAAAAAAAAACACGTCGAAGACGATCAAAAATAGTTAATATGACCTTGATTTTTGATCGTCTTCGACGTGTTTTTTTTTTCGGTTTTGGTATTTTAGCACGATATTCATACGATTCTTGCACTGTTTCCTGATCACATGTATATATCAACGTCTCAATAGAAGTAATTATGCACTTCAGCATTGAGTCATCCAAAGAAAGCATCTCTTTAGCCATCTCAACATGATGATATTTTCTAAAAAAATTCATTTGTTGTTCAACAAGACGAAACGAGCCCAAATCCTGGTTCAGAGTTATGTATATTAATCCAGTTGATATTTCAGCAATATATAAAATCGTAAATGTTTAATTGACCATTACTAAGTACAAAATTCTTGATTTTGTTAATGATTTTTACTGTGGCTGCGATGGGTGTCCTCCAGAACACAGCTGGTCTGACTCTTTGTCACAAGTCAATGGTTACGATGGCAAAATTGCATGAATTGAAGTTCGAATTTTTTCCTCATCCACCGTATTCTCCAGATTTGGCCCCCAGCAACTATTATCTATTGGCAAACCTCAAAAAATGCCTTTTTTTGAAGGCAGACAAATCCTTTTACAAGAAAGGTATAGAAATGTTAGAAAAGCGTTGGACTGATTGAATGACTCTTGAAGGAGGCTATGTTGATGAATAAAGTCGAATTTTGCAAAAAATGTGATGTTTTAAGTAGCGAGACCAAAAACTTTTCAGCCTACGTTTTATGTTGTAGGAAATCACTTTAGCAAACAATTTCTACGAACGCCGTATTTAAGTTTCTAATTTTCAAGACGCGTAAACTGTAATGTATGACAAATTTCATGTAAAAACTCAGATATTAGAATTTAATAGCACTTTTAGGTCATTATAAAAAGCCAACGGATTTTTCATTGCTCCGAATAACCACTGTTAGCAAAACAAACACTCACATTATCCTGATGTATGATTTTTCAACAAATCGAAAACTCATTTTGGTTTTTATTTCCATAGCAAATTCCTGCTCGGCTCTTTTGTAGCAGAAATTGGTATAAAAATTTGCAGTTTGGCAAATTTCAATAACCCTCATATGAGAGGTAATCAATCCGAATAAGCCCTCCAAGGCATTTTGAAAATGTAGTATATTTGTTTCTCTACATTTTGCTATTTACGTTTGCACTGTATAGCCTCGTAAAGCCTAATATATATGTGGTTTCGACAGTCGAGTTAGTTCAATTATTTTACGTTTTACCCCATGTCCTTAACTATATTCTGAATTATTCTATTATAGTGTAGACCCGCCAATGTTAGACATTATAATTTTGGCTTCAGTAAAATATCTTATTTTTATAATAATCTTATTTATTTTAGGATTTTATTTGCAGTCTATTTTTAGGAACACGGAATAGCAATAAAATTGTTCAAATTTAAGATAGTTTAGCCTCATAAAGCGAGTTTAAAAAAGCTACCAGCCATGCTTTTATGAGTATTCTTCCAATATTCTTACAGATTTATTTATTTCATTTCGAATTATTCATCATAAATGAAGTTTTTGTAAAAAAATGAAAAGTTTGGCAGCTCATAAAAATTTTATATCAGAACGACTGCTTTTAGCATTAGCGTTAATAAAAGCATTACGTTACCACCAATTATTTTTCTTATTTTATTAACTACTAGATGTACAAGTATGAAATGCGGATTTCAGACAACACATGGTGCCCCAATGCAGTTTGTGCTATAAAGCTTTGACACTGCGCTATTTTGTTGTGTCATCAACAAGTGTCAGATACGCGTGTTGTGTTCAATGTGTGTGTCGAAATTTATACCGAACAATGAGCATTCGCGGAGAGCATTAATTTTTTGTTTTTATTTGAAGAAAACTGCTGTTGAATCATACCGATTACTTCGAGAAGCTTATGCTGAACATGCTCCATCGCAAGATAGTGTAAACGACGGTTTCGGCGTTTCAATAGTGGTGACTTCGATGTTGCAGACAAGGAACGTGGAAAACCGCCAAAAAAATACGGAGATGTGGAATTGCAAGCATTGTTGGACGAAGATGATTCGCAAACACAAAAAACAACTCGCCGAGCAATTGGGCGTTAGTCAAGAAGCTGTTTCCAATCGGCTACGAGAGATGGAAAAGATTCAGAAGACCGGTAGATGGGTATCACATGGGTTGAATGACAGGCAAATGGAAAAGCGTAAAAACACGTGTGACATTTTGCTCGCTCGGTACAAAAGGAAGTCTTTTTTCCATCGTATAATTACAGGAAATGAAAAGTGGATTTATTTTGAGAATCCTAAGCGCAAAAAACCATGGGTAGACCCAGGCGCACCATCCACTTCAACCGAATCGCTTTGGCAAAAAGACGATGCTCTGTGTTTGGTGGGACCAGAGGGGCGTGGTCTATTATGAGCTGTTAAAACGTGGGAAAACGGTTAATACTAAACGTTACCAACAACAATTGACCGATTTGAACCGTAAGAAGATGTGAAAAAATGGCTCGATGAATGGTTCGCAGCAAAAGGGGAAGATTTTTACTGGCGTGGTATTCACAAATTGCCCGAAAGATGGGAAAAATCTATAACAAGCAATGGAACATACTTTGAATAAAGCACTTTTTATCATTCTTTTGAATTTAACATGTTTTTTTAGAAAAAAATCCGCATTTCATACTTGTATACCTGGTATTCCACTGCACACGGCACCAGCCTTCGTTACAGTACAAATCACTTCTTCGGCAACGTTCACGAAAAAATCTATTATAAAAATTTTACACTTTATTATGTGCTATCTTTGAACCACTCTTTATCCGGGAATTGTTGAAAAAATAGGTGCAATCATTTCTCTAATTTCTATTTAATTCTAGCGATTTGTACTAAAATTTGATTACACAGGGCAACACAAAAAATATTTTTGTTTTGGTGCCTGGGATTTTAGAGCTGATTTTAACTATATTTGGGACGCTAAATCTATACATGCAATCCGTTTTTCTCTATCAGCTCTACTTTTTTAGATACATCAACTTATCTACCAATGTGGTTTTTATTCAGTATATTCATTTATGAGAGTTCTAAAATTATTATATATTCATTAATGTAGGTACAATGGTTTTATTGTCAGTCTGTAATTGAGTAAATTCCAGGTAAATCTATAAATAGTGGAACCATTGCCTATCAGGTACCTGAACTGACCCTTTTAATCACCTAACTCGGGTAAGTCTCGTCAGTTTGTGCGTTCTTACTAATGAGAGTAGATCGAATTCGGCGTGTTATTTTATGTTAAGAAAGAGTGTTTTTGTGTTATTGAACAGAATTAAAATGAGTTCAGGTTCCAGTTCAAGAAGAAGTTGTGTAAATCAACCTGATGTGTTTTGCTATATATGCGGAGAATACATGTTTCAACAAAACAGACAAACTATTACTGACTTTGTAAAGCGAGCGTATCTTGGATACTTTGGAGTTAAGCTTGGTGATCAGGACAAAACGTGGGCCCCGCATCTCGTATGTAAAACTTGTACAGAGCATTTACGGCAGTGGACTACCGGGAAAAGAAAATGTCTAAAATTCGGCGTACCAATGGTTTGGAGAGAATCAAAAAACCACTTCAATGATTGTTATTTCTGTTTAGTAAATACTAGTGGAATCAATCGAAATAACCGCGTGGACTTATCCCCATTTAGACTCGGCAATACGCCCTATCCCGCACTCAGATGAAATACCGATTCCAACATTTCATCAGCTACCACATATCTCTGATGACGAATATTTTCCCTCTGATCGCTCTTCTGATGCTAATAAAAGTTCTGATGCTAATGAAACTAACAGTGACTATGAGGGGACGTCATCAGTTCCTCAACGCTTCAATCAAAATGAATTAAATGATCTCACCAGGGATCTCAATTTATCGAAAAAAGCTTCTGAAGTACTGGCTTCTAGGTTGAACGACAAAAATTTACTGGAACAAGGAACCTTTTACCGTACAAGAGAAAAAGATCTGCTACCATTCTTTTCTCAAGAAGACAATCTTGTATTTTGTCACGAAATTAGGGGACTCATGAAAGAAATGGGACTTTCTGAATATATTCCAGATGATTGGCGCCTATTTATTGTCAGTTCAAAGCGAAGTTTAAAATGTGTCCTTCTACATAATGGGAATAAATATGGTTCAATACCACTAGCTCACTCAACGAAACTGAAAGAAGAATATAATACCATAGCTTTGGTCTTGCAGAAGATAAAGTATTACGAACATCAATGGATGATTTGTGTAGACTTAAAAATGGTAAACTTTCTTCTTGGGCAGCAAAGTGGTTACACGAAATATGCACATACACGAAATGTGCATCTGGGATAGTAGGGACAAAACACACCACTGGGTTAGAAAAGATTGGCCTCAGAGAGAAAACATGGACGTTGGGGAAAAGAATGTCATTAACGACGCTTTGGTTGAAAGAGAAAAAATCATACTTCCTCCGTTACATATAAAGTTGGGCTTAATGAAGCAATTTGTAAAGGCTCTTGATAAGAATGGGTCTTGTTTTGCATATATAGGGGTAAAAATGCATCAGTTGAGCACAGAAAAACTCAAAGCAGGGATATTTGACGGCCCACAAATAAGAGAATTAATTAAGGATCCTGCCTTCATAAATTCAATGAATCAAGTTGAACGAGAAGCTTGGACATCATTTGTTGCAGTTGTAGAAAATTTTCTAGGCAAACATAAAGCTCAAAACTATGTTGAAATGGTTAACAAGATGCTTAATAGTTTCAAATCCTTAGGGTGCAATATGAGTATTAAAATACACTATTTACACAGCCACTTAGACCGTTTTCCAGAAAATTTAGGAGACATGAGTGAGGAACAAGGTGAAAGATTTCACCAAGATATTAAAGTTATGGAGGACCGCTACCAAGGAAGATGGGACATGCACATGATGGCAGATTACTGCTCTGGAGTTTAAAAAGGGACTGTTTAAAAAAACATTCAAGAATGTCGCGGAAAAGAAGCTTTCCAAGTGTTGAGTGACTATTTCATTTCTTCAATGTTTTTTTTTGTTTGTAAGTACGACATAATATTGTATTTTGTATAACTAAAATAAAAATTTCGTATCTACTTTTGTTTACTACACTTACGGATTTGAGTTACAATAATGTAACTTATATTTCTCTAAAATTGTATATCTTAAAAATTTGAGCTCCTAGGTACAAATGAATACGTTATTTGAATTCAGGACATGAAATTGATATAGAATCAGCTCAAAAAACCTCGACACCAAAAGAGCTGTTCCCCTGTGTTATTTACGAGTAATGTCAAGTTCCACAACATTGGTAAAATTTTACAAGTACACAGCAAGTCTACAATATTATACAAAAATAATCTACAATAATGTAGAAAATAATATAAACAATATGTTCGGAAAGAGTTTCCTGGCTATAAAGAGAAGATACATAAAATTCAAAAGATGCACAAGGAAGCAATTTAGTTTACAGTGTGTCCTAAAAAGTTTTATACAAATTGAAAAAAAGTTTATTTTATATATTACAAAAATATTTATTCTTGTTAAAAAAATTCTCAAAACATGGACATCCATAATCAAGCATCAGAAGTTTAAAATAGTTAATGGTATACAGGGAAAATAAAAAATAATGATTTATAGTGAATAGTAAAGTGTGTTTAAATTTAAATACAGGGCAAAATATTAGATTAGATTTGTAGCCTTCCTAGTGCACTGATATTTAATTAATTTCGTTTTCCTTTATTCGGTAAATAATCCGACAATTTTTGACGTGTTTACTGGAGTTTTTTTGAATTTTAAACTAGGAAGGTCACAAATCTAAACATGAGCATGATGTTTTAGTTCCTATTAACATTTTCAATTAATATTATGCTCTGTATTTACATTTAAACACACTTTACTTTTAATTTAATCATTATTTTTTATTTTTTCCTGTATACCATCAAATATTTTAAACTTTCGATGCTTGATTATGGATTTCCATGTAATGCAGAACGATCAAGAATAATTTTTTTTGCAATGTGTAAGATAAACTTTTTCTCCATTTGTATAAATCTTTTTGGGACGCACTGTATATTAAAGAGAGAATTTTTTTATCGTTCCCGTCTGAGTAGAGATTTTACCCTTTTTTGATATCCTAAAGATATGGGCATTGTCCAAGCGCCGAAACATACATTTTTGTATTTCACAGCGCCTTTTAGACAACGTGGTAGTGTTGCCACGGACGTAATCACATTTCTGCAAACAATTACTGCCTATGTACCTGGCCAGGCCAAATATATTTAAATAAATTAATAAATAAGTAACCGACCTGCCAGGATTACAACTTGAGACCTTCTGCACCGCAAGCAAGTACTACGCCCCGAAGCAACGGGCCGCACATGACACAATTAGTGTAGTTATTTTACACAATTTATAGTTGTTATTGGAGTCAATTTTTAGTGTTCCGTACGGAGCACTTATAAGATCATTTCGGCGGCTGTCTGTCACACCCCGATTTTTACCAAAATTTGACGTAGAAAGTTGAAATTTGGCACTAATATAGGAATTGACGGCCTCATCAGAGCCGTGTAGTTGAAAGTTAAATTTTGACTTAATGGGTTAGTTTTGAGGGGTGAAATCGGAAGTGAAGAAAAAAATTTTACCAAGTCATCGAGTGTTGAAAAAATTTTGGAATATTCTCCACAGGGTGTAGATTGAACGAAAATTGTCACGAGTGCATTACCTTTAATAATTTATCTGGTATATAAAAAAAAAAACAAAAATTTCAGTTTTCAGTAAAGATCGGAAAAAAACTTTGTTGAAAACTCATTTAGGGTGTATTTTGTGAAGTCACTGATCCTTTTATACTTCTATAACAAAAATTTTATTTGAAAAGCAGTCAACATACGGAACAATAATTACGCAAGTCTGACTTGCGCTTCGCCGGGTTTTTTATATTCCAAGTCAAAGTCAAACTTTTAGAGGACCGATTTCTAGCCTTTTAACTTTTGATGTTGGTATAAATTAAAGCTTGATTCTGTCAGTAAATCTCATTGTATGTATATGTATGCATTGTATCAAAATTATTACCGTATCAAAAAAAACTCATTATATTGTATACCTATTTCGAAAACATAACATAAACAAATATTTTAGTGCAGTAAAATAATGATGAGATAGGAATGTTTAGATACAGAAATATTATGATTTTATCCTATCTGGCGTATCACCGGAAGTATTGTCCTGAGTTTTAGACCTCGAAAAACTTGTTCTCTTTTGTTTATAAACAATTGAAGTTTTCAGAACGCATTCTTTGAGCTTAAATTGTGAATAACTCCAGTTATATCAATCGGATTGAGACAAACAAAATACTAAACCTTTCTTAATGAAATTTCCAACAATCCCTCGTTGGTTTTAAATCGCTCAAATGTATACATAACCTAAAAAATTGAAAGAACAGGCAAAAATCGGTATTTATTTTTTTAATTTTATTGTACAAATCGGCCTGAAACATTCAGAAAATATTCCTTTGGTTATAGCAAAAATACTCTGAAATATTGGTACAAAAATATTGAACCCAGTGGATACAATTGAATTTGTTACTTAAAAATTTGAATTACCCCCTATTTTATGCCATTCAGTCCAAAAAGGATCGTTTTTTTTCAAAATTTAGGTCTCGACGTCAGCTTTCCGATACAATTAAAAAAGATTTTTACCGTTTTTTTTTTACAGTTGTTTATTAATCAAATAGCAACAATTGACATTTAAAAAAAAAGAATTGTTAACGAAAATGATTTTTTTAATTAAGGTCTTGCTATTCTTTATCAGATGTTATAAAAAAAATTTCAAAATGACCGAAAAAACGCTTTAGTTTTGATTTAATTAATAAACAAATGTAAAAAAACGGTTAAAATTTTTTAATGACATCGGAAAGCTGGCGTCAAGATCTAAATTTTGAAAAAAAAGATTCGTTTTGGAGCACATGGCATAAAATGGCGGGCAATTCAAATTTTAAATAACAATTCAATTGTGCCCATTGGGTTCAATATGTTTGAACCAAAGTTTCAGGGTATTTTTACTATAACAAAAGGCATATTTTCTGAAAGTTTCAAGCCGATCAATTCACTTAGTCGGCCTGTACAATAAAATGAAAAAAAAAATATAGTTTTTTGTCAGTTGTTTCCATTTTATAGGTTATGTACACATTTAAGTGACTTAAAACTAATGAGGATTTGTTGGGAATTTCATTACGAAAAGTTTGGTTTTTTTTTTGTCTCGATCCGACATATATAACCGGAGTTAATCGCATTTTAAGCTCAAATAACCGGTCAAGTGCAAGTTGAACTTGTGCAATTAGTGTTCCGTACGTTGATTGCTTTTAAAATAAAAAATGTTCTAACGGAAGTATAAAATGATCAGTGACTTTACAAAACACACCCCAAATGAGTTTTCAACAAGGTTTATTTCCAATCTTTACTGAAAATTGATGACCTTGAAATTTCTGTTCTTTATATACCAGAGAAATTATTACAGGTAATGCACACGTGATAATTTTCGTTCAATCTACACCCCGTGGAGAATATTCCAGAATTTTTTCAAAATTTTTTGATAAGTATTTTTCGAGATAAGGCGGGTGGGACAGCGATTGTTCGCGATTTTTAAAAAAATCATACAAAAAAAGTGCGCGCAACTATTACATTATATATATATTTTTTACTCGTGTTTTCACAAGCTTTCATTTGACACCACACTCGATTACCTAGTAAAAAATTTTTTTTTTCACTTCCGATTTCACCCCCCAAAACTAACCCCTTAAGTCAAAATTTAACTTTCAAAACTACATGGCTCTGATGAGGCTATCAATTCCTATATTATTACCAAATTTCAACTTTCTATGACAAATAGTTTCGGAGAAAAAATCGGGTGTGACAGACAGACAGACAGACAGCCGCCGAAATGATCTTATAAGTGCTCCGTACGGAACACTAAAAATAGACTCCAATAACAACTATAAATTGTGTAAAATAACTACACTAATTGTGTCATGTGCGGCCCGTGGCTTCGTAGCGTAGTACTTGCTTGCGCTGCAGGTCTCAAGTTCTAATCCTGGCAGGTCGGTTACTTATTTATTAATTTATTTAAATATATTTGGCCTGGCCAGGTACATAGGCAGTAATTGTTTGCAGAAATGCGATTACGTCCGTGGCAACACTACCACGTTGTCTAAAAGGCGCTGTTCCGTACGGAACACTAAAAAGGCGTTTTGAAAACTTCAATTGTTTACAAACAAAAGAGCACCAATTTTTCGAGGTCCGAAACTCAGGACAATACTCCTGGTGATACACCAGAGAGAATAAAATCATAATATTGCTGTATCTAAACTGTGCCATTTCAAATACTTTTTTTACTGCACTATTTTGGGAGGCATCAAACCATTCAGAATTAAAATGTATTGTTAATGCAAACTTAACAATTACGGTAAGTAAAAACTTAAGAGTTTATAAGAAATGTGGTTCATAATACAAACATAAGAAGAATGTATTATTACTGTCGCCTTTTTAAGGCTCTACCTAATGACTTGTTATTCTTGTTTTTTCTGTTTTTTTTTTCTGAAGCATTTTTTTATTTAACCTTCACATCTGAATAAATTTTACCAAAATTGAATAATTATACAAATGATCATTTACCAATATTTGGGACGGAATGTATCCCACAAATGATAACAAAAATGTCTACAATTGTAGCAAAATTGTCTGTTGTTTTTTTTTCTATTTATTTAGAGATTTCCTAATCTTAAACTTGTAGGTTACGATTTTTCCTTTATACAGTGTGTCCCAAGAAGTTTTATACTAATGGAGAAAAACTTTGTCTTACATACATATTACAAAAAAAATTATTCTTGATAAAAAGTTCTGCATCACATGGAAATCCATAATCAAGCATAAAAGTTTAAAATATTTGATGGTATATAGGGAAAATAAAAAATAATGATTTATAATGAAGAGTACAGTGTGTTTAAATTTAAATACAGAGCAAAATATTAGTTGAAAATATTTATAGGAATTAGATTTGTGGCCTTCCTAGTTAAAAATTTAAAAAAAAATCCCAGTAAACACGTCAGTACTTGTCGGATTATTTATTGAATAAAGGAAAACGAAATTA
Source organism: Pachyrhynchus sulphureomaculatus (assembly GCA_019049505.1). NCBI lineage: Eukaryota > Metazoa > Arthropoda > Insecta > Coleoptera > Curculionidae > Pachyrhynchus > Pachyrhynchus sulphureomaculatus. The sequence continues at coordinate 177,002,069 of CM032456.1, forward strand.
ATTAAAAATTAGTGCCCTGATTTTGATTGTAACATATTTTTGTTAAAAATTTGATAACCTTTTTATCTGCTTTGCAACAATTACATTCATAATAATTTGTGCTAATGTCATAAACACACTTCACGCTTCATTATAAATCATTATTTTTTTATTTTCCCTGCATACCATCAAATTTTTTAAACATTTGGCGCTTGATTATAGATTTTTATGTGATACAGAACTTTTATCAAGAATAAATTCTTTAGTAATATGTAAGATAAACTGTATAAAACTTTTTGGAACACATTGTATAATCAGAATCTACAGTTTCAAATATTTTTGTATATTTTATTGTGCCTTGTTTTTCACCGAATCTGCTTTAGTCTATTTGATGGTACATCTGTTGGCATGCGTTGGTCATCAATTTTCCGTATCGAATATAACATTCACTATTGAATATAACTCACAATAAACGTCCATCGAAAACTGTTCAGATTCCTCAGTTAATTGTAGTTTTCAAAACCTTTAAAAACATTTTTCGAGCAGTTTAATAAAGTTTAATAAATGGTAACAAGATAAACCTTGTAGAAATTTTCCACGTTTGCAGTAATCAATACTGTTATTCGGCATACTAAACATTAATTCTCAATTGAAGTTTTTCAGGTTAACCCGGTTTAATTCATGATAAATCTGCCGGCCTCGGTAGCACAGTGGGTTAAGAGCCTGCATATGAAACCGATGGTCACTGGTTCAATTCCGGCAATCGGCCGTGTGTTATGTGTGTATTTTTACGTAGTAGTTAATACAGAAATGCAATAACGCCCGTGGTAACATTAGCGCGTTGTCTTAAAAGTACCGTGACATACAAGTGTATGTTTCGGTACCTGAGCAACGTTGACGAATATTATGACATCCCCGTGAACATATCTCACGAGAGACGTAGTAAAAAAATAGAATAAAAATCCCTATAGTGGCAGTTAGGTGAATATAAAAACAAAACCGCACGTCGTATTCTTGGCATGTCTCCAAAAGATCCGTAAAAAATTTCCAGCACATTGGCTAATTATTCGGTAGAACTTGCGTGATTTGTTACCTTCAATTAAACGTTTAAACCGTCTAATTTATTGGAAAGCGCCTCAGTGATTATTTACTCAGCCTTTTCGATTTAAATCGGGTGTAACACGCCTTCAGGCGGGGGCGCAAAGAAGCACAAATAGATATAATAATGAAATTTGTAAGGCGTACGTTGGACCCAAAAACATGAATTTTTGGTAAAAATGATTGTTTCTTAATGCCTCATTGAATATGACATTGTCATAACGATTATTATTTTAGAGATTACCCTTAGACTGTTTTGGCCACAATGGTAACATGTAGGCTGAAAAATTTTTGGTCTAGCTACCTAAAACACATTTTTTTTTTGCAAAATTCAACTTTATTCATCAATATAGTCTCCTTCAAAAGTGATACAATCACCCCAACGCTTTTCTAACATTTCTATACCTTTCTTGTAGAAGGATTTGTCTTTGCCTTCAAAATAGGCCTCAGTTTCGGCGATAACTTCTTCATTGGAGCCAAAAATCTTTCCCGCGAGCATTTTTTTGAGGTCTACGAATAGATAAGGGCCGCTGGGGGCCAAATCTGGAGAATACCGTGGATGGGGCAGCAATTCGAACTTCAATTCATGCAATTTTGCCATCGTAACCAATGACTTGTGACACTGTGCATTGTCTTGATGAAAGAGCACTTTTTTCATTTGTGGCCGTTTCTTTGCGATTTCTGCCTTCAAACGCACCAATAACTTTATATAATATTCGCTATTGAGGGTTTTTTCCCTTCTCAGTATAGTCGATGAAAATTATTCCGTACGCATCCCAAAATACAGAGGCCAAAACCTTTCCAGTTGACTGTTGTGTTATTGGTCGCTTCGGGCGGCTTTCACCAACTGCCTTCCACTCAGCTGACTACCGATTTGATTTCGGTGTGTATTGGTGTATCCATATTTCATCCATTAACACATATCGCATGAAAAGAATCCTTTTCATTTCGCTTAAACAGATCTAAACAGCTCTCAGCATCATCAATACGTTATTATTTTTGCTCCATTGTGAGCAAACGCGGTACCCATTTCGAACAGAGCTTTCTCAGGCCCAAATGTTCATGCAAAATATGACCAACACGTTCTTTTAATATCTCTAAAGTGTCAGCTATACCACGCAATTTCACTTTACGGTTGTCCAAAAGAATTTTGTGGATTTTTTTATGTTTTCCGGTGTAACCACCTCATTTGGGCGTCCAGAGCGTTCGGCATCATTTACATTTATACGACCGCGTTGAAATTCAGTATACCAGTAAATGATTAGTGATTTTTCCAGGGGCAGAATCCCTGTAATACTTATCAAGCGATTGCCGTGCTTGAACGGTCTTTTTTCCCATCAAAAAACAGTGTTTAATCAACACCCGAAATTCGATTTTTGTTTTGAAAATATTAAAAGTAGCGTTACTAAAACCACTGTAACTTGTAAACTAATTGTCGAAATGTCGTGAAATTTTGACGCATATCGTTTGAAGGTTGGTACTTCCTAAAAATCATATGGATTTTTTGAAAAGGACAACATCTGTGTGTCAGACCAAAATCTTTTCAGCCTACGTATTGTTTACTTTGTCTATATTGGTCATAAAAGTTTATCCACTCAGTGTGTTCTTCTATCTGGTATCATCTGTATTTACCTCGCACCTATAAAGCTTCCGACATTTGTTTGTAACTCGGAAATATCACTTAAGAAAAACATAACCAAATGAAGTTTTTACTTGGCCGTTTTTTTGCCTCTTTTGTGATTAAGGACTGTTTATTCTAAGAGTTTTTTAAATCTATTTACTGTTCGAGTAACAACAATATGATGATCCATTATTATCCATTCTCTTTAAATGCCATCTAAGTGTCCTCTTTGCAAAAGAATATTTAAAATCCATTTAATCAAAATAATGGTTCGTTATTGTAACACACCCTTTATGTGAGTTATAAAAGTACGAGGCTGGTTTGAAAAGTCCGTGCAAAGTCCGAGAGATGGCACCACCGGCGCGTATCGAGATCATGTTTAGTTAGTAGCATCTCTTGAATGAACGCACACCAAGTTTCAGCCATATTGGTCTATTTCTTTGTGTTTGGCATTCGTGTGAATCAAGGAAGTCGAGTGATTTTCAAGAAATGGACGAAAAAGAATTTCGTGTGGTGATTAAACATTACTTTATGAAAGGCAAAACGCCTCAGGAGACTAAAGAGAAGCTTGATAAACATTATGGTAACTCTGCACCTTCGATTAGAACAGTTTATAAGTGGTTTCAAAATTTTCGGCCTGGCCATATGGGCACAAGTGACGCTGAACGTTCTGGACGGCCTGTGGAGGTTACGACTCCAGAAATCATTGATCAAATCCATGATATGGTGATGGATGACAGAAGAGTTAAGGTGCGTGAGATTGCTAGTGCTGTGGGCATCTCGACTGAACGGGTACATAATATTTTGCATAAACATGGACATGAGTAAGCTATCCGCAAGATGGGTGCCGCGATTGCTCACGCTTGACCAAAAACGGAATCGTGTGAAGTGTTGCAAGGATGGTTTGCAGCTGTTCCAGAAGAATCCGGAGGACTTTAAGCGTCGTTTCGTCACTGTGGATGAAACATGGATACATTACTATACTCTTGAGACCAAACAACAATCTAAACAATGGGTTACCAAGGGGGGGAATCTGCACCAAAAAAGGCGAAGACCGTTCCTTCGGCCGGAAAGGTTATGGCGACTGTCTTTTGGGATTCTCAAGGGATAATCCTCATCGACTATCTGGAAAAGGGTTAAAACTATTACAGGTGAATAGTATTCATCGTTATTGGACCGTTTGAAAACCGAGCTGCAAGAAAAACACCCGCGATTGGCCCACAAGAAAGTCCTTTTCCATCACGACAACGCACCAGCACACACCTCAGCAGTTGTGGTCGCAAAATTAATGGAAATAGGATTCCAACTCGTTTCACATCTCCCCTATTCTCCAGACTTGGCTCCCTCGGACTACTATTTGTTCCCCAATTTGAAGAAATGGCTGGCGGGACAAAGATTTTATTCAAACGAGGAGGTGATTGCAGCCACTAATGGATATTTTGCAGACTTGGACAAATCCTATTATTCGGAAGGGATCAACAAACTAGAACATCGTTGGACGAAGTGTATAAGCCTAAAAGGAGACTATGTCGAAAAATAAAAAAACGTTTACCCCAAACACATAAGTAGTTTTTATTTTTGCACGGACTTTTTAAACCAGCCTCGTATAACTGTAGTACTGTCTAATATCATTTATAGTTTTTTGTTAGCGACGGAGTTTCTTCAGTTCCTTCAAACGTTTTTGTGACACATCTTGTATATAAGTTTCTACTAATGAAAACGTTATTCAAATCTGTTGAATAAAGTTAATTGTGTAGTTTATGATTCATTTAGTAATTTTCAGGATATAATTGATCAAATTTCTTTTTTTTTAGAGTGTAATATCCAGTTCAAATTCACCAGTTTAAATCAAGCTGTTTTATTATCAAATGAGTTTTTCTGTAGGTTTGTTTGTTCAGTTTTACCAATACAAGGTTTTGCTTTCCGTTCTTCTGCCGGTTTTTTCTACTACCAGGTTGAAAAGTTTTTGGTCTGACACATAGATATCGATCGCCCTTTTTAAAAAATTCATATGATTTTTAGAAAGAACCAACTTTCAAACGATACTTGTCAAGATTTCATGACATTTCGACGATTAGTTTACAAGTTACAGTGGTTTTAGTGACACTATTTTTGATATTTTCACAACAATGGAAAAAAACGAATTTCATGTTTGATTTTTTTGATTGGAAAAAATACCGTTCAAGCAAAACAATGGCTTAATAAGTGTTACAGGGACTCTGCTCCTCGAAAATCATTCATTTACTGGTATGTTGAATTTAAACGCGATCTTACAGATACAAATGATGTTGAACGGGCTCTGGACGCCCAAATGAGGTGGTTACACCGGAAAAAATCAAAAAATCCACAAAATTGTTTTGGATGACCGTAAAGTGACATTGCGTGAGATAGCTGATACCCTAAAGTTATGAAACGAACGTGTTGATCATATTTTTCGTGAACATTTGGGCATCAGAAAGCTCTGTTCGAAATGGGTAACGCGTTTGCTCATAGTGGACCAAAAACAATAACGTGTTGATAATTCTGAGCGCTGTTTGGACCTGTTTAAGCGCAATAAAAATAATTTTTTTCACGCCATATGTGACAATGGATCCATCACACACCGGAATCAAATCACACAGTCAGCTGAGTGGACAGCAGCTCGTGACAGCCGCCTAAGGCAACCAAAGACACAACAGTCGGTTGAGAAGGTTTTGGCTTGCTGAGAAGGGAAAAACCATCAAGAACGAATCCATCGTATTATCTATTGGCAAACCTCAAAAAAATCCTCGAGAGAAAGAAATTTGGCTCCAATGATGATATTATCGCTGAAACTGAGGTCTATTTTGAAGGCAAAGACAAATCCTTCTACAAGAAAGGTATAAAAATGTTAAAAAGCCTTCGACTGATTGTACAGCTCCTGAAGGAGACTGTGTTTATAAATAAGGTCGAAAAAAATGTGTTTTAAGTAGCTAGACCAACAACTTTTCCGCCTACATGTTCAGTAACTTTTTAATAGATAAATTGTAAAATTGTATGAGTTAGTTAACTTTCTTCTACTAAAAAATATGTATGCTAATAAAAGCAATACATTTCTCAACAACTTTCTACAGGAAAGTATCTTTTCAAATTAAATTATGAGTAGTAAATATCAAATTATCTGCCAAGGCGGGAGCTTAAACTAGGGATGTTTTACAGAATTATAAGAGCTCAAATAAATTATTGTTTATTTTAACTACAACATTTTTATTTTATTGTTTTGTAGATCAAGTTCTCAAAATGTCAGCACTATTCATGAGATCTAGAATTCTCTGTTTTTTACGCCCGCTCAGAATTAAGAAGTAAAATCAAACAGGTGGTACGAAAATTTCTAAAAAAAAAAATTATCAGTGTCTTAAATAACTGACACCCATTTCTTTTGGACATTAAAAGCTGTTGTTCTCAAAAATAGGCAAGTAGAAATTCTGCTGGCATATTACCAAAAACAGACATTACGTTTTGAGTAATTAAACTCTGATTTAATCCTTTGGGACTCCGCTTTTTTGTCACTTTTTGTTTTTTAAAGAGATTTTTATCAGAAATTGATGTGCTTATCCGCATTGTACGCTGATTAAGTATAGAAAGGGAGTTTTGTTTTACTTGGGTATTTGGCGGTTAGCTTCTGGGAAAATGTTTATTTTTGTTTTAGCTCACAGTTTATTAAATTAAACTGGAGGAGCTAAACACAAATTATTTTAATTAAAAGGAAGGAACAAGATGGGTTGTTTACATTTAAATGACAAACAACTGCCAATTTCAATGCATCTAGACCATAGATATAGGAATATAGGGACGGAAGGCAATCGATCGTGGTCACAGCAGTTGCGGGGAGGGCGGGTGAGTGAGGTAATATTCGATAATTATAGTATTATAATATAGTTCAAAACATAATTTTATTACATTATAATAAATACCAGGTGTACAAGTATCAAATGCGGATTTTTTTTTCTAAAACATGTTAAATTCGGAAGAATGATTCAAAGTATGCTCCATCGCTTGTTATACATTTTTCCCATCTTTCGGGCAATTTGTGAATACCACGCCAGCAAAACTCTTCCCCTTTTGCTGCGAACCTTTCATCGAGTCATTTTTTCACATCTTCGTACGAACCAAAGCGCTGCTCAGCAAGTGCGTGACCCATCGTTGTAAACAAGTGGTAATCGGAAGGAGCCAAGTCTGGTGAGTAAGCCGCATGGGGTAGAACTTCCCAGCTGAGTGCTTCCAACATGTCGCGAACTGGTTTTGCCGTATGTGATGGAGCATTTTCATGAAGAAAAATGACTTTGTGTACTTTCGGTATTCTGCGCCTGGGTCTACCCATAATTTTTGGCGCTTGGGATTCTCAAAATAAATCCACTTTTCATCTCCTGTAGCTATACGATGCCTTTGTACCGAGCTAGCAAAATGTCACACGTGTTTTTGCGCTTTTCCATTTGCCTGTCGTTCAACTCATGTGGTACCCCATCTACCGGTCTTCTGAATCTTTCCCATCTCTCGTAGCCGATTGGAAATAGCTTGTTGATTAACGCCCAATTGCTCGGCGAGTTGTTTTTGTGTTTTCGAATCCTCTTCGTCCAACAATGCTTGCAATTCCACATCTTCGTATTTTTTTGGCGGTTTTCCACGTTCCTTGTCTGCAACATCGAAGTCACCACTTTTGAAACGCCGAAAAACCATCGTTCACACGTATCTTGCGATGGAGTATATTCACCATAAGCTTCTCGAAGTAATCGGTATGATTCAACAACAGTTTTCTTCAAATGAAAACAAAAAATTAATGCTGTCCGCCAATGCTCTTTGTTCGGTATAAATTTCGACATATTTAACACAACAACACAAACACTATGCACACACTTTTCCAATTTATCACTCGTGCGCGTCTGACACTTATTGATGACACAACAAAATGGCGTAGTAAAATTGAACTCAAAATTTTGTTGCAAATACTTTCTTAAAAAAGTAATTTTTTCGTACAATTATCGAATGTATTGAAACAGATGTCATTTTCCACATTGATACCGATATCACAAAAGTTTTTCCAAAAGTCGACGATGAAAATGAGATATTACAGCATTTAAATGTTGACAAAATTAATAAAAGTTGCTATGATTGGCATTTTGTTTCTTTTATTTCCAATATAAAAACAGTGTTTTATTTGAGAATATTACACATAAACTATGACGTTCTTTAAATTTCCCGGAACTGAACATGCGTAGAGCCCTAGCCAATCACAAGTCTTCGCCATTACCCTCCTCGGAAAAGTGAACACCCCTGGCCTAAAGTAAGGGGCTTACCTTCCGTCCCTATATTCCTTGTCTATCTAGACCCAAATGTAGTCGCCGTCTACCTTTATATACTTTGATACTTTGGTATTTTTCAAAATTCGCTCGGTTCATTGCGTACTATGAACTCTGGGAATATTATTTCGAACTAGAAGAGCTTTACTCTCTACAACAACTGTTAATTCTAGACAACGCTCAAATTCGACCAACGATGAAATACTAGTCCCATGTTTGGGGCTCTGCTCCCAAACATACACTGCATTTGTTGGATTTTGTTCAGAAGAGGGCTGTTCGCCTAATTAGGGACCCCCAACTGAACCTTGATTCCTTCTAGCATCGAGGAACGGTGGGAAACTTGAGTCTATTCTACAACTATTTCCATGGAAAGTGTTCGATGGATGTGGCCGGCTTAATTCCTCCCAAAGCAGTACCCACTAGAAATACATGTCGCGCTAAGACTTCACATCCGTATAAAGTTCATCTGGTCACTCCTCGTACAACGCTTTTCAAGCAGTCTTTTATATGGAGAACCTCATCCGTTTGAAATGATTTTCCCAGGACTGTGTTTCCCACCGAATACAATTTACAGCGATTCAAGACCAACGTGAATGGCTTTTTCTACTTAAGCGCCGCTCCTGTGGCGCTTTAGAGATTCCCTGTAGATCGTATGCTATGTCCATACAAAAAATGCCGGTCACTTTAACAGAATAATGAAGTCGCTACAAAATATTTGCTGCTAACAATAATATTAAGGTAAAAAAACCGGCCAAGTGCAAGTTCATCATCATCATCAACAATCAGCCCTTTGCGTGCAATGCTGAACATAGGCCTCCCCCATCTCAGTCCACTTTCTCCTCTCCTGGGCTTTCCGCATCCAGTTACCACACTGTCTCTTAATATCGTCGGTCCAGCGTGTACTACGCCTGTCGCTACTAGGTCTCCACTCAAGCAGCCTCTTAGTCCATCTCCTATCCGACATTCGGGCTATATGTCCCGCCCAGTTCCATGTAAGTTTCGCGATGTATGCTATTATATCAGTAATGCCGATTCTTTGACGGATAACTTCGTTTCTAATACAGTCCTACAGTGACATTCCGATCATTGATCTTTCCACCTTGCGCTGTTTTATTCTAAGCTTTTCAGCGGTTGTGATAGTTAAGGTTACAGTTTCCGCCCCATAAGCACACACTGATCAAAGACCTTCCTTTTTATTCAGATAAGATGATCACTCCTAAAGACTTTAAGTCTTCCTTACCTAGCGTTAACTTTACTATTTTCATGTCTTGAGTATTGTCCATAGGCAATCTCATGACCAAGTTGCCCAAGCGAGGCTATATCTGTTATTTTGTTAGTCTTCTCTTCAATTCGCATAGGGTTACATTGGGGCGTTTTCGGCCGCCTGGCCTTGTGTGGGGTGGAAGATAGGGGGTGTATTATGGTGGAGTGACCACTGGGAGTTTTAGATTAGTTGAGCGGGACGTGCCGGGAGAGCGTGTTTGTATAGTGTAGGTATGTAAGAGTGGAGATGAGTGGGGGGCTCTTTATTGCGTCTAGGGCCCGGACGTTAATGGATAGGGGGACCCAGAAGTGTTGGGTTTAAGAGTCGCTTGGAATCAAGTTCTTACGGGGAGAGTTAGAGGTGTGGATGGAAGTCAACAGCGGTGAGCACGGGGAGGGAGGAAGGAGTAAAGTGGGGTGGGGGACGTCTGCACATTTGGGGGGTCGCACTTCTCGATTGGGACGTTCAGTGTAGTTGCAGGCGTTGAAAGGGGGAGGTCGGTTGACCCACCCACCCCCCCGAGGGAGGAGACGGGAGTTACTGCAGTACATGCTCGTCCAAGGGGGCGGCGACTGTCATCGATATCAGGACGAACAGGGCGGGGGGGAGGTGCGGGCAAGGTTCGCTGATATCGTTCCCAGGAGGGTGCAAAACGCAGATTTAATAGGGTCAGACTAAGTCTTCCATAGGCTGCCCAAGCGAGCGTTATTCTTCTCTTCAATTCGCACGTTTGTTTGTCCTTGTGATGCGAATCTCATGACCAAGATAGTGTATTTGTCCACTAGTTCTACCTCTTTATTGCCGACGTTAATCTGTTCGCTTGGAATCAAGTTCTTCTTATATTTTGTTTTAGAAGCATTCATTTTCAACCCTACGTCTGCACATACTTCTCGAAGTTCTTGAAACATTACTGCAAGCTCTCCAAGACTGTCAGATATCAGGACTATATCGTCTGCAAAAACGCAGATTTGTCAGACTTTGCCCATCTATGTTAAGGCCTTTTCCTTCCCAGTTGAGTTTCTTGAAAGCATGTTCTAAAACTGCGATGATAATAGTTTAGGCGACATCGTATCACCTTGTCTTACTCCCTACCCATTGGTCTTGCCCAATTAGTGTTTCGTACCATGATTACTTTTAAAATAAAAATTAGCTACCTAATAGCCATTAAATGAATCTAGCCCAATCTAGAATCTAGTAATAAAAGTTTAAAAGAAATATTTACTACCTAAATATTTGTTTAATTATAAAGAAATAAAATAAAATTATTTTGTGTTTGGTACCTATCCGTTGGGGAATACGTATTAATATTTCATAGTTCTTAGTCCCGGTTGAATTCTCACACACCTGGTTTTTTTTTTATACCAGAAAACTTATCAAGCATAACGCTCTCGTGATAATTTTTGTTCAATCTACACTTTATTTAGACTATTCCAAAATTTTTTTAAAATTTTTTGACTAATACTTTACGACACAGATTTTTGACAAAGAAAATGGTGCGCGAGTATTACATCATATATATTTTTGAACTCGTGTTTTCACAAGCTTTCATTTGACACCCCACTCGATGACCTGGTAAAAAAGATTTTTTCCACTTCCGATTTCACCCCCTAAAACTAACCCCTGAAGTCAAAATTTAACTTTCAAAACTCCATGGCTCTGAGTGGGCCAACAATTCCTATATTTGAACCAAATTTCAACTTTCTATGTCAAATAGTTTCGGAGAAAATCGGGTGTGACAGACGGACAGAGAGACACCGAAGTGATCTCATAAGTGTTCCGTACGGAACACTAAAAGGCCGCCGAGCTTTTATTATTTAAATTATGTTTGGTCTTTCAGTTTAATGTACAGAGTGATCCAAATTGGACACTTTTGAAGGTAAACCCCGTAAATCTAAAGGAGATAGACGAAAACTGATGTCGGTGTCTGAGGCTCAATTTTTATGATATACTCAGTGGTGAAAACAGCATATCGATATCTATTACCGTTTCAGATATTCAGGGTGTTTTTCAAAAATCTGCATTTGGGAAAAATGTTTGTAATTCTTTTTCTATTGAAAATTTTTGATTTCTGTAAAAACATTCTCAAAGCACTTTTTCACGTGGATTTTAACAGTGTAAGTTACATTTTTTTACAACTAATATTTTAATAGTTATTAACGCAAAAATATATTTTTTAAATGGGATACCCTGTATATTTTTCCTTAGCCGAATAGAGCTTTAAATTACCCTTCTAAAAATATAGCATACCTTATATTTTGCTTAAATCTACTTCAAAATATAAATATTTTCAGTTTTTACACGAGTTTTAAATGCACATTTTGTGAAGTAGGCTTTGAACGGAGCGGCCATATGGTTTAATTCAATTGTTCACTCGTAGTTGTCAAATTTTACTTCAGGATCAGTTATTGAATTGCCAAATAAATCGCAATAAAGTTTGAAAATTATGATAAATGGGATATGATAGTGTGTTTCATACAAACCCGAGAAAATTCGGAAGCGGCAAGTAATTTGTACCACGAATGGTATCCAGAGAGGCGTCAACCCTTCAAGGATATATTCGCTCGATTGCGACATAACCTAGTTAATAGTGGCCAGTTTGAAAAGAAACGACCCAAAAATTATGCATCAAACAGGGATAAGGAGTTACAAAAAATAGTAGTTTTAGGAACTATCGGAAATAATCCCAACACTTCAACCCGACAGTTAAAAGAATCCACTAGACTACCAAGAATTAACGTAAGTCGTACTTTGAAGAAGCACAAATTCAGGCCATATAAGACAAGAAAAGTTAGAGACGGAGATTTTCAACGGCATATGGATTTTTGCCAATGGCTTCTGGAGAATTGTAACCATGTTCTGAGTTTTTCATTAAATTGCATTTGGACAGACGAATCGTATGTAAGCAATGCAAGTATTTTTAAACCGTTACAATTATTATACATGTGCACGAGAAAATCCTCATTTAGTTGTGGAGCAAGGAAATCAAGGCAGATTTGAATTTAATGTGTGGGCAGGAATTTTTAGAGGCAGGGTTATAGGTCCATTTATTTACTCACCTCTCAGAGATATTTAGAAATTTTAAGGCGGCAAATAGAACCTCTTGTTGATGAAGTGCCGTTAATGAACCTTAGAAATATATTTTTTCAACACGACGGGGCACCCCTCATAACGCTGCAGTTATCAGTAATTTTTTATCGAACAATTTCGATAATAACTGAATAGCCAGCCAAGGTCCGAACCGTTGGCCGGCAAGGTCACCGGATTTAACACCCATGGACTTCTATCTCTGGGGAAGATTGAAAGACCTAATTTTTAAATTGCCGACAAACATCAGGCAAGAGTTAAAAGTCGCAGTGATACAAAGTTTTGCAGCTCTCACTCCTCTCTCACTCGGTAAGAAGTGTCCAGAAAACGTGCCGCCTATATGTAAATGAAACTGGTCGACTTTTCCAACATCTCTTATAGAAAATTGTTTTGTTTTAGTTTGCTCTACTCGGAATAAATTGTTTTATTGCTGTTTTGTTTTATTTCCTACATAGTTTAAAGTACATTCTAAATTTCATTGTTTGTAGTTATGACTCTTAAGAGTTACTTCTGGGAATTTTTTTTATGATTTGACTGCTATCGGTAAACAATTGATATTGCCGTTCCGTCCAAAGCCTACTTCACAAAATGTGCATTTTTAAAACTCGTGTAAAAACCGAAAACCTTTATATTTTGAAGTAGATTTAAGCAAAATATAAAGGGTGCTATATTTTTAGAATGGCAATTTAAAGCTCTATTCGGATAAGGAAAAATATACAGGGTATCCCATTTAAAAAAATTATGTTTATTACTATTAAAATAATAGTTGTAAAAAAATGTAACTTACACTGTTTAAATTAAAAAAGAATGTAACTTACCCTGTTGAAATCCACGTGAAAAGTGCTTTGAGAATGTTTTTTACAGAAATCAAAAATTTTCAATAGGAAAAGAATTACAAACATTTTTCCAAAATACAGATTTTTGAAAAACACCCTGTTTATCTGAAACGGTACTAGATATCGATATGCGGTTTTCACCATTATTATAAAAATTGAGCCTCAGACACCGACATCAGTTTCCGTCTATCTCCTTTAGACAAAGGGGTTTACCTTTAACAGTACCCAATTTGGACCACCCTGTACAAAAGAGTCGACAATAAAAATATAAAAATCTTCCAATCATTCCTCTATTAAGTAGCAAAAATGTCAAAGCCTAAATAGTTGACTGTTTTCTTTTTAATTACGTTTTCCCCTTTGTTCTCCCAGAAACGATAAACATCAAAAATTAAGTTCTCTCCCTGTCAGATCAAAATGTCATCAATTCGGCAAAATCGCGCAAACTTCTCCGATACGCACGTGCCTAAACTCCCTTTTTTATTTGATTTTGAAACCGCCGTCACGCGTTTGCGAGTTTTCTTTGAAGCGATCTTTCGAGCCTGAGACAAATTATAAGTCGAGTTCGGATTGAAGACAAGGTGATCCATTTTAATTTGGCACGGAGAACGACATTTAGCAATAAAATTGTATTGGATTAAATTTATATTAATCGCGTTTCTCACAAAGATTGAAAGGTTTTATCTGGTAGATAAAATATTTAAAAGATCTTTCCTTTAATAAAAGAAACGAATAATTTTTTGCATAAGGCTCTAGAAGTTAAAGAAATAAATATGAAACTGCACCAGCATATACTGCCTGTCCTCTTAAAAAATATAAGAACTCATACTTTCGCCTTACTTTAATTACTAAAAACTACTATACTCAGATCTTCCTCTTTATTTGCGACCTTTCTATCCAATTTTTTTTCATCAATTTCCTGTAGCTTTCAATTTGAAAAAAAGGATTTCTTATGTGTAGTGGAAAGTTAGCAAGAGAAGGTTTTTTTTTATTTTACAGAAAAACAAGCTGTCTTGTATCACAATTTCAAGTTGTTAAGTTGTCTTCAGGGCTTCAAAATGTCGTTTTTCTTGGCCTAAAAGTTTTTTAAATTTCTAGAATGAGCTGACACCATGAAATAATCATTTTTCCGTTCTAAAAAATTGAACAGAAACACACAAAACCAAACGCAGATAGCCATTTAGGATCTACAACTATCAGAAGACCAAATAAATAGTTGATACTAGTTTTTGTGCAAAATTTAAAATCCACTTTTGCTAACTGGCCATGGTTCATCTTTAATTTTTAATTATAAAAAGGTGGCGAATCATTCAAAATATTTTTTTAGTAAATGTTATGTCAAAATCTATATCTATATTCTGGCTTTAAAATTTTGCTGAATTTTGTGTGCTTACACATTATATTTTGTGTACTATGCATTAATAATTTCTACACTTTTCGTTTCGATTGACAACAACTAAGTTTTTCTTTTGCTAGTTATTTAGTCTTTTAACATATAAGCAGGTAAATATTAACTTTCTGATTAAGGAATCTATATATCATGTCGCGAAGAGGCTCGCTTGGGCCCACGATAGGATACTAGAGTGGCCCTCACAATCGCCGGACGCCAACCCTACTGAAAACGTTTGGTCTCTTGTATAGAAAAAGCTCAGAGAAAAGACTCTAAGCACTTCGACTCAGTTGTCTCACGAGATTGGAATAATTTGGAGTTCATTACTGCGTGAATATACAGAAAAATCTCGTCGGCAGCATGCATATATATATATATATATATATATATATATATATATATATATATATATATATATATATATATATATATATAGGATTTTTTTTTTTTCCGATTTTTTTTTAAATATCACTTATAAGATCACTTCGGTGTCCGTATGTCCGTCCGTCCGTCTGCCTGTTTGTCTGTCCGTCCGCTCGTCTGTCTGTCTGCCACACCCGATTTTCACTGAAACTATTTGACATAGAAAGTTGAAATTTGGCACTAATATAGGAATTGATGGCCTCATCAGAGCCCTGTGGTTTTGAAAGTTAAATTTTGACTTAAGGGGTTAGTTTTGGGGGGTGAAATCGGAAGTGAATATTTTTTTTTACTAGGTTATCGAGTGGAGTGTCAAATAAAAGCTTGTAAAAAGACGAGTTTTGATCAACAAATTTTGAAAAAAAATTCTGGAGTATCCTCTACAGGGTGTAGATTGAACGAAAATTATCACGACTGCATTACCTTTAGTAATTTATCTGATATATAAAAGAACCAAAATTTCAAGGTCATCATTTTTCACTAAAGATCGGAAAAATTTTTTTATTGAAAACTTATTTGGGATGTGTTTTATGAAGTCACTGATCATTTTATACTTCCGTAACGAAAATTTTTATTTTGAAAGCAATCAACGTACAGAACACTAATTGCGCAAGTCCAACTTGCACTGGACTGGTTATTTAAGAAATACAAAGTGTTGTACTCTATAACAAGCTGTAATCTACAAGAAATCCGTTGGAAAATTCTGCACTTCTAGATAAAATTACAAAAAAGCTCTTAAAAATGATTCGATAATGCTAAACAAACAAGTCTTCAGATAGCGTGTCACAAAACGTATTTTATCGAAGCTAGACACCAAAAAAGCTTTTGGCGCTTATTTATTACCTATCGTAGTACTCAAAAAGTGCGCGAACCAACGAACTCCAGTTTTCTGTAGAATTTTCAACCTATCCTTCAGAAAGGGAATATTTTCTTCCAGCTGGAAATACGCTACAGTTCACCGGATACCCAAAGAAAGTAAGAAGACTTTGCCAAACAATTATCGATCAGTCGCACTACTTTTAATAATATCAAAAGAAAAATCGGCATATTCTAACATATCCAGAAGATATTATTACCAACCGTCAATATGACTTTTGTAAGCAAAAATCAACAGGAAGGCTGAACAGTTTTGTTCATGGCTTTCGTGTTTCCTCAGAGAATGTCGTTTACGAGTGGCAGTTGACGGGTTACCTTCACTGTCAACGCTGGAGTGCCCCAAGGGTTCATACTGTCTCCTACTCTCTTTCTTTTTTACATTAATGATCTGCTGGAAAGAACCAGGAATCTAATCTACAGCCTTGCAAATAGTTTCATTTACTATGAACGCTCGAAGATCGGGTACTCATGCAAATGTCTGCAGACAGTAGAAAGTCGGTCAGCTTAACAAAGATCTTTAAGAAATTCTGCCTTGGGATGACAGTAACCAAGTGGAATTTAAGGCTACAAAAACTCAGCTGGCAGTTTTTTCTAAAAAAAGTTAACGTTGCGGAACCCAACATAGTTATGTTTGGACACTCCATTCCTCTAGTATCGTTTATATGCTCGTCATTAACTTGGGAAGAAATATGTCTTGGCCTGAATATGTTGCATACGTATTAAAGGGAGCCGCTCAAAAACTGGGAATACTATTTTGACCTACACTGATGAGCTAAAAAATCGACTCAAACGATTTTGCTTCATTTAACACCGATCCTTGAATTTAATTTTCAAACAGTGGTATTATTTTTGGTATTATTAGAATGCTAATTTTTCTACTGTTTCCAGTAATACCAAAAACATATGGATTTCCAAAAAGTTTTACTGATTCAAACGTTCTTACTCAATAGAACCGTTTTTGCTCGCTCAGCAACCTACTCGTTACTCGCTATTTATCACTATAAAAACACACGCAACTGCATTTTCCTATCGTTCCTCTATCGGAACTTGAACCGTCAACATCTCTGCTGTACCTGCTCACTAATTACGTCATCGGAAAATGGATACTACCCCGGAAGAAATGACACAAGTCATTGCCCTATTACAAGAAGGGCATAGCCAACGTGTAGTCGCTGCACAACTGCACCTGAGCCAGTTAGCTGTCTCCAGAGTCTACAGACGTTAGCAAGAGACTGGCGCCTTTACACATAGACCAGGATCAGGAAGATGAAGGTGTACTTCGGAGCGGGACGACCGCTTCTTTATCAATACAACTCTAATAAATCGTCACTTGACCGGCGTTGAGGTCCAGCAGGAGCTCCGACAAGTTCATGGTCAGTTATTGAACAGTCGGAAGAAGACTTAAGGAATCTAACTTAACTCCAAAGAGACAAGCTAACGGACCCAAATTGACAGCAACATATCGACAAGCGCAACTCAGATTTGCCCGAGAACATGTCGATTGGACCTTAGAGCAATGGCGCTCCGTTTTATTCTTCGACGAATCCCGAATGTACCTAAATGGCAATGATGGAAAAAGATGAGTCTATACGAGGCCTGGGGAGCGCTATGCGCAGTGCTACATTACTGAAAAACGGTCGCCTACGGAGGAAGTTCTGTCATTGTGGGGGGAGGCATCTCACTGGATGCGAAAACCGATTTGGTTTTCGTGACTGACACTCGTAGCCGGTGGATTAACTGCTCTTCGGTACATCGAGGAGATCCTGCAGGAATACGTCGTTCCTTACGCTGGGTTTGTTGGCGATAGCTTCGTGCTAATGCACGACAATGCGAGGCCACATGCTGCTGCATCAGTGCGGCAATACCTGGCGGAAGTGGGAATATCTATATTAGACTGGCCTGCGCGGAGTTCTGACATCAATACAATCGAGCATATGTGGAATGAACTCAAAAGAAGAGTTCCAGAAATCCAGCCCCTACATCGCTGAGGGATTTACTAAAGGTTGCGATGGCGGAAGAGTGGGGAAGCATCCCCCAGACAGTGGTGAAAAACCTCACTCGCTCCCCATGAAAAACCAGCTGGAAGCAAAAATAAGGGCTATAGGGAGTAATACAATATATTGATTTTGGTTTTTATCGATAAACTAGCCGTGCCCGCAGCTCCGCTCGCGTAGACTTGATTCACTACTATCGTCACAGCTTATTCCTTATGTTACCTATCTCGCATTATTTCTCCTTATCTCCCATTATCTCTACATAATTTCCATGATCTAGGCTAATCTCTGCTCATTTCCCATTATTTCTCCTTATCTCCCATTATTTCTCCTTATCTCCCATTATCTCACCTTATCTCCCATTATCTGGGCTTATCTCGACTTATCTCGCAATATTTCTGCTTATCTCCCATTATTTCTCCTTAACTCCCATTATCTCACCATAATTTCCATTATTTAGACTTATCTCTGCTTATCTCCCATTATTTATACTTATCTCCCATTATCTCACCTTATCTCCCATTATCTAGGCTTATATCGATTTATATAAAACATATGTATAAATTTATAAAAACATATAAATCGGATAAGGGGTTCTCAAGTGATAAGCGCACTAACGGACAGACAGACCGACAGAGAGACGTTGCATTTTATATATTTTATATTCTTTGCAACATGATATTGTTTCATATTTAATGGTTTAGGCAGTGTATTGCAAGAGAACGCGCTAACAGTAACCTTTTTTCCGACTTCATTCACTATTATCGTCATTGCTTATTCCTTATGTCACCTAACATAATAAAATATACCCCATAACCTGGACAGAGAAGATATGTATGTTTAAAAAAAAAGCACGTAAATCGGAAAAGTATTTTCCAGTAATCAGCTCACTAACGGACAGACAGACAGACAGAGAATCGTTGCATTTTATATATATTATAGATATTCTTTGCTACATGATATTGTTCCATATTTAATGGTTTAGCAAGTTTAAAAAAAAAAGCGTGTACATCGGATAAGTGGTTCTCCAGTGATAAGCGCACAAACGGACAAACAGACAGAGAGAAGTTGAATATTATATATATTATAGATATCCTTTGCTACATCATACTGTTCCATATTTAGTGGTTTAGGCAGTGTATTGCAAGAGAACGCGCTAGCGGCAAACTTTTTTCCGAGTTGATTCACTATTATCGTCACTGCTTAATCCTCATGTTACCTAACGTAATAAAATATAGCCCTTAACTTGGCCAGAGAACATATGTATTTTTAAAAAAAAAAAACACGCAAATCGGATAAGTAGTTCTCCAGTGATAAGCGCACTAACGGACAGACAGACAGACAGAAAGACGTTGCATTTTATATATATTATAGATATAGATTATTATTATTATATAACCTGGCCAAAGACTATATTTATGAATTTAAAAAAAGAAACACGTAAATCGGATAAGTGGTTCTCGTGTGATAAACGCAGTAATGGACAGTCAGACAGACAGAGAGACATTGCATTTTATATATATTATAGATCACAAATTATAGATATTCTCTGCTACATAATATTGTTCCATTTTTAATGGTTTAGGCTGTATATTGCAAGAGAACGCGCTAGTGGCAAACTTTTTTCCGTCTTCATTCACTATTATCGTCACTGCTCATTCCTTATGCTACCTATCGTAATAAAGTATAGCCTATAACCTGGCCAAAGAACATATGTATGTTTTAAAAAAAAAGTACGTAAATCGGATAAGTGGTTCTCCAGTGAAAAACGCACTAACGGACAGACAGAGAGAGAGACGTTGCGTTTTATATATATTATAGATATAATTGTTAAACTTAAAATTTGTTTAAGTTTTCTTTTCTCTTTACCCCTATTTTCAATCCTTTTTCTCCTTGTGTCCCCTTTCAATCATTTTAATCAGTAAAAAGCTTAATGTATTCTATGGAATTTAGTATCAGAAGGATAATAGATTGAGCTTTCCAATGATACCAGAATCCTTAAAAATATATGAACACTAAATTTTAGGATACGTGTTAAATGAATCGATTTTTTCGCTCACCAGTGTAGAAAACTTTACACTTACACAACTTTTAATTCTTCAAAAATTTCAAATTCAACAAATGATGGAATACAGCTCCCAGATTTGGGGCTTTGCTTCTGCGAACACACCTTCATTTCGGTTCGGTTATGTTTTTGCAATATAATGAAATACAGAATTAAAATCAATTTAAAAGCCGTTAGTAATTATTTTCTTTTATAAAACCATTTATATTTTAGCCCACCAGGCACTGGACCCTATAAGGTAATAACCGTACACTTGATAAACTTTTTTTCGGTCCAGACAATTTTGTTAAAGCCTCTTTATTCGAATAATATCAGATTAGTACGTCTTGCACGTAACAAGTAACCCCCGTCTGCTTCTAACGGTCTCGTACTGAAAGATAGCTGACCCAAGGCAAATCTTTTAAGCATTTAGTATTAACTGTAGGACATCTCCTTATAAGACCTTAATAGGATAAGACGATCTCTTTACTCGTTTCACCCTTCGGGTATGCGAACCGAGATGGACCTAAAAAGTCTCTTTCCTTTAGAAATTTGGCTTTTTACATCGTTACATGAAGGGATGAAACAGCTTTGACCTGAAACGGTATTGTCAAGATGCAAAACTATTTCTGTAATAATTTGTGTGGGGTGATGGTATGTTTTAATAATAATAGCTAAGGCTGTGTTTTACATGAACAGCGTACAGGTTGGAACATTGTTTCGGTTCATTTCTAAGGTATTGATCGAGGATAGGTTCGTTACTGTTCATTGTGTTGGTGAAAGTTCACATTTAGTAATAGGTTAAAAAGACTTTTTGATAAAAAAATTATTAATGTCCTAATACGAGGGTTGAATGATAAGTAAAGGGTGTTTTTTATAGAGGTATAAAACTTTAAGTTGACAACACTTTTTTAACTGGCGGCCATTTTGTCAGCTGTCAAGTGATTTATGTTTAGTTTGGTTTGGCATTTCAACATGAATAGACTGACGCCTAAACAACGCTTCCAAATTGTGCAAATTTATTTTGAAAATCATGGTTCTGTTCGAAATACGTATCGCGCACTACATCCATTTTACGGTCAACATAATCGTCCATCAGAGCAATTAATTCGATTAACTATGGAACGTTTTCGCACCACGTTTACTGTAAATGATAATACGCATCCACAGAAGAAGTCATTGCTGCTGTAGAGCGTAGCGTAGAGGAAGACCCGAATCAGTCTATCCGCCACCGTGCACAGGAATTGGATATGTGTCCATCCACTTTATGGAAGATTTTGCGGAAAGATCTTGGTTTGCGTGCTTACAAAATTCAACTCATGCAACAATTGAAGCCACACGATCACCTAGCAAGGCATAGATTCGGTGAATGGGCCCAAAACAAGATTGCCGTTGATCCCGATTTTCATAAACGAATTTTGTTTAGCGATGAAGCTCACTTTTGTTTGAATGGATACGTCAATAAACAAAACTGCCGTATTTGGAGTGATGATAATCCTCAAGTGTATGTTGAGACACCGTTACATCCAGAAAAAACTGACTGTTTGGTGTGCTTTATGGGCTGGTGGAATCATTGGTCCGTACTTCTTTAAAAACGATGCTGGTCAGAACGTTACAGTCAATGGTGACCGCTATAGAGCCATGATTACTGACTTTTTCGTTCATCAATTGAACAACCATGATGTGCAGGACCTGTGATTTCAACAAGACGGCGCAACATGTCACACAGCTCGTGCCACAATTGATTTATTGAAGGAAACGTTTGGTAACCGCATAGTTTCACGTTTCGGACCCGTGAATTGGCCTCCAAGATCGTGCGATTTAACGCCGCTACACTATTTTCTGTGGGGATATGTGAAGTCGCTAGTCTACGCCGATAAGCCCGAAACGATTGACCACTTGGAGGACAACATTCGCCGATATTGCCGTTATACGGCCGATATACGGCCACAAATATTGGAAAAAAGTCATCGAAAATTGGACCTCCAGATTAGACTACGTCCGAGCCAGCCGTGGCGGTCATATGCCAGAAGTCATATTTAAATTATAATGCCAGAAGATTATCTTTCGAATAAAGTAAATTTCATGTCAATTTAAAAAATTCATCTTTGTTTTATTCCATTTCAAAGTTCTATACCTCTCTAAAAAACACCCTTTACTTGGGCCTTGACAAGACAAAAACATTTTTATATGTAAAATTTATTTAATTTTCCACATGGTCTCCTTTTAGCTCGATACACTTAGTCCAACGTTATTCTATCTTTTGTATCCAATCTAAAAAATACGATTTCTCCAACCCTTCAAAATATGCGTTTGTTTCAGCAATCACCTCATCGTTTATGTCAAATTTTTTTCCACCAAGCCTTTTTTTATATTTTGAAATAGGAGATAATCGCTAGGAGCTAAATCTGGCGAATATGGTGGATGCGGAAGCAATTCGTATCTTAACTCATGAAATTTTACCATGATGACCCGATGACACAAGTGTTCACGCGTGTATTGTCTTGATGAAAGATAATTTTTTTCTTCGCCAAATGCGGACGTTTTTCTTTCACAGCATGGTTGAAACGATCCAATAAGTTGACATAATACTCTCCATTAATCGTTTTGCCCTTTTCCAGGTAATCGATGTGGATTATGCCGCATGCATCCCAAGACACTGTAACCATGACTTTGTTGGTCGATAAAGTCGCCTTGGCCTTCTTTGGTGCCGGTTCGTTGTGGGAAACCTACTGTTTGGACTGTTTTTTGCATTGTGATGAATCCATGTTTCGTCAACAGTTATGAATCGACGCCAAAAATCATTCCGATTGGGCGTTAGCGTCACCAAACATTCTTTTAAAGTTGACACACGAGCATGTTTATTGTTAATTATGAGCAATCACGGCACCCATCTTGCGGAAAGCTTTCTCATATCCAAATGAGTTGTTAAAATGTCCTGCACCCGTTCAATTGAGATTCCCACGATCATTTATCACTATATCGCGGATTTTTTCAATCATTTCTGATGTGGTGACTCATTGGGACGTTCTTCATCAAAACTGCTTGTACGACCGCATTTGAATTCATCTATCCAAAATAGCTGCCACTAACAAACTAAATCACGCAGGAAACGGAAATTTGACAGGATACGTGTGAAAGCTATCTTGGGGAAGTGGAATATTTGGCATAATGACACTACTCAGTATATATCACGACTACACCAAACACTTTATTTTTGCACTCGACTCGCGTTCCGCTAACCATGTTAGCTTCATCAGGAGCGATGAATGACTAAATCTAAACTACAAATTTACCCTATTTATACTTAGCCTAACACGTAAATTGCTCAGGCGGAATTAATGGCATAATAGGCATAATAGGTCCTCTGTCTTTATTTAAATTATTACATTTTATAATTTCCATACTTTCACATGCTTTCAACAGTCTCCTATCAGATACATTTTTAATTAATCTTAGATTATCTAATGATACAGTATGATCAGCTTCAAGGACATGTTCAGTAATGCTAGGCTTTTCTGTTCTGCTGTATTTTAAATGAGTAGTGCTTGTGAAAGGTAATGTTTACGAAAAATACAATTTTCTAAATAGTATTCTTGCCATCTCTGCCGAAGGCTAGGAACTGTTCAAACAACTGTGGTACTTAAAGAATTCCAGTAACAAAAAAAAGAAGTTTGTACTCTACTTCAAGTTTAGATGGTAATTATAACACATTATCACTACTTTCGTTCGAAATAATAGAGAAAACCCCTACATACATATTTTCAAGATTCTATTTATAGTATTTCTCTATAGCTTAACATTCCATCGTCGAGACTTTAACCACACATGTGTAGAGAAAGATCAACAAACAGAAAATTAATAAAATTATGTTAACAGAAAAGACGTCGTTGTGTGATTTTTTAAGTTCTGGTAACACAGTTTTTAAACGAACCTGAAAAGATGCCCATGAAACAGCATCCCAAAGAATATAAAAATGTATTTAAAAACCTTGGATGTCGACGGAAACATGGAAATTTATAGAACAGAGGAAAAATGTTGAAAAAATCCGGACTAAACGAAGATCAGCAGATAAAAGAGTACCACGATACCCGACTTATACAGAAGAACTGTAGACAAGATAAGAATACATATCTCGAAAACCATTGTAAAGAAGTACAAGCATATACAGAGAAAAATCGTGTAAAAGATGAAAATTAAAGAGATAGATGAAGATTTCAAGTCTAAAACGTGGGCAGTCGAAGATAAAAATGGAACAGTACTGACGGAGAAAGAAAAAATAACAGACAGGTGGAGAGAATACTTTAAAGACCTTTATTATGTTGAAAAAGAACACGACATACACCAACAGATCAATACCGCACAACACGAACCTGAAATAATGAGGAGTGAAGTGGAAGAAGCTATTAAGAAGTTGAAAAACAATAAGTTGCCTGGCTGCGATGACATCACAGGAGATGTTCTTAAGGAACTATATAATGAGACTATCAAGATAATCCATAAAATATGTAATAACTGTGTGAAAACTGGAATGTGATCGAAGAATTGGACGACATATATAATAATACCTCTGAGAAAGGCTCCTCTCGTTTATCGTACATTATCTCTGTTATCACATCCAAGTAAGGTAATGTTACACATCATAAATAATCGGTTAAGATATTGTGTTGACGAACAAATCTCTAAAGAATAGGCCGGATTCGTTAGAGACAAAGGTACAAGAAATCAAATTGTACGGACCGCCGCCATTTTGCGGTACCGCATTCCTACCACTTACCTTTGACCAAATGCTGCAGAGTCGATAAGGTGAAATTATTTCAAAAGTCAGGTTTCTTTTGATAGGTAGTACAAGGTTTTTTTTTCTTTTTCAGGGTTTTTTCTGTTTTGTTTTTTTTTTTGTAACAGTTTTGACCACCAGTTCTCATTCTGGCTACAGTTTTCTTTATCAAGAAGGTTTAAATATTTTTTGATACCAGTTTCTTGGTGTTTTTCTGATTTTCTCTTGTTTCCGATTTCTCTGCCAGCCCTTTTTGTATCTCACCGGCCTAAGCAGAGGAGTTATTTCAACACTGAAGAATGATTTTCTTTGAGGTCAGGAAAGCCGAAAACCTTTTTTTTAGTAAGGTATAAATAGTAGTTTAATTGTATATACAGTATCTTTTAAGTCTAAATTTCAGTTATCATATTTTCATATTCTTCTAGTACTATACGTAATATTTTTATTTTAACAACGTTTATAGAACCCAGCATTTCCTATTTCTGTGTTAGACAAACACGGTTGCTAAAGAAAAATAGGTGGTGCCCAAAATAACTCATCATCATCATCAGCTTATACTATTCACTGCTGGACGAAAGCTTCCCTCAAGTCTTGCCACTTTTTTCTGTTCTGGGCCGCTTGTACCCAATTTCCAGCCACTCTTTTCAAATCATCAGTTCACCGACTTGGTGGCGTACCTCTACTCCGATAGGCTTCGGATCTTGGTCGCCACTCTATAATTCTCTTTGTCCATCGTCCATCCTTAAAGCTAGCAACATGTCCGGCCCAGTTTCATTTAAAATGTATAATAAATTTGACTGCATCTTGTATCCCCGTTCTCTTCCTGATAATGTGATTCGGATGTGATTTCTAACAGTAACGCCTAACATTCACCTTTCCATCTTTCATTGTTTGACATATATTTTATTGATGTTTTTCTTCGTCATTGTGAGGGTATTCGCTCCGTACGTAAGAACGGGGAGTATGTATCTGTCGAATACTTTTCTTTTTAAACACATAGGAAGGTTAGATTTGAATACATAGACCAGTTTGCCATGTGCAGTCTAGACCTATTCTCCGCCGAGTTTCATGTGTTTGGATATCTCGTCTTATGCTGATGTCAAGTCCCAGGCATTGATGCACTTGCTCTATCTCTACGATATTCAGTTTTATAGTGTCTCTTAGTACAACATTTGTCATAAACTGGGTCTTGGATACGTTAATTTTTAGACTAGCCTTTCCTGAAGCTTCCTGAAACATGTGTAGCAGATACTGCACTGACTTAGCCGTTACTTGATGGAGATCCCTAATAACTAGGAATAAAAATTTAAACAAATGTTTAAGATCACCACTTATGTTTATTATTGCTGACAATTGTTTCGACACACTGTGTCTTCTTCTGGAGCACGATGTAAATTAACTAACAAAGTATGTTTCAGAATACATAGTTTACCTAATTACAAGTACTAAATTCATTATCAATATTTACCTTAATACCTGGAACAATTCAATAAAGGAGACCCTCCCCCATCTAATTGATCGTTTGAGTAATAGACCTGAGGATTTTTTCTGATTAAATTTCTACCTGTTCTAAACAATTCAGTAATTTTCCTTTCTTTCCGTTATGCAAAATTTCGAAATCTTCATTGAATGTATGATTTTCGTCTGTTAAATGTTTGGCCTAATGAGATTTGTTATTTTTTCATTCTAAAGCTATGTTTATGTTCGTTTATTCTTTTATAAAAAGGTCTGCCTGTTTGTCCTATATGACATACGTTTTATTGCAAGTGCCACAGCATGATTCGTAAACCCCCGATTTATTTTCTTTTTTTGTTTTACTTTTATTATTTTTAATATGTCGAGATAATGTGTTATTTGTACGGAAAGCGATATTTACATGATTTCTAAGGAAAAAATTTTGAATTTTATTAGTTAATTTTCCGGTATAGGTGAGGGTATGAAATTTTTCTTTGTTTAGTTGTTTGTACGGGTACACCAGACCTATTGCTTTTTTAAATTGTTTTTTCATTAAAATATTATCTACGAAATCGCTACTGTATCTATTGGTTATACTAATTTGTGTTATAATATGTAATTCTTTCTGAAAAAATTTTCTTCCGTTAATGGTGTATTTAGTAGTTTATGGATGAAAACTATTATAAGCCGAGATTTTATGTGTGAACTGAGTATGTTGGTTTATGGAAGATTTCAAAATCGTGTTTATTCATTTTGTTTGATATTTTTAAATCTAGGAAATTAATCGATTTATTTCTTTCTATTTCTGTTGTAAAAGTAATATTATTATGATGTTGGTTAATATAATCTAGAAAAAGTTTTAATTGTCGATCTGTGCCTGTAAAGCAAGTCAATATATCATCTACATAACGATACCAATAAAAGAAATTTTTAAAAAGATGGAGAATTACTGATTTGTTCTTCTAAATGGTCCATACAAATTTCAGATAAAATTGGACTAAGAGAGTTTCCCATTATTAAACCTTTCTTACTTATGTAAATGTTATCGTTAAATTCAAAATAATTCTGATCTAAGCACAATGTTAAGATATCTAATATTTCTTGTTTAATTATTTGGTTAACATTATTTTTATTGAGTAATCTTTGGATCAAATTTATAGCGTCTGATGGTGGTATACTAGGAAAAAGATATTGTACATCAAACTATATAAATCTAGAGTTACTTGGTATAATTAACGGATTAATTTTTGCTATCAATTCATTACTATTAAAATAGTAATTTAAAAAAGCAATAGGACTGGTCTACCCGTACAAACAACTAAACAAAGAAAAATTTCGTACACTCACCTATACCGGAAAATTAACTAGTAAAATTCAAAATTTTTTCCTTAGAAATCATGTAAATATCGCTTTCCGTACAAATACCACATCATCTCGACATATTAAAAATAATAAAAGTAAAACAAAAAAAGAAATAAATCGGGGGTTTACGAATTATGCTGTGGCACTTGTAATAAAACATATATAGGACAAACAGGCAGACCTTTTTATAAAAGAATAAACGAACATAAACATAGCTTTAGAATGAAAAATAACAAATCTCATTACGCCAAACATTTAACAGAGGAAAAATCATACATTCAATGAAGATTTCAAAATTTTGCATAACGGAAAGAAAGGAAAATTACTGAATTGTTTAGAACAGGTAGAAATTAATCAGAAAAAATCCTCAGGTCTATTACTCAACGATCAATTAGATGGGGGAGGGTCTCCTTTATTGAACTTATTCTAGGTATTAAGGTAAATATGATTAATGAATTTAGTACTTGTAATTAGGTAAACTATGTATTCTGAAACATACTTTGTTAGTTAATTTACATCGTGCTCCAGAAGAAGACACAGTGTCGAAACAATTGTCAGCAATAATAAACATAAGTGGTGATCTTAAACATTTGTTTAAATTTTTATTCCTATGTGTAGCAGAGTTTGTGCTTCTTGTATTTTGTCTTTTATTAAGACAATGTCATCGGCGAAACAGAGGTGATTCATCCAACTTTTCACCGTCAATGTTAAGTTCCATTCTTTCCCAGTTTATTGATTTTAGAATACTTTCTAGAAGTAGTACGAAAAGCTTGGGAGAGAGCGTATCACCTTGCCGCACTCCACTTTCGATTCGAAATTTGCTGGTGGATTGGTTAGTTTGTGTTTTAACATGAGCGATGACATTTTCATATATGTTACATTGGAATATCGATGATCAATACACACACTGAGCAAGCGCTTCCAAAAATCTCTGCTGATTTACAAAATCAAAAGCTTTGTCGAAGTCCACGAATATGAGCACAAGAGGCTTATTATATTCTATACATTTTTCAATAAGGATTTTTTACTGTAAGCAGATGGTCGTTTGTTCCATACTCCGAGCGGAAACCTGCCTGTTCTTTTGAAAGGAAAAACTCGAATTTACTTGCTAGACGTTGGGTAAGTATTTTCGTGAATAACTTATATACATGACTCAGGAGGCTAATGGGTCGATAGTTGGTAAGGTCTGAAGTATTTTCTTTTTTATGCATGATGTTATTCCTTCCAGGAGGTATTTATTGAATAACATTTTTTAGAGATTTTCTTGTTTAATTTGCCCAAAATAACTAAATAAAAAACATAGTTAGTAGCATCTTTATACGAGGCTGGTGTGAAAAGTCCGTGCAAAAATAAAAACTACTTATGTGTTTGGGGCAAACCTTTTTTATTTTTCGACATAGTCTCCTTTTAGGCTTATACACTTCGTCCAACGATGTTCTAGTTTGTTGATCCCTTCCGAATAATAGGATTTGTCCAAGTCTGCAAAATATCCATTAGTGTCTGCAATCACCTCCTCGTTTGAATAAAATCTTTGTCCCGCCAGCCATTTCTTCAAATTGGGGAACAAATAGCAGTCCGAGGGAGCCAAGTCTGGAGAATAGGGGGGACGTGAAACGAGTTGGAATCCTATTTCCATTAATTTTGCGACCACAACTGCTGAGGTGTGTGCTGGTGCGTTGTCGTGATGGAAAAGGACTTTCTTGTGGGCCAATCGCGGGCGTTTTTCTTGTAGCTCGATTTTCAAACGGTCCAGTAACGATGAATAATATTCACCTGTAATAGTTTTACCCTTTTCCAGATAGTCGATGAGGATTATCCCTTGCGAATCCCAAAAGACAGTCGCCATAACCTTTCCGGCCGAAGGAACGGTCTTCGCCTTTTTTGGTGCAGATTCCCCCCTTGGTAACCCATTGTTTAGATTGTTGTTTGGTCTCAGGAGTATAGTAATGTATCCATGTTTCATCCACAGTGACGAAACGACGCTTAAAGTCCTCCGGATTCTTCTGGAACAGCTGCAAACCATCCCTGCAACACTTCACACGATTCCGTTTTTGGTCAAGCGTGAGCAATCGCGGCACCCATCTTGCGGATAGCTTTCTCATGTCCAAATGTTTATGCAAAATATTATGTACCCGTTCAGTCGAGATGCCCACAGCACTAGCAATCTCACGCACCTTAACTCTTCTGTTATCCATCACCATATCATGGATTTGATCAATGATTTCTGGAGTCGTAACCTCCACAGGCCGTCCAGAACGTTCAGCGTCACTTGTGCCCATATGGCCAGTCCAAAAATTTTGAAACCACTTATAAACTGTTCTAATCGAAGGTGCAGAGTCACCATAATGTTTATCAAGCTTCTCTTTAGTCTTCTGAGGCGGTTTGCCTTTCATAAAGTAATGTTTAATCACCACACGAAATTCTTTTTCGTCCATTTCTTGAAAATCACTCGACTTCCTTGATTCACACGAATGCCAAACACAAAGAAATAGACCAATATGGCTGAAACTTGGTGTGCGTTCATTCAAGAGATGCTACTAACTAAACATGACCTCGATGCCATCTCTCGGACTTTGCACGGACTTTTCAAACCAGCCTCGTAGGTAGAACCCATTTTCTACGACATAAAAAGCGACCGTTTAGCACAGGTAGTTTCTGTAAACGGAAGTTGCCACAACATACCGCGAATATTTTTTAGCTTTTAATTTACATATCAAGGAGAAATGCGAATTGGTTCATTTTATTATTTTTTACTCTGTAAAAATGACCAACTCCATTATATTTAAAGGAAAATCGTAAAAGAGCAGTGAACGCCATCAAATTACTGTGACCGTGTAGATTAAATTTGATAAAATAAATGCCTGACTTGCATGTTTTTGTCTTAAAGAATGCATTGACGTAGCCTGGAAATTATATTAATAAAAAATTTATCAATATATTGCTGATCAGTGCTTTGACACCACTTCCATTGTTCGAGAACTTACTTAAGAAGATTTTTTTAATTTAAAAATTAAAATTATCACAATTCACAGACAGTAATTATTATCAAATATAAATTGATAAAATAAATTATCCACCACTATAACACCACTCACACGGCCAGATCATACGACTACAAAAATACCTGTTGAGAACGCCAACTTGCTAGCTTAACCCTTTGCCTCACATTCTACCGTTGATTTTCCAAGAAAAAATACTACCCACTATTTCCAATGTGCAGTCATGGATGCCCGATATTGTCTTTAGACACTGCATGATAGTTTATTGAAACTAGACACCAAAAAAGCTTCTGGCGCTGATGAAATACTGCCATATTACTCAAAAAATGCGTGAGCGAAGTAACATCAGTTTTCTGTAGTCTTTTCAACCTATCCTATAGAAAGGAAATATTTTCTCCCTGCTGAAAATGTGCTCTAGTTCCGCCGAAACCTAAAAAAAAGCAAAAAGACCTTGTTAACCATCTACCGACCAGTCGCGCTGCTTTCAATAACATCGAAAGTTATGGAATAGGCTATCAATCAATATATTCTAAATTATCTAGAAATAAGTAGAGATATACAACAGATCTAACTTATGTTACACATGTTTGGAACAACGCAAATGAACATTTCGAGCAGTTGCGCTACTCTTTTATAGTATGTCTGACCGGTTTTGTTTATGGCTCTCGTGTTTCTTCAAAAAGCCTTTTTTACGAGTGACAGTTGACGAATTTCTTTCTAATACCTATACTATCATCGCTGGTGTGCCCCAAGGCTCGATACTGTTCTCCTATTATCTTTCTCCTTTTAACATTACACTAGGATTTCAATCTGTAGTTTATTTCTTCATTACTTTGAATGCTCGCACATCGGCTACTCATAAATATTGGCCCATAAAAAAAAGAAAATACATAGGACAAAATCTGCAGCCACTTCCAGACTAGCAGAAAACTCAGTAACGTTATTAATGTCAAGTACCATTATCAGTTTAGGTGTTGTTATTTGTAGTACCAGTAGTCATCTTTAAAAGACGGCATATATGCTATAGCATTCCTTAAACCAGAGAAAAATGATAACTTATTAAGATAGCCACAGGACCTGACCATTTAAGATGAATGTGGAAGCTCTCTACAAAATATAAACATATAAAAACCTGAACTGATAATGATAGTTGACCACGGCTCGGCTAAACCGGAAGTAGATATAGGATTTTGTACCATTTATGGAATTTAAGCCCAAAAACCTTGTGGCGCATATATAATTTATATCGTACCCACTGTTATTTTAAGAGACGCACCGTATAAGTATCAGGCAAAAATTGCCGAAATTCTTAATAAAAACCTTCAGATGATAGTTCCTGTAAAGTTTGTGCTTCAGGAATACTTTTGATACGAGTTCAAATTACGCTTTCTAGAAAAATTTGATGGCGACGGTAGCGGTGGAGTAATACAGATCTTTTCAATAGGCCTAGTTTAGTTTCTCTATACAATATGTATGTCAAGTAAGAAGCTCGTATTCTTGAAAAAATGTGTTTCGAGAACATTTTTTGCCATCAATGTATTCTTTGGTGTGCTAACAACGGTAAATTGTCCAATCGCCTCAAACATCAATAATCGCCTGGCATCTTGGAGGCATGCTGTCGACGAAATTTTCTGCATATGCTGCAAATTTTTCGAATCTCGCGAGACAACTGAGTCAAAGTCCTCCTCAGAGTCCTTCCTCTGAGCCTTTCTCTTTACAAGGGAGCAAACGTTTTCAATAAGGTTGGCGTCCGGCGATTGTGAGGGCCACTCTAGTATCTTATCGTGGGCGCAAGCGAGCTGCTTCGCTATGTGATTTTCGCCCCCAGCAAAGATTTCTTCAACGTTCTTCACGAAGATGTTGTCGAATGATTTCTAGGAAACATTTATACCCGATTTTCTTAATTTTGCTGCGCCTTAACGCAGCATCAATTTCGAATCCCTTGAAAACGAAGACACGATTCGTTTTTTTTTACTTTCAGAGTAACTTTGCCTAGCGAGCCATGTTTTGGCAAGTTGTCGACATTTTTCGTTTCGTTAAAATGATTTACCTACTTCAGAGACGCTTCGGACCGAAGCGTAGAAAAGTGACTCATTTTGGATTTTACGTGATTTCGACGAAAGTTCGGAATCGACCGATACTTTTACTAAAATGCGTCGTAGACGAAGGTTCTCTCTACCGATTTGTTGTTGAATCCCTAGAATCGCGTTTATCAAAAATGAATTACCGCGAATGCGTTCTTACTTGACAGACTGTATGTAATTTATCAATAACCATTTTTATCTAACATAAAATGCCAAGCCAAGGAGAAGACCAAGCAGGCTTTACGGCCGGAAAATCATGTATAGACCACATATACACTATAAAACAAACAATGGAAAAAAAACTGGCAAAGAATAGAGAAGTTCATTTAGCCTTCATAGACATAAGAAAGGCCTATGACTCAGTACCAAGACAAATATTATGGAACGCAATGAAAGAAATAGGCATTGACAAAGCGCTAATATACGCAGTAAAAGCTCTCTACGAAAACAACACAGTGAACATAAAAATAGGACATAAAATAGGGAAGTGCTCCCATGTTTGGAGCTCCGCTCCCAAACATACACTGCATTTGTTGGATTCTATCCAGAGAAGAGCTGTTCGTCTGATTGGACACCCGGAATTGACCGACGGCCTTGATTCGCTGGAACATCGAAGAACGGTGGGCGACTTGAGCCTATTCTACAAGTACTTTCATGGAAAGTGTTCGAAGGATGTGGCCCGTTTAATTCCTCCCAGAGCGGTGCATGTTAGAAGTACACGTCGCGCTGGTGCTTCGCATCCGTATGAGGTTCAGCTTGTTACTCCTCGTACAACGCTTTTCAAGAAGTCTTTTATATGGAGAACATCATACCTTTGGAATGGTTTACCCAGGACTGTGTTTCCCATCGAATACAATCTACAGCGATTCAAGAACAACGTGAATCGTTTTCTCCGCACACGTGTCGCTCCTGTAGCGCTTTAGGGACTTCCCTGTAGCACGTGTGCTAGACCCATAAAAAAAAAAGAAGTGACTCCAAACATCAAAAGGCCTATTACAAGGATACTCTACATCCCCCACACTATTCAAAATATACCTCGAACAAACATTAAAAAAATGGAAGCAAAAATGTAGTGGAATGGGAGTCCCAATACGAGAAGATTACTTATATACTCTGAGTTTCGCAGGCGACCAAGTAATCATAGCGCAAGATGAGGAAGACCTCAGTTATATGGTAAGAAAACTGAAAGAAGAATACACTAAAGCAGGATTAGCAATAAACTTTGATAAAACGGAATATCTAACAACAAAGGAGGGAAACGTGGAGAATCTAGAAGTTGATAACGAAACAACAATCAAAGGAACCAATAGATTTAAATATTTAGGAACCATCATTTCAAGAAACGCAACATCAGAAGAAGAGATTAAAGCTAGATTAGAACAAACGCGGACATGCATAACACAATTAAATTCGATCCTGTGGGACAAGCACATTACAAAGAGAAACAAAACACGCATATACAAATCAATAATACAAAGCATAATAACATACGGGTCAGAAACATGGACGATCAACAAAAGAAATAAATCTAAAATTAACGCGGTAGAGATGGAGTATTGGTTAAGATGTTGTAGAATGACACGTATGGAGAGAATAACAAATGAAGAAATAAGAAACAGAATAAACATCAAAGAGAATGCAATAAACACCATTGAAGAAAAACGATTAAAATGGTATGGACACATAAGACGGAGCGAAGATAATAGGTGGATAAAGAAAATAACGGAGTGGAGCCCTATAGGGAGAAGAAAAAGAGGAAGACCCAGACGATCGTGGAGAGACGATGTTAACGAGGCAATGGAGGGCAGGGGTCTAACAGATGGAGACTGGGAAGATAGAAACGGATGGAATCAAAGGCTGAGAGAAGGAAGGTCTTAAATATTAAAAAGACATTTAATCTCTTGGCAGAGTGTTTATTGTCAAATTTTGATAAAATTTATGTTTACTGACATAAATATGACTAGCCACTTACCATGGAACTTTAATCTCTTTCAGCCCAAGATCTCTCAAGAAAAAATATATAAAGGCTTATTGGACTAATAATGAAGTTTTGTTCTTGCATGAAAAGTACGAGAAATCCAAAAATTATGAACATGTCAAGCATTCTTTCAATAACCAAAATAGAACATGCCATCTTTAACTCCATTTCAGAACTTGCTGGCTTAGGTGAAGATAATAATGTTCGGCATCTCGCTAGAAAATGACGACAGTAGCAAAAATTTAAAAACCATATCTCATAAGATACTATTAGCTACCAAACTCCTGGATTATCTAATTTAAAACTACCAGAAGTTTTAATCGAAGAACAAAGCCCACGGTCTGAAAAATAATATTTTGTATTTTATCCTTCTCCAGGAATAATTTTTTAGTTTCCTACGGCACTGAGAACAGATTCTTGCGATATGTCATCCAGCCCAATGATTACAATGAACAATGGCCTATTACACTGTTACACCAGGTTGGTAAGCACGAAATTACCGATAGCCTTAGTGTGATTCAGCGTATTGCTATTTCGCCTTAGTAAGCAATATACAGAAATGATTTAATTATTATGTAGGTATAGTACTGTATTGGCTTGCCTCGGCTTTTGTATAAAAATATTATTTAAATCGGCAGTGTTGTACGTAACGAATTTTATAAGAAATATTATAATAGGAGAATTTTGCAGCATGAGCACGAAGATGTCGAATGGTCTCATAGGACACACTTACCAGGTGTACAAGTATCAGACGCGCACGAGTGATAAATTGGAAAAGTGTGTGCTGTTGACTCATACCGATTACTTCGAGAAGCTTATGGTGAACATCTTCCATCGCAAGATACGTGTGACCGATGGTTTCGGCGTTTCAAAAGTGATGACTTCGATGTTGTAGACAAGGAACGTGGAAAACCGCAATAAAAATACGAAGATGTGGAATTGCAAGCATTGTTGGACGAAGATCAATCGCAAACACAAAAACAACTGGCCGAACAATTGGGCGTTAGTCAACAAGCTGTTTCCAATCGGCTCCGAGAGATGGGAAAGATTCAGAAGACCGGTAGATGGGTACCACATGAGTTGAACGACAGGCAACTGGAACACAAAAGGAAGTCGTTTTTGCGCCGTATAGTTACAGGGGATGAAAAATGGATTTATTTTGACAATCCCAAGCGCAAAAAATCATGGGTAGACCCAAGCGCACCATCCACATCGACCGCAAGACCGAATCGCTTTGGCAGAAAGACGATGCTCTGTGTTTAGTGGAACCAGAGGGGCGTGGTCTATTATGAGCTGTTAAAACCTGGGGAAACGGTTAATACTAAACGTTACAAACAACAATTGACCAATTTGAACCGTTCGCTGCTTGAAAAAAGGCCAGAATACCGAAAGAGGCAACACAAAGTCATTTTTCTTCATGACAATGCTCCATCACATACGGCAAAATCAGTTCGCGACACATTGGAAACACTCAGCTGGGAAGTTCTACCCCATGCGGCTTACCACTTGTTTGCATCGATGGGTCACGCACTTGCTGAGCAGCGCTTTGGTTCGCACGAAGATGTGAAAAAAATGGCTCGATGAATGGTTCGCAGCAAAAGGGGAAGATTTTTACTGGCATGGTATTCACAAATTGCCCGAAAGATGGGAAAAATGTATAACAAGCGATGGAGCATACTTTGAATAAAGCACTTTTTATCATGCTTCCGAATTTAACATGTTTTTTTAGACAAATAATCCGCATTTCATACTTGTACACCTGGTAAACCCGATTTTCTTAACTCCGCCGCTCCTTGACAGAGCGTCAATTTCGGGTCCCCTAAAAACAAAGACGCGATTAGTTTTTCGTCTCATTAGAATAATTTGCTCACCTTCACAACCGACACCGACTTTTTAATATATTTAGCGGCCGCGGAATGTGTCATTTTAGGCTCCTTTGGATGAGAACTCCAACCGACGCGCAAACAAGTGACTTAGTTTGGATTTTAAGTGATTTTGGCGAAAATTCGGAATCGAATGATACTCTTACTAAAATGCGTCTTAGACAAAGGTGCCCTCTACCGATTGTTTGTTGATTCGCAAGAATTGCATCTACCAAAAATGAATTATCGAGGACACGTTCTTACTTGACAGACTGTATGCCTACTACCCTTTAGTAGATCAATTGCATTTTTTAAATTTCTTTATAAAAATGGTTATTTTGAGACATTTATTATACGATTTTTTTTAATGGGTCTAGCACACGTGCTGCAGGGAAGAACTTCCTAAAGCGCTACAGGAGCGACACGTGTGCGGAAAAAGCGATTCACGTTGTTCTTGAATCGCTGTAAATTGTACTCGGTGGGAAACACAGTCCTGGGCAAATGTTCCAAAGGGATGATATTCTCCATTTAAAAGACTGCTTGAAAAGCGTTGTACGAGGAGTAGCAAGCTGAACCTCATACGGATGTGAAGTATTAGCGTGACGTGTACTTCTAACATGCACCGCTCTGGGCGGAATTCAGCGGGCCACATCCTTCGCACACTTTCCATGAAAATACTTGTAGAATAGGCTCAAGTCGCCAACCGTTCTTCGACGTTTCAGCAAATTAAGGCCGCCGGTCAGTTCCGGATCTCCAATCAGACGAACAGCTCTTCTCTGAACAGAATCCAACAAATGCAGTGTATGTTTGGGAGCGGAGCCACAAACATGAGAGCACTATTCCACAGTTGGTCGAATTTGAGCTTTGTAAAGAATTAACAGTTGTTGTGGAGTGTAAAGCTTTCTGGTTCGAAATAATATTCCCAACTTTTGAGACGCTCTCCTTGCTATGCTTGCAACATGTTCATGCCAGGACATATTTGCTCCCAAATTATCGCCCAACCAATTGAGTAACGATGTTAGAATAATGGAGTGCCCCGACATAACTATGTCGGGTTCAGCAACGTTAACTTTTTTAGAAAAAACTGCCGCCTGGGTTTTTGTAGCGTTAAATTCCACTTGGTTACTGTCACCCCAAAATAAAATTTCTTCCAGGTCTTCGTTAAGTTGAATGACTTCCTGCTGTCTGCAGATATTCGTCTGAGTAGCCGATGTCCGAGCGTTCAAAGTGAATGAAGAGATAAGCGTACTGTCATCTGCAAAGCTGTAGATTGGATTCTCGGTCTTTTCCAGCAGATCGTTAATGTAAATGAGAAAAAGAGTAAGAGACAGTATGGAGCCTTGAGGTACACCGGCGTTGATAGTGAAGGTGTTAGAAAGAAATCCGTCGACTACCACTCGTAAAGAACGCGCTCTAAAGAAACATGAGAGCCACAAACAGAACCTTTCAGACATACCATAAGAGCGTAGCTTAGCCAACAGCCCATCGTGCCAAACACGGTCGAATGCCTTGGATATGTCAAGAGCAACCGCTCGAGATTCTCCAAAGTGTTCAATTGCGTTGTTCCAAACGTGTGTTACATAAGTCAGAAGATCTCCTGTTGATCTATTTTTACGAAAGCCATATTGATGATCGCTAATAATGTTGAATCCTTCAAGATATTTTTGAAGATGCTGATTGATAACCTTTTCCATGACTTTCGATATTATTGAAAGCAATGCGATTGGTCGGTAGTTATTTGGCAAGGTCTTCTTGCCTTTTTTAGGTATCGGCTGAACTGTGACACATTTCCTGCAGGAAGGAAATATTCCCTTTCTGTAGGCTAGGTTGAAAAGTCTACAGAAAACTGGTGTTAGTTCCCTCGCACAGTTTTTGAGAACTATGGCAGGTATTCCGTCAGCACCAGAAGCTTTTTTGGTGTCTAACTTCATTAATGTATACTGTAATGTATGTATAATGTAATATGTTTAACAAAAAAATTAATTGGAAAGGCAGCAGTTTTAATTTCGATCACAACTAAGTGCCTAAATTATTACCTACTTAACATCAAATTATAAGACTAGCGTACGTAACGTAGATTTTTGTATTATTACATGAAGTTAAAAATAGTAACAAATAAAGTCTGTTAAATTTCAAACATATCGCTTGCTCACAACCTCTTCTTTAATCTTAATTATTTTGATTTAACTCGGTATCAAACGCAGATTTAAAACAGCCCTAAGCCCTAAGAAACCAGTGTATATCAAAGTAGATTTAAAATTATACTGCAATCCAGATACATACGTACCTGTACACAAAACAGAAATGTGTAGCCTTAAGGTTTAATTAAGACGCGCTTTCAATGTTATTATAGTTTTCATCTTTAACGGCTTTACGATACGAGGGGCAAAGAAGTAATATACTCTGGTAACTTGTTTTTATTGAAGAGCTGCGGGTGTACGTCTAGATTGGCAGACGTCTTGGCTTCCTACAACGCAGTTGTAAATCGGCCTGCAGTAAGCGTTCGAATATGGAAGATGGTAAGTACAGGGCTGTGCAAGTTAACAGTAAACCTAGGAAAGGGAACAAACTTAAAGAAACGCACTACAAAGTAAAGCATCTTCAAAGAAAGTAAGTCAAGAAGTGGAGGTTATAGTTTTTCAATAATATTGTGGTAAGGTGACTGTTATAGCTCATGAACTAAGAATTTCAA
The DNA here is from genome assembly GCA_019049505.1 of Pachyrhynchus sulphureomaculatus. Taxonomy (NCBI): domain Eukaryota; kingdom Metazoa; phylum Arthropoda; class Insecta; order Coleoptera; family Curculionidae; genus Pachyrhynchus; species Pachyrhynchus sulphureomaculatus. Next base: position 177,041,196 of record CM032456.1, read on the forward strand.
CTGGCGCGGTTCACAACATTATCAATACAGTCTTAGATCATATCAGAAGCCTATCCCGGGTGGATGCTATGAACGTTAGCACCTGAACAGAAAGTGATTCGTTAGCAATCTTGTTCAGAGAGTTTAGATATGTTTGAAGAAAACTCAGATAATTGGTGCAATGGAAACACCTGCGAAGATCATGACAGCACAGTTTTTGGGAAAAAGAAAAGTCTGCTCCTAGATTTTATACCACCCAAGTCAACCATGACTTTAGATGCCTATTCTTCCAGAACATTGGCTTTTTTGTCAAACAGAGTGACGAATATATGGTTGAACATGAAAAAATTACTATCTCAGTTGTGGAGAAATATTAACTATATTTCATCAAGAGCTTATTCTGTATGTTATATTTAATGATAAGTTGTCGGTGATCATATATACGGAGTGTCTCAAATTGAGTGTGTGAGTTGTGATATCGTTAGCTTACTTACTATTAAAGCTGCAACGTTGTCAAAAAAGCGAGCCATTTTTTCTTGACGATGATTAAGATAATGAAACGGGACGACCAATCTCACATTTTTAAATTATTTTTAAAAATATGTTATTATTTTAAAATGAGATATGAATATCTATAACCGTCCTTCCAGCTGATGAAGCTTTTCAGAATAAATTTAACTATATAAAGTTTGATTAGTCTGGCTTGTTTAGTTCTCTTGCAATCACTAAACTAGTGCTGATAGGTAAATTAAAAAATTAAATTGAGAATTCAAGCAGAAAACTAATATAAAAATAATTAATATAAGAAGAGAGCAACGATACGTCGCAAAGAACGAAGACTAATATAAATTAATTAAATAAATTAATCCATATATGTTTTTCTTTCAGAAGAATAATTTAGACGGAACATTCTACTGACTTTTAGATATAACTTTGATTATAAAGATAAAATATTAACTGTCAGAAGTCTAAGCAAACAAGTTTATCACTAAAAATGCTACATCATGCAAGTTCTTGAATTACAATATTTAAAATGCCTAATTCAATGTCATTGAAGCAATAGAATATGATATCGATACGTGACTAGTACATCTGGCGCCTTAGATTATGATAATGTGTTACATAAAAAATTTCGAAAATCCAAAATCTAACTTCATAATCTCAACTATAACTTAGTTTAGCTTAAGGCTGTTCTCATTTTGTAGTTAAGAGAGACCACCATTTTACAAAACTGTAAACGGAAAATCACAGAGACGATATTTATAGCAACTAGAATTTGGTGGTTTTGATTGGTATTACTCCCTCCAAGTTCTGGTTACCATAACTATCTTCCCTATGCTATTTTGTTTAGAGTATTGTAAAATGATTTTGATCTTGATTAAAAACGTCCTTGCTTTGGAGTTTAGTAGTGTACTGTCATGAAATTTGAATTTACAAAATATAATAAAGATTTCCATTACCCACATTGTTTTAAGCAAAACAAAAACACGCATAATTGTATTATTATAACATACAATGTGCGATAAAAGCATTACCCTAACCGGTTATGTTCACAAGTATAAGAATTTATGATTATGTGTTTAAGAATTCATTTTGATCTTGATAGCAGTAGAAATTATTACCGCATTATATCGAGAAGAACAAAAGAATCATAAATGTAACTCAGCCAACACTGAGTGTTCCTTTATAAGGCTATTGAGTTACCATCTTTTCTGTATTAATATTGCCCTTGGAGAATTGCTAAGCCAATACGAATATTGTTTAAATATTTAAAAAATTCAGCTAACTTACTTCTGACAAAATTTTAAAAAATAAAAATTTAATTAAATAGTAAGCTGAAGAAATTTTTGCTTGGGCTATAAATTTCTGTCGATAATACAGTAAAAGAAGCTGGAACGGAGTATTTAGGCATCCAAGTTGTTTCACTCTATTCTGACAGTATTCGATCCCTGGAGGTAAAGCGGGCAAAGTGGTTTAAAATCAAAGGAGACCACATCGAAAAATAATAGTGAGTTTCATCGTCAGATTACATTTATGCTTAAGTAGAAAAGTTATAGAACGCCCCTCATAGCGAAATTTTTGACTTGGAGCTAAACGAATTTAATATGTCGTTAAGTAAGGAGACTTAGGAAGTAAAGTAGTATCTGCTGTGTGTATTTAAATCAATGTTTTAAATTACGTATATAGTTAATTTTGATCAAAAAGCTTTTGAAGATATCTCTATTTAGTCTTAATTATTATATATATATATATATATATATATATATATATATATATATATATATATATATATATATATATATATATAAAATAATTAAGACTAAATAGAGATATCTTCAAAAGCTTTTTGATCAAAATTAACTATATACGTAATTTAAAAACATTGACTTAAATACACACAGCAGATACTAATTTACTTCCTAAGTCTCCTTACTTTACGACATATTAAATTCGTTTAGCTCTAAGTCAAAAATTTTGCTATGAGGGGCGTTCTATATATCAATCGGTTTTATAACGTCTTCCGTCTTCCGATGCCTAATTTCCACTCCTCCCGGTTTCTCCATCCCTCCTCCTCCAGATCTCTCTCTAGTACTTCCTTGTTGATTCCTGCTCTCCAGCTTTGGCTTAGTCTTCCTCACTTTCTTCTTCCATGAGGGTTCCAATTTAAGATCTTTTTAGGTAGTCGGTCTTGTGACATTCTCTGTACATGTCCGTACCTTACCAACTGTTGGATTCTAATTTCGTCTACTATATCGTGCTTTATTTCTAAAGCTCGTCTTATCATGTCATTTGGTATGCGGTCTTTTCTAGATTTTCTGGCTGCTCGTCTTCAAAAATTCATTTCTGTCCCTTTTAGTATTTTTTCTGTTCTTCCCTTCAATGGCCAGACCTGGGAGCTGTAAGTTATTATACTTTTCACTACTGAGTTGTAAATTCTCTTCTTATTTTCAATGGTTATGTTTTTGTCCCACAGTATATTATTAAGCATTGCAATCGCTTTTCTTCCTTAGATATTTCTCTCGAATATTGCTTCTTCCAGTGTTCCGTCTCTAGATATTCTCGTTCCCGAATACTTATAACTGGCACAGTGTTTGATGATGTGTACTGTGGCCAGTTTCAAGTCCTGCTGTTGTCCTCCGACGCACATGTACTCGGTCTTTTTAATATTGACTTCTAGGCCCCATTTTTCATATTCCTCCATAAGTTTTCGTGTCATGTATTCTATATCATCGATGTCCTGAGCGACTACTACCTGGTCGTCCGCGCGTGTACAATGTAGTATCGTCATCCAGTGGTAATCCCATACTGCTGCATTTCCTTTTCTAGATCTTCAGTGCACTCTCCAAATAGATTTTAAATAGCGTTGGGGATATACAGCAGCCCTGTTTGAGACCCTTTGTGACCTGGAACCCTGTTGTTATATCATATTTGGTTTTCACTCTACTTCTTGCGTCTTGGTATAAGGATTTTACGGCTTTAATTATTTCGGTGCTTACATTACTCTGTTGTAGTGTTTCTCAAAATCTCATAAGGGGCACGCTGTCGTAGGCCTTTTTTAAATCAACAAACAAGATCTGGACTTCCTGATCGAATGCAGTTTTCTTTTCTAGGATTTATGTCAGTGAGAAGAGATGGTCTATTGTGGATTTTCCTGCTCTAAAGCCTGCCTGTTCTTCAGCTTCTACGTCCGCGTATTCCGTTTCTCTTGTATTTTTAAGTATTTTTCCGTATATTCTGATAATAGATCCTATAACCGTTATTCCCCGATAGTTATCGCAATTATTTTTTTCTCGTTTCTTATGAATTGTTGATATTTTAATTAGTTAGTTATTTTAATTACTAAATTCTTTCTTATGATAAATCACTTGTCACAATTTTCTGTCATCCGCATAATGACTGTAAGATAGATATGTTTCCTTTATTAAAACTGTAGAAAAGAAACCACTATTTGAAATACCTAAGTATTACTTGAAAAATATTTTTTCAATGTTAAAGTTTTGATGTCTATTTTGACTTTATGATGATGAAAAGTTTTTGCAAAATTCGACTTTATTCATCAACATAGTCTACTTCAAGATCGATACAATCAGTCCAACGCTATTCTAACATTTCTATACTTTTCTTGTACAAGGTTTTATCTTTGCCTTTAAAATAGGCCTCAGTGTCGGCGATAACTTCTTCATTGGAGCCAAATCTCTTTCCCGCGAGCATTTTTTGAGGTCTGCGAATAGATAATAGTCGCTGGGGGCCAAATCTGGAGAATACGGTGGATGAGGAAGCAATTCGAACTTCAATTCATGCAATTTTGCGATCGTAACCATTGACTTGTGACACGGTGCATTGTCTTGATGAGAGAGTACTGTTTTCTTGTTCATTTGGGGCCGTTTCTTTGCGATTTCTGCCTTCAGACGCACCAATAACTTCATGTAATATTCGCTATTGACGGTTTTTCACAGTCGATGAAAATTATTCCATGCGCATCCCAAAATACAGAGGCCAACACCTTCCCAGCCGACTGTTGTGTCTTTGGTCACTTCAAGCGAATTTCACCGACTGCTGTCCACTCAGCTGAATGAATCTATGTTTCATCCATTTTCACATATCGCATGAAAAAATCCTTTTTATTGCCTTTAAACAGGTCCAAATAGCGCTGAGAATGATCAACACGTTGTTGTTTTTGTTCTACTGTGAGCAAACGCGATACCCATTTCGAACAGAGCTTTCTCGGGTTTAAATGTTCATGCAAAAAATGACCAACGCGTTCTTTTAATATCTCTAGAATGTCAGCTATCTCACGCAATTTTACTTTACGTTTATCCAAAACAATTTTGTGGATTTTTTTTGTTTTCCGATGTAACCACCTCATTTCGGCTTCCAAAGCGTTCAGCATCATTAGTGTCTGTACGATCGCGTTTAAATTCAGCATACCAGTAAATGATGAGTGATTTTCCAGGGGCAGAGACCCCGTAATACTTATCAAGCCATTGCTTTGCTTGAACGGTATTTTTTCCCACCAAAAAAACAGTGTTTAATCAACACACGAAATTCGATTTTTTCCATTGTTTTGAAAACATCAAAAGTAGCTTCACTAAAACCACTGTAACTTGTAAACTAAACGTCGAAATGTTATGAAATTTTGACACGTATCGTTTGAAGGTTGGTTCTTTCTAAAACTCATATTGATTTTTTTGAAAAGGGCGACATCTATGTGTCAGACCAAAAACTTTTTAGCCTACGTGTTATTTCTTTTTTTTCAAATAAAAGGTTTTTAAGACAATATAAAACTATTTAAAATTCCACTATTAAAATTAGTTGCAAGAATATTTTCAATGCGAAGGGTCACCTAAAACAAAGATCCACTTAAAAGTGTTTCTGTACGTTGCTATAAATAGGAATACATCATGTCAACAATAGCTAAATGGGATTAATTGAAAATGACGTCTAAATGACCATTAAAACTATTTTTATCGAACCCGGTATCAAGACCTTTATTAAACATAATTTCAAAAACAAAGAAAGAACTATTACTTAATGACATCAATTCAGTAAGTAATAAATTATATCAACTGGTAGCTCTTTAAAATTTCATCAAAAATGGTGTACGACTTTTTGTTAATTTTGAAGCATTTTGAACCACTTTTAGTAATAACAAACAAGAGTTTATCAACTGTCGTAACGTTTTAAAATGTTACTTTTAACTAATCTTAAATGCTATACTTATTACAGGTAGACAAAAAGAAAATAAAATAATTGAAAATATTAAATATAATTAACTTGTAAAAAGGAACAACACTACTTAAATTTCCACTGCGACATGTTTCACTATATGACAGCAAAATTTTGTTACAAACCATCTGGAGAAATAGTCGTACAGCAAAACATGTCATGATATTAAGAAATAAAAATTCAGTGGAAATTTAAATAGTGTTTTACCTCTTTTACAAATCATTTAGTTACGGATTTCCTCCAAGTATCGTCGGAATCAATCGAAACAAAGTATAACATATAACTAGACTAACAACATTGTAACTTATAGATCAGTACTACATATAAAGTAAAAAATATAGAGATTCAGAGATTAACTGAAAGTAGTCAAATTCTAAAAAATAAGATAAGTATTTTTTTGCACCTTGCACATGCATAATTCGTGTTTAAATTGGCTGTAAATCCAGCAATGACTGAATTTGTGCTAAATATTTAAATTCACTATTAGTCGCAGATTTTTATAATAACCTCAAGTTTGTAGAGAATAAATAAAGCAGTTTACTGCAAAATGTTCCATAAACAACTTTACTATTAAAATATTGAGAGTAACATGTCCACGATAATTCATTTTTGGTAGATGCGATTCAACTAAAAATCGGTATTGTGAACCTTTGTCTACGACGGATTTCAGTAAAAGTATCAGTCCATTCCGAGCTTTCGTCGAAATCACGTAAAATCTCAAATGAGTCACTTATTTGCGCATCGACGTCGGTTCGAGACAGTCTTTCTTTGTTCCCATCCAAAGGGGCCCAAAATGTCAAATTCTGAAGCATATTGAAGAAACCTTTGCTAGGCGAAAATCACGTCGCGGAGCAACTCGCTTGGGCCCTCGTTAAGATACTAGAGTGGTCCTCACAATCGCCGGATACGTAAAGAGAAAGCTCAGAGGAGAGACTCTGAGGACTTTGACTCAGCTGTCTCGTGAGATTTAAAAAAATTTGCAGAGTGTGCTGAAAATCTCGTCGACAGCTTGCCTCGAAGATGCCAGGCGTTTATTGATGCAGGATGTGATTGGACACCTTACTAAGATAATTGTGCCGTTGTTAACACACCAAAGAATACATTGATGGCAAAAAATGTTCTCGAAACACATTTTTTCAAGAATACGAGCGATCACGTTCTTACTCGACAGACTGTACGAATATATCAAACTACAGTCTTTAGTCAACTATTGAACAAATGAATATATCGAAAAACGTTCAGAATATTTAAAATATTAATCAGAAGAGCGTTCACAAGTTCCTAACACTAATTAGCGTGAATTGCAACTTGTCCAACGTGTACGTGGTAGTGTAAAGTAACCGAATATTACCTGGATACATATAACCGCACAGAATGGAAATGTACATTAGTGGTATGGCCTTAAGGTTCAGTTAGGACTCTCTTGTATTACCATTACTAGGTTATTCTTTAGTTGCATGATACCACATTAAGACTCGTAGTTTCGTATCACATTGCATTTAACCTGGGTATTTTGGTATTTGCAATTATACGTATAGGAGAGAGAAGGTTGTATGTTGTGATTTTAATTAAAAATTAATAACTATCAAAATTACTCTTCTATCTGCGCTCCAGTTCTTATCACATAAATTATGAGAAAATTTTCTCATATTGCGGTAGTCGATGCCGTAACCACTCCAATCGGACGATAAAGAAGAAATGTATTCGTATTTCCTGTTCTAACCTAAAAGAAAGTTGTTACTCGTATAACCCGCAGTTTAAGGACTGAGAATTAATGATTACCAAGTGGTTTATATATTGGGGACTATTCCACTTAATATCGAGTTAGTATAAAGAAATGTCAAATCAGATTATCAGGGCAGTTCACTACTGCAAAAATTGTTTAATTTTAATACAGCAAAGGGTCTCTAAGTTTCATAAATTATACTTATTAAGAGATTCGTGTAAATGAGTCATTAATGACAATTTATTTTTCCTTCCGGAAATATATCACAAAAGATTCTTTCTTTCTATCGATCGGTCTCCAGAGCCAGCCTAAGTATTTTTCACCTGGCTTACACTCCACTTACTTCGGGCAGCTTCTAGTAGGGAAAGTAGATTCTAGGAGCCGAGAGGGCGGAATTTAGAATTAAACTCAGAGTCCCCTACTAACGCACTGAAGCTTTATTTTCCAAGCAATCAAAATATACCCTATTTACAGATATTACATGCCCTAAAACTACACTAATTATGTTTTACAAACTAAAACCCCACTAAGCGTCTCTAACGTCTACCTAAAGTAAAGTCAGTGACAGTGATAATAAATGGCGGCTTGGGCGGTGACGGTGCTAGAATGGTAATCAATGATTGCAACAGCACTGGCAAAGGTAACCAAAAAGCGGTACAGGATGCAGGATAACTACTTATACTAAATCGGAACTCATGCATGCTGCAGGCATAATGACGGTAAAACAAAAAGCAATGCAGGATTCAGGATCAATACCTATATTAAGTCGGTATGCGTGCTTGCCACAGCCCAGATAATAATAAACCAGAAACCAATACAGGATTTAGGATAAATACTACATCGGAATCCGTACATTGCGTCATGGTCTGGGTCTTTATTGGCCGGGTATGGGTTTCTTCCTACGGCGCAAACTCGTAACCAACAGAAATCTCTTGGTCAGCCGGACGTGCTTGGATTGGAGCTTCGTTTAATGGTTGGTCTATGTCTCCATACGGCACATACAGTACAACAACCCTTTAGCCGAAATACTGCTCGCTGATATGGGTCCCTAGATCCAAGGGATATGTTCGGATCAGGAGACTCTTTTTTAGTTGGTGACCTGTGCCTCCATACGACGCACATAAAACACTAACCTTCCAGCTGCAATACTGCTTACTGAAATCTGTCTCCCTACCCGGAAAATCCTTATCGGGAGCTTCTTTTACTTTGTGGCCTATGCTTCCATACGGCACACACATAATATCAACCCTCCAGCTGCAATATTGCTTGCTAAAGTATGTCTTCCGGTACCGGAAAAAGAAAACGTCAGCCCCAATACTGCACACTGGCTGGGTCTGGGATTCCTTATTTGGTCAATAATCTGAACCGCATTAACGCTCATCCTCCCTTCAGCGCAGTACTGTTCGTTTAAACGGATCCCCAAGCCCTAGGGAACGCAAACGGAGTCGCTCTAAAGTCGGTCGGTCAGTTTCGATAACTAAAACTACCCATAAAATACTGGAGTTCTTTCAGCAGATGTTCGGCGAGTGTACGATCAGAAGTCGGTTTCAGGATTTGTACGGTCGATCGGAATAGAAAGGGCGGTACTAATTATCTAATATTAATTAACGTAATTTCAAGAGACTCTTCCAATTAAATTATATATCCTAATTCGGTGTAATTAATTATGGATAACCCAAAAAATACCAAAAAGATGCATGCAAAATAAAAATGTTATTAACTTCGTTGCAAATTAGTTAATATTCAGACTCGGTATAATCCGTTGTTTTACCTCTTGCAGGAATATGAATTAAATTTTAAAACATTAATTATCTTTAAAGAGGCAGAAACGCTTACACTAGATGAAAATATGAAAATTTAAAAATTGATGAAACTAATTTTTTCAGTTAAGCCAGTAGGTTTCAAAACGGTAGTTTCAAGAATTTATAATCGGTACTATTTTAAAGAACATAAAATTTAGGTGGGGTTTACGTAATCTGAGTAAAATTATATATGAGCAACAAACGATATTATCTTTTGCATACGCGTTGCAGGTAAATCACTAAATCATATGAGCGGCACCTGTGTGAAAGTAGCGATTCACTGAGGTCTTAAGAGTCTTTGAGAGATCATTCAAAGGAGTGAAAACAAATTCTCAAAAGACGCTACTTAGAAGAAAATCAGTCAAGAAGTGTTGCGTACAAATTTTAAAATATTTTGTTATGCATGTATAGTATTTTTCACGATACCCATTCAAAATTCAACAAGATTCGACAATGAATGATTTATGGCTGTTTACAAGGCATTCTGCAGGGCCACACCATACCTGATTGTATAATTTTTGGTTTTAAAATTTTATTGTGATAAGACAGTTGAATTTTAATATTTTATGTACTGAATAATACACAATATAGTAATTACACAAATATATTAAAATAATGTACAGTGCCCTTGCGTACATTTGTTACAAATTTGGTTATTAATTAATATCTAGTTCAATTTCGCTGTCGCTACTATCTTGCAAATCAATAATAAGTTTTTTATAGGTTATAAACTATTTATATTTATGTACATACATCTATATGAGTTTTAAATTTTGTTGAATACAATTTCTCCAGTTTTCAGCGGTTACATTTTTGACTTTTGTCTTTATCAACTCAATCACACTCCTGTTTAAAGAGGGTGTATTATTGTGAGCACGTATATTAGACTTTATTTTATGCCATATCAACTCGATCGCATTAAAGATACAATAATATGGTGGAAGACGAATTATTTCGTGTCCTGCTTCCTTTGCAATTTTATCACAAACATATTCCTTCGAAAAATTGTAACTGTCACGTTCGCAAAAAAGGCTTGTATTTCCCTTTTTCTACTGGTGGAACTTGGCACCTTATTCATTCGGCGACTATAATAGGATGCATTATCCATCATAATACAGCTATTCGGTGGTATATTCGGCATTAATTTGTTTTGAAGCCAATCTTCAAAAACTTCAGCGGTTGTATCACAATGATAATCCAAGCAGGAATCTGAAATATTCTTGGCTGCTAGAAATAGACATTCTGGTATTCAGCCTTCTTCTAACCCCTCATGTAAAATAGTTATTCTTTTAGCTTTATTTGATGGAGCTTTGGTGTGGCATTTTTTGGATCTTTTATTAGGTGTATCGTGGGTGTCGTACCAAGTCTCATCTAGATAGATTTTCCGATCTAGCTGTATTTGTTTTTTCAAGATATTCCTTTCTGAGTTGTTGTAAGCGCCTTTTGTCTATTTTTTTGAACAAAAACCCCAAACGACGTAGAGTTGTAGTGGAACATTTTATGTCACAGCTATCCTCGGATAGTGAAAGTAACAATAACGTAGCAACTTTTTGTTCTGCATACATTTTATAAATTTTGCGACGGATTAAGTCTTCTTGACAGAAATCAATACATTTCGACACACCTTTGTCTTTTCGTGATTTTTTAGGCACTATCGAATTATTTACAATTTTCCAAACTGTACTTTCAGGGTTGCTTGTTAAAGCTGATGTCTCCATCAATGAAAAGTACTTTTCGTGGCCTCACTCCACTACCTTAAAATAACCACGTTTAAACTATCACTTTTGCCTCAACAGGCAAACATTGGCGGCTTCTGATGGAAAGGGCTTCGGACATTTTAAGACACTATTGAACTTCTATTATTATTATTATTTCAGTATAATACTGCAGATAAAATGAAGAATATTCTTTATATTTATAAACACGAAGTAGCCAATAAAATGTTAGATTGAAAGGGAGGTGTGTATATATATGTATGTATATATATATATATATATATATATATATATATATATATATATATATATATATATATATCAATTACGACCCTGTTACGGCCAGGTGCATGTGAAGATCCTAACGGCCGTTTAATGTTTTTATTGCATCAATTTTCCAAATCACTTTCTTAGATCTTGAAAAATACTATACCTTGGTGGATAATTGTATTCGCAACTGATGTTTAAGCGTTCAAAATAAATAAGAAGATAGACACAGTACTACCGCCAGCAAAGGTAAAGACTAGATTTTGATCTTCGTCAGCAGAACTTTAAAAAAAATAAAGATCAGAAGGGTTTCTAGTCCTAGGTGTACCAAGCGCAACATTTGAAACTCTTCATAGGGTTTAGTTGCTCTTCATTTAAATAATATTTTGTTATCCAATAGAGGAGGACCTCAAAGCATATAATATCTCAAAAATATATTTTAACGTAAAACCAACCTAAGTTAAAATTACATTTGGTAAGATATAATTAACTATAAAAACTACTTAATTACTTTGTTAACTGTCACTAAATATATTTGTAAAGATTTTACAATTGCGTTATCGCGATTTCGTAGTACAACTACATTGTCAAATGCTTAACTAAGACTAAAACAGATTTTTGGTATTTTTAGGTTTATATGATGAACAGATGTGGGTCTATTATATGTTAAAACAGTTGAAACAAAGCAGAATTTGCTACGTCTAATTGACTATTCAGTAAATTTATATTATGGTCCTTTGAATGTCTGTAAATTTCTATGGATTCTAAGAAATTGAGTTTTGACACTTTAGGTGCCATATGGAGTATTTGTATTGGGAAAAGTATGGCCTGTTTCTAAGAAATGTTTAGCAAAGTGTGATTTTTCATTTTTTAGTCTATAAGAGGCATTGTGTTCTGCGAATCTTGTTTTTATTAGTTTTATCTTTAAGTCTAAATGTTAAAAAGTGTTTCTGCATTTCCTTTGCTAGGAAGCGGAATATTGCGCGTCATTGGTATAGTGTGAACGTCGCCCTGTTTGAGTCGGTGTCGGAGATTCGTGATTTGGGTGTGCTTTTGGACAGTCAACTTAATTTTCGTGACCATATTAATAATATTCTAAGACTGGGTCTTAGAAATCTTGGTTTTGTTACCAGATATAGTAAGCAATTGTCGGCTAGCACGTTTAGAGTGTTGTATTTTTCAATGGTCCTCTCTGGTTTGGAATATGCTTCGGTAGTATGGTCACCATCTTACCAGTACCATATTGCTGAGATTGAGTCAGGGCAGCGTAGATTTCTACGAACTTTAGCATTTAAAGCTGGAATAAATATTTATAAGGATGCAAGTTTTCATATTGACTATGGGGTGATTATGAACGCTTTTGGTGTGGCTACTTTGGAGAAGCGTAGGGATCTTGCAGATGTTTTATTCCTATATAAACTCCTGAGTGGCTTTGTTTCCAGTCAACCACTTTTGGAGAGCGTCCAGCTTAATACTGTTCATAGGACTCGTAGCAGTGTACTGCTCAGTATTCCCTTTCACAGTGCTAATTATGGCTATTACAGTCCTCTCACGAGAATGTGCCGATTATTTAATACGAGGCATGTTTTTTAAGTAAGTACCGTTTTGCGATTCCGCCGCCGCAGCGATACGGTCGGCGTTCCGCGCATGCGCGCTGGTAACCTACATCTCATGTCTACGCACTGACGCCATTACAGTCTGATTCTTCATTGTATACGTTGTTTACTGAGTGTTTAAGATGCCTCCGACAATCGTGAGTCCCGCCGATTGTGAAGTACGGGCTGTTATACGATTTCTTAGTGCTAAAGGCGTAAAACCGATCGATATTCATCGTGAGATCTGTGAAGTTTACGGACAAAACATTATGAGTGATGGAATGGTAAGGAAATGGGTGAGAGCATTTAAAGATGGCCGCACAAATGTGCATGATGAAGAACGGAGTGGGCGTCCTTCGGTCGTTAATGAAGATTTGGTGCAGAAAGTGGACGAAAAGGTGAGAGAAAACAGACGCTTTACAATTTCATCATTGTGCGACTGCTTTCCTCAATATTCTCGTAGTGTTTTGTATCGCATTCGTGATACAGTGGTTAACAAGTCAGGCGGCAGAATTTTATGAGGAGGGTATTCAAAAACTGGTGCCACGTTATGACAAGTGCCTCAATATTCACGGAAATTATGTAGAAAAGTAGATTAAGGTACAGGCTTTCATGTAAAAATAAAATTATAGCGATATCTTTGCACGTCTTTTTTTAATTCCAAAACGGTACTTACTTAAAAAACATGCCTCGTACATACAGCCTTGATCCCTTCAGTTGTAGTGTTAGCGAATTTAAAACGCTTGTAAGCGCGATCGGGATCTGAGATGTTAAACTGTTGTAATGCTTGTTTTTTTTTTCTCCTTTTTCACGTTATGAATTGTATATGTGCATTGTGTTTTAACATTATTTTGTTTTTATATTACTATTGTAATTTTGTTTTTATATTACTATTGTAATTGGCTAAATAAATAAATAAAAAAAAACCTCAATTTCTTAGAATCCATAGAAATTTACATTCACAGGACCACAATATAAATTTACTGAATAGTCAGTTAAACGTAGCAAACTCTGTTTTGTTCCAACTGTTTTAACATATAATAGACCCACATCTGTTCACCATATAAACATAAAAATACCAAAAATCTGTTTTAGTCTTAGTTAAGCGTTTGATAATGTAGCTATACTATGAAATCGCGATAACGCAATTGTAAAATCTTTAAAAATATGTTTAGTGACAGTTAACAAAGTAATTAAGTAGTTTTATTGTTAAAATGTACTGTCACAAAGTAACGGACCAATCAATCAACTCTTTATAATTAACTATTTCAAACACTACAGATTTAAATAATTATTACCGTAAAACGAACATAGTTTTCTTCTAGTTGATCCTAATAGCAGCATTCTTAAAGCCGTATTTTTAAATTGGGTAATTGCTCTCAAAACTAATTTATAAAAATTATTATTTTAAAACTTAAATTAGATACGTTTTACGATTAATCCGAATGCAATTAAATATCACTCAAAATGGAAAATATCAAATTACTTCGCTAACAGATAGTCAAGTGGAAAATATCCCAACTGAAGCTAATTTTACTTCTTGGCTTTCGGCAATTTAGTTCGTAACAACATTAAAAAACGAAATACTCGTAAAGGAAATACCTGGAAAATTACTGGAATTACTAGTTTCTGCTGGTATTACGATAATTCGTAGTTTATTAACTTTTCCAGGTACATTTGATAATTGCAATTGAATATGTTTGTTACGACGGATCGCTGTGAAAAAACGTAGTAAAGTACAGGTTAACACAAAAAAACCGGTCAAGTGCAAGTTGAACTTGCACAATTAGTGTTCCGTACTTTAATTGCTTTTAAAATAAAAAATTTTGTTACGGTGGTATAAAATAATCAGTAACTTCACAAAACACACCCCCCAAATGAGTTTTCAACAAAGTTTGTTTCCAATCTTTACTGAAAACTGATGACCTTGAAATTTTTGTTTTATTTTATATATCAGATAAATTATTAAAGAGAATGCACTCGTGATAATTTCCGTTCAATCTATACCCCGTGAAGTCAATTAAAAAAAGTCCAGAATTTTTTCAAAATTTTTTGATCAGTACTTTTCAAGATAAAGTAGGGGGCAGCGATTTTTCGCGATTTTTTAAAAAGAATACAAAGAAAAGTGTATTACATTATATATATATATATATATATATATATATATATATATATATATATTTTACTCGTGTTTTCACAAGCTTTCATTTGACACCACACTCGATGACCTAGTAACAAATTTTTTTTTTCTCTTCCAATTTCACCCCTCAAAACTCATCCCTTAAGACAAAATTTAACTTTCAAAACTACAGGGCTCTGATGAGGCCATCAATTCCTATATTAGTACCAACTTTCAACTTTCTATGTTAAATAGTTTCGGAGAAAATCGGGTGTGACAGACAGACAGACGGACAGACAGACAGACACCGAAGTGATCTTATAAATAAGTGTTTCGTACGGAACACTAAAAATGAAAATAGTATCGAGCTTTAATACTTTATAAGTGGCCATTATAAGCTACTCAAAACAACTGAATTAAATTTACTTCGAACAGGCTTAAAACGGCAAACGGGAATTTAGATGCCTTTTTTCAATTGTAAGCAGCTTAAGGAGGTTCGGGCAGTACATTGCTTGCTATAAGAACATTCTTCAATGTTGTAGAAAGATGAAATTAAAAGATATTTGCGAAGCTTCAGATAATTCGACTTGCTGGTTCACGAGAAAAAAATTATGAAAGTTGCTGAAAATATATGGGTTGTCATGTCAATTTGATTAATATATAATTTATCATCTATAAATAAAATGCAATGTCTCTCTGTCTGTCTCTCTCTTTTATCATAACTCTTTTAATTAATTATTTTGTATATATCCCGTTTTGCATTCTCCGAAAAAAACATTTTTACTAGCATCTATTTAAAATATACTATTATCAAAATTCTTAACATAAATAAATGACACTAGTAATCTGCATCTATAATATATATAAAATGCAACGTCTCTCTGTCTGTCTGTCCGTTAATGTGCTTATCACTCGAGAACCACTTATCCGATTTACGTGCTTTTTTTTAAAAAACATACATATGTTCTGTGGCCAGGTATATAGGACATAGTTTATTACGTTAGGTAACATAAGAAATAAGCAGTGACGATAATAGTGAATCAACTCGGAAAAAAGTTTGCCGCTAGCGTATTCTCTTCAATACACTACCTAAACCGTTAAATATGGAACAATATCATGTAGCAAAGAATATAATATAATATATATATATATATATATATATATATATATATATATATATATATATATATATATTGTAACATTCATTTTTTCCTAGATTTTAAGACCATATAATGTTACTGATTTTTCTCTTAATAATGTACTTCTTTTCATTTTTGTATCGAGCGGTATATTAATCAGAAATTCCTAGCCGCTCGTTATATAGTGTGCTGTGCGGGTTTGCGACCGAATCTATCGATACGCCGGGATTGGTCAAATGTTTGTATCCGGAGTTTTGGTTCCGGCGTCGCCATATTACAGACAGAGTGCCCACGGCTTATTTAAGGGTCAGGAGGACGCGAATCTTGGCTTAGAACACCGAGCCGCCGCCAGGCAGTAAACATCAAGCCGCCGAGAGGTTTAGTACCACGCTTCGCAACTTGGGCACTGTTGACAGGGGCGTTGTCGTGGATAAACAAAACACCACTACTAACTAAGTTATTTCTCTTTTATAACTTCGAAAACTCTGTCAATTAATTCAGCATAAGAACTGCCTATCATTGTAGAGATTTTCGGAAGAACAAGAATAATTTCTTTTGCCACCCAAAAGATGGTGATCGTAAACTTCGCTGACATTGAACCTTGAATTTGTCAGGTGGCTTATCTTCTTTTTATAGCAAAAAGTTAGCAATATCATTTCACAGGACGACTGAGATTAAACGATGTCAGCATTCTTGATATCCACGAACTCCCCAATCTTGAATAACTAATTGCTTTTGTTTTGTAATATTTTCCTCCGTCACTACTGTGTGACATGGACGAGAATGTTTAACATTTTCATTTGACTCTTGCCCTTGGAAGGCCGGTTTTTATAAATTTTTGTTTGCGCACGTCATCGTGTTGTTTTACGGGCAGCTAGTGCCAAGCTCCGTATTTAGTTGGGACTGCACTTTTTATATATGGAAGGAAGGGTGGCTAAAGTTCAAAGAACTTTAAAATTTTGAAGAAGAATTAATACATATGGCATTTAATATATTTGTAAGCAAAAATTGTATGTTGGGACCCCGTTTTATCGTTTACTAGCGAGATTAAGTTAAAAGTAGAAACTATTCAAGGTATATTACGTCGCATACCTAGCAGGCGCTAGTAACGAGTAGTTGAATATTAAATTTAGAATCAGATCCTTAAAAACGTCAATTTGTAGTATACAGTGTGCAGCAATATTCCGTCTACATAGAGTTACATAGGTGTCAAAGTTATACTTTTAATTTAGTTTTTCTTGAGTAGCTTTCTTAATAATTGTACTATTTGTACAAGATTAGGTGCTAAGAGGTTTTCTGAGATGAAAAAACGAAATCAGCTCACAGGCTTAGAACACCGAGCCGCCGCCAGGCAGTAACATCAAGCCGCCAGGCTTAGTACCATCAAGCCGCAGCCAGGCTAATTTCCACCGAGCCGCCAAGTGGCGATTTTCCACCGAGCCGCAGTAGAGGCTTACGACAATATCTACGAGAGCCAAGTTAAGCACGAGTTTTTTTATCATAAAGCCGTAGTGGGTTTTGTGTGTTTTCTAAATGGAGTAGTTAAAGTAGGCTCTTCTCAAAAGTGTGAAATCGGTTTTGTGTTGCATTGAAGGCCTAGAAGCCCATAGGAAGACCGTAAGTTACCAGAACATACATCAATAAATATATTCCCCGCAAATAAGTGTTTCAACAGCAATTTGAACTGAAAAATCGCGAAGTGAAAATCACGACTCTTCGATTTCGGGTGTAGTCAAGATTTAGAAGTAAAATCTCTGATTTAGGGACTCTAATTTATAAAAACTACTTTTAGGCTAGAATTTTTTTTGTATTCCTTAAAACTGCAAAGGTTGGAACTTTTATTTTAAATCATGAATAAATTTTCTTTTTTTGTTGATTAAAGCTAGTGTCTCACTGAATACCTATTTTTCTTTTCAGGATAAGAAAAGTTGTACTAGAATAATCCTTTTTAGTAATAACCGTAAAACACTTCAGTATTTTTTCATTTTTTTAACTGAAGTTAGATCCTTTCTATTTTAAAATGAATGGTGCCCAAAATTTGTACAACTGAAGCTTTTTAAAAATAGAAAATAATTCCAAAAAGACGTATAACAATTATCTCTTACCCATATTTCTCTACCAAGGAAAACTGAGCTAGTGTTTGTTTAATTTCTTTAGTTCTTTTAAAATCATTATTCACTCAATTCATTCTCAGAAATTAAAAAGAGGTTGCAAGAAAATTGCGCCCAAGCGTGGGAAAAACAATTTTCACGGGGTACAAAAAGACGCCGGAAAAGGCGACCAAAATTTTCAAACGGTACAATATATATATATATATATATATATATATATATATATATATATATATATATATATATATATATATATATATATATATATATATATATAATGCAACACCTCTCTGTCTGTCGGTTACTGCGCTTATCACTCGAGAATCACTTATCCGATTTACGTTCCTTTTTCTTAAACGTACATATGTTTTCTGACCAGGTTATAGGATATATTTTATTACGTTAGATACCATAAGAAATAAGCAGTGACGATAATAGTGCATCAAGTCGGAAAAAAGTTTGCCGCCTGCGCGCTCTCTTGCAATAGCTAACAAAACCGTTAAATATAGAACAATATCATGTAGCGAGAATTCTGCAAAAAAAAAATCCGCGTTAGCGTATATCTATCTATAACAGATAAATAATAATAAACGTTTTTACCATTTAATTTTTCAATAAATAAATGCGTAAAATTCAAGATGTTTTTTCCCCATTAAAAACTTAATATTTATCAAAAAAATCTATAATATATATAAAATGCAACGTCTCTCTGTCTGTCCGTTAGTGCGCTTAACACTCAAAAACCACTTATCCGATTTAAATGTTTTTTTTTTTTAATTTATACATATGTTCCCTGGCCAGGTTATAGAATATATTTTATTAGGTTAGGTAACATAAGGAATAAACGGTGATGATAATAGTGAATCAAGTCCACGCGAGCGGAGCCGCGGGCACGGCTAGTGTAACGATAAGAGGATAAAAAATTTATATAACATGTAATAATGTCTTTAGAAACCACACACCAAATTTCATTCACTTTCACTCGTTAGATTTCTGGCAATATGCAGTATTACTTCATCATGTGCAATGACAATAACTAATCTGTCGTTAGGGCTTTATAGACGTGGCAACACAGCAGTTGAGAAGGTACTGCGCGTGCGCGGCTGTTGAACTGCGAAAACCTATTTTATTTGAAAACATTATTTCTTATATACTTTGCTTATAAAAATGCAGTTTTGTAAGGTGATGATTATAATTATAATTCTATAAATTTCATTTCATAAACCTATTTGTTATGTAGAACTAAATATCGTTATTACAAATAATCAGAATAGAAACGACTTTGGTAAAAATTGAAAAACTGAAAAAAAAAACTTATTTCTTTAATAGATAACACATGGGCTGAAAAGTCCCGGGCCTAACAAAGAAAACACGGTTTTTTTGGTTCAAAATTAGCTTTATTCATCAACGTAATCTCCATCAAGAGCAACGCAATCATTCCAGCGCCGTTCTAACATTTCAATACCACTTTTGTAGAACGATTTATCTTTTGCCTATAGGCCTCAGTTTCAGCGATAACCTCTTCATTCATGCGAAATTTCTTACCGGCGAGCATTTTTTTCAGGTCTGCGAACAGCCAGTAGTCGCTGGGAGCCAAATCTGGCGAATACGGTGGATGTGGGAGCAATTCGAATTTCAATTCATGTAGTTTTGCCATTGTTTTGATTGACTTGTGACACGGTGTGTTGTCTTGATGAAACAAAATTTTTTTCTTTGCCATATGCGGTCGTTTCTTTGCAATTTCGGCCTTCAAACGCTCCAATAACGCTATATAATATTCACTGTTGATGGTATTTCCTTTCTCAAGATAGTCGATGAATATTACACCACGCACATCCCAAAATACCGAGGCCATAACCTTTCCAGCCGATTGTTGTGCTTTCGGGCGCTTTGGACGAGGTTCACCAGTTGCTGTCCACTCAGATGACGATCGTTTTGATTCCGGAGTGAAGTGATGGATCCATGTTTCATCCGTTGTCACATATCGACGCAAAAATTCCGGTTTGTTACGTTTAAACATGGCCAAACACTGCTCAGAATCATCAACACGTTCTTGTTTTTGATCAACAGTGAGCAAACGCGGCACCCACTTTGAACAGAGCTTTCTCATAGTCAAATGCTCATGCAATATAAAGCCAACACGTTCTTTTGATATCTTTACGATGTCAGCTAACTCACGCAACTTCACTTTTCGATCATTCAAAACGATTTTATGGATTTTTTTGATGTTTTCTGGTGTTACCGCCTCATTTGGACGTCCACTGCGTTCTGCATCATCGGTGTCTCTACGACCACGTTCGAAGTCAGCAAACCAACGTTTTATTGTTGTTTCTGATGGAGCGGAGTCCCCATAACACTTTTCAAGCCATTGCTTCGCTTGAACGGTATTTTTTCCCATCAAGAAGCAGTGTAAAATTAAAACACGAAATTGTTTTTGATCCATTGTTTTGAAAATAACAAAAGTAGCGTCACTCTTAGCACAATAACTCACAAACTAATGAATAGAATATCATGAAATTTTAACAGCTGTCTTTTGAAGGTTAGTATTAACTGAAAAAAAGGTGACTGCAATAAAACTAGCGCCATCTATGTGTTAGGCCCGGGACTTTTCAGCCCATGTGTTATTTCATATTTACTATTATTTAAATAAATTGTATAATAACAATGAACAGTAAAACATTTAATATATATATTAAGGTAACAGTATAAAAAGTACACGTTCGGTAATTCTGCGCATGCGCAGCTCCAAAATAAGATGCCTTTATTCCTTACCTTTTTTATTATATTCGTTTAAACAAAAATTTTTAAGTTTATTCAAAAATAATTCTTCTCTTCACACATATTCATGACTTGTCGCAACTTTATATCAAATAATCTGGCATTACAAAAGTTTCGATCATTGAAAATTAAATTTGCTGTATGGACAGCAGTTAAGCCAACCTACAGACTTTATGTCTATTTTGCAACGTTGCCACGTTTACTACTTATAATACATCTGTTGGAATAATTTTCTTTTTTTAATAAATAATTAATATATTGGATCTATTCGAAAACAATGATAATTAAAAGTAGAATCAATAAAAAATACGGTAATTTTTTATTTTAATATAATAAAAATAATTAATATTGTTTAATTTTCCATGATTCGTAACGTTCTTCGTTATGCATGGATCGAACCCTCTTGTCCGTCACCCCGCTACGTACTGCCCGAACCTAATACAAACTCTTACAGGCTGATTCACTAAAAAGGTTTAACTTGTTTAGTTTGGTAATTACGTTATCAAATTGACGGAAGCAACAGTAAGTCAACTGAAGTTATGATGATGTACAGTGTAGGACCAGTAAATTCGCTTTAATTTATAAATAGACCTATAGAAATGAAATATTATATTAAAATTAAAAAAATTGTTATATTTCCTACTTGTTTCAGAGTCTTTACTCTCGATTTTACATTAAGTTTTCTTATTAAAACCTTTATTTGGTAATACGAGGACTACGTTTTAAGTTTTCACAAAAACAATGAAAGAAAAAAGAATTGTTACAGATTGTTTAATTGTTCCTCAAAATATTCGGCTTTAAGATTTATACACTTTTGCATGCATGCGAACTAATTCTCGAAACATCTTTTCCACTTTCCACTACCAAGTTGGTACCTCAGAAACATGGTTTTGGAAGGATTCAACAGCTTCTTAAGGTAATGAAAATCGCTGTATACGCATTTTTTTTTTTACTTTCGGGAACAAAAAGAAGTCGTTAGACACTAAATCAGGTGAATACGGGCAATGAGACATTAATTCGATGTTTTTCTCCGTCAAATAATCAATTGTTTGACATACTATGTAAGATCTGGCATTGTCATGATAAAGAATGATGTTATTTTTCCTGATTCCATCATGACTTCTGGCAAACAAATCGTTGTATACCATTAAACATTAACTGTTCTTCGATCCTCTAAGGCAATGGTTGAAACGTATCCAGTATAACCAAAGAAACAAGCGATCATTTTCTCGGAAGTGCTTCGCGAACGAACCGCTTCCAACTCGTACGACTATATCCAAGTTTCGTCTCCTGTTACGTGGTGTATACGGATTTTGCTTGACGTCGCTCGAATTTTTTGAACATTTCCTTACACCAACTGGCACGAGCCTGTTTTCAGTGGCGGCTTGTGGCGGAGGTTCACATACCTCACAAGGCTATATTGTATGTAACATTATGAGCCAATAAGAGCGGGGAAACACGATTTCCAGATACCTACTTAATTTTAAATTTTATGTATCTATTAATAACTAGAAGACATTTTAAAATTTTCTAAAGTCCATGGGCACAAATGAAAGTAGCTTACCTAATATTAATTGAAAATGCTAAATGTGAATAGGTTAAACATAATATCAAATATAAAATCACTTACCAATACAGAAGGTCCAACTATAACAGGAAAATGGGCGCGGGGTATTGACACATATGTATAAACGCGAAAATAAATAATATACAACACTTGATCAAAGACAATGCACTCCATATTAGAAATATAGCAAAATTCATTGTTTTGTTTAAAACATCTAACTATAAGTTGAACATTCTAAACACAATGTTTAAACGAAAAGTCCTTACGGCGATTTTTAAATCTGCAAATTGGTCACTAATTGATTAAAATCACTAATATCTTCAATCATTTTCTTTTCTATTGACAACATTCCCAATGTTGAAAGTCTTTCTTCATTAATGGTACTTCTCAAAAACGACTTAATTCTTTTTAAAATGGAAAAATTTCCTTCAGCTTCAGCAGTTGTCATCGGAATGGTAATAATTAGCTGCAGCAAAGTGTACGTTGCGGAAAATACATTTTGTAAATTATTTTCGATTATAAATCCCAAACAGTGCACCCCTTCTGGCAAATTTCTAAAATCCGGCCGTTTATAAATAAGTTCAGCTTCAGTTTGTAATCTAATTTTATCCAAAAATGGATATGCCTGAACTATATCATTTAAATAGTGCGATGGGAGTTTATTTTCAAACTCCAAGAACTTAGAAGACATAAACAGAAGCGAACCACTTAGATGACTATTAAATCAAAAACCTTTCCTTAATTTGACCTAATATATAATCACATACTTCTTTTGCTGCAACTACTTTCGTTAAATAAGGATCTTCCTTACGTCTTTTATTCTGAAAATGAACTACATCTTCAATTTAAGTAGGA
The DNA here is from genome assembly GCA_019049505.1 of Pachyrhynchus sulphureomaculatus. Lineage (NCBI taxonomy): Eukaryota > Metazoa > Arthropoda > Insecta > Coleoptera > Curculionidae > Pachyrhynchus > Pachyrhynchus sulphureomaculatus. The sequence continues at coordinate 177,064,576 of CM032456.1, forward strand.
ATTTCTTCAGCATTTTGTATTTCAGTCGCTATTCATTTTTCAAATATATTAATTGCTGTGGCTACCTGTGCAGGATAAGAAGTCGATTTTTGCAAACTATTGGAAAATTATGCCACACGCCGATATAGGATGTCGGCGTGTAGCATAATTTTATGAAAAAATGTTAACCAGAATACAAATTGTGCATCGTATAACATTCTACGGATTGCAGAGGCTTGATTAATTGTTGTAAATTGTTTCAAAGCTTTTTCTATCTTCTCCATATATTCGATAAGTGCTTCTCTGTTCTCAAAAATAATATTTATAGCTCTACTTTTAAAAAGCCACCGTGTCGTAGAAGTTCTTGGAATATAACAGGGTACAACTTCATTTAATATTTCAACCCGCTGAGGAGAATTTGAAAAAAAATTCATAATCTCTGTTAACATATACAATACAATACAATACAATATTTATTTTAATAAGTTTTTTACATTACATTACAATACATAAAGTTAATATAATTCAGGTGTTTACACATCATATCCTATTGTCCATTACGGAATAAAAAACTTTACTAGACCATTCATTGGCCTGTATTCGAAGTCCTTCATTCCTTGACCTGTATGGTAGTAAACCTATGTTCCAGAAATGAAATATTCGTTTTAACACATATTTTACAAGTGAAAAGAACACATTCGATTATAAGAAGTATTCTATTATATAAGAAGGAGCACATGAGGGGAAACCAAAAGACGGAGTAACCACGAAAACCTATGGACCAGGGTTGCAGCCTGGTGAAGCAAAAGAAATCTAAAGTTAGAATATAATATATTCATACATGTATATATATATATATATATATATATATATATATATATATATATATATATATATATATATACATACATACATACATACATACATACATACATACATACATATATACAGTAGAATCTCGAAAAAGTTAACTCGCGTAAAAGTTAATCGCTCGGGTAAGTTAACCGTATTTCAGCATCCACGTGCCGCTCTAAAAAGTTAACTCTTCAGTTAACTTTTCAGAGCGTATAATTTTTCAAAACAACGGTTTTTTCCGTTCATAAAAGTGGCAGTTTGGCCACTTTTAAAAAATTCTCAGTAGCAGCACTGACCTCTAATTTTGTTTGTTAGATTATGGTATTTCCTTAACTTTTTTTCTATTTTGAGCTGCGAAAACCTATGATCATCTTCATCTTCAAACAACATTGATTTAGTTAGTCGTTAGCGTTTGAGTTTGTGAGTTGTGTATTGTTTACTTAAAAAATGTCAAAGCAGAACAAATCATCACAAATCAGATTAGATTTGCAGCAGAAAGTGGAGATTTTAAAAAAGATTGGCGTTGAATTATGGTGTATCTAAAGTAGCCATCTCAAAAATAAAGAAAAAATGCCATGAAATTTTAGAGGCTGTGGCGAACACATATGAAAAAGCACACAAGAAAACACTACATAAACCGGAATATGCTGATCTTGAGGCCAGCTTGTATAAATGGTTCTTGAACCAACGACAGCGTAATTGTGCAATGACTGGTCCAATTTTAAAATCAAGAGCTAAGCACGAATTCGCCATACTGCACCCTGGAAAAAAAATTAATGCCAGTGATGGATGGCT